>CM035814.1:22404559-23004559 GCA_020458035.1 Magallana ariakensis | reverse complement strand
TTTATTGTTATGATGGTTAATACAAAAGGTTCGGGCACGCGTTCTGGAAACTTAAAACGCCATCTCCTGTGTGGTAAAAAGATGTAAATATTTCACATTATAAATCTCCGTAAGAAATTTGTTTTCGTTCCTGTCAACTTTTATGAGTGAAAAATGATAATGTGGCAATGAAGATATCTTTGACATTTTCCCTTTTATCGATTTCAATTGTATGTCTTTCACAGGTGTATCTATTTTTATTTTAAAAATCATCAACAAGTGATGGAAGCAATAACTTGGGAAAGACAAAAGTACATTCCATGATGAACGCTTGCGTATTTTAATTTAAAAAAAGTTAACAGTTATTATGTGAAAAATAGATCATTTTCAAATTTGTACATCGGATATGATTGTATGAACTAAACAACATTCATTTCTGTGTTAGAAAGAGAAAACATTAACCGCCAGCAATTCAAATTAACAAGTAAAAAAATAAACATTTAGATAATTAATCTATGTCAAGCAATATAAAGTAAAAACACATTATTATTCATTATATACGGTAAAACTTTCCTGCTTATTAACATTTATGTTTGGATTCTTATTTTAAAAAAATACAATCCAAATTTTAAAAAAAAATATTTTAAATTTGATATAGTTATACTTTTTGTACAATCAACATTTTTGGCAAAATATTAAATAAATATTAATGGCACGTATGAACATTACGTCTCATATGAAATGCCTTATGTAAACTATAATAAAATTTTGCAGACGTACAAATGAAAAATTGTGTTATTTACATGTAGGTTTTAAATGTTACTGCCCGAAGACTACCATGTTTCTAAAACAGCGAGGAGACTGAAGATTTCATGAAAAACTTTCGATAAAAGTACATCTCAAGATGATTTACTTATAATCCCTAAATTAATATAACATTATTAGGATATTCAGGGTTATACATTTCCAAATCGCAATCTTGAATTTGCAGACGGACCAATTGGAATCGTGTTAAGACTTTGTACTGTACGTTTCATGAATATTTGAATAAGGAATCAAATTTCCTTTTTCAATATTCAAAATTATCAAAAAGGGCCATCAGAATTAAGAAGTTAATGCTTATTAAAGAGGTTCGCTCCTCATGTTTTTGGTAGCTATTTTGGGTCACCTCTAGTCTGAAAATTCTGCATCACATATTAATTCTAGTAGTATATTTATGTTTTAAAATGCCAAATAAACTTTATTGAATAAAATTGTTTCGAAAAAATTCATTTTTACAGAGTTTAGTAAGGGACTATATTTTGTGGCGGAAGGTTTGCAAGAAATGAACAATTTTCATTAACTCATTAGTTTTTAAGAGTACTGTTACTTTAGCTTCCTAATTTTCAGCACAGACAAAACTTCTGGATAGTTTGTGTATTATGATATATTCATGTTGTTCTAATGAACATATCTAAACATTATTCTAATATTTCTATCTATATATTTTGACATATTTAGCTCATATTTCATAGAAGTTAAGAAAAAATTAACTCCAATTTTGGCCTGAAATTAGCTTATTTCATGCTATATCTCAAATTTTTTAGATGTGACCCCTACTTGTTTTACTTTTAAATGAGACAATAAATGTATGTCTATTTGTATGCAAAGTTTTGGAAAGATGACATTACTATCATTTTTTTAATTTGCGTTTTAATTTGATTACTCCAAAATTTTGTAACATCTGTTGTTGTGTTCTTTATGTACTGGCCTTTGAAGCCACCAGTAGAGCAAGAATTTTTAAACTTTGACTTAGATTTTACTTTTATAGTCACTACATGTGTTCAACCTCATACTGTATAAATATCATAACTAAATAATAGTTCAAACTATAAATATTTGTTTGATTTCTTCAAATTATCAATTTAAATGTCAAATTTTAGCAAAAATTGCAGGAAAATTATTATTTCTGTTTGGAGCCCAATATTTCCAAAAAATGGCATGTGACATGGGTCACAAATAGAATAATTGAACATTATAGGTCCCCATCTTTATATCCAAGTGGTTTTTGGATGATTGACATTACTATTTTTTCAGGTGCCAACCTCCTTAGTACTGTTATAATACTTATGATATTGTTTGTGTGGTATTTTAATTGACATGGATGTTGCTATCTTTTGTTTGGTAATGTGTATTATCGTCTCACCCACTTACATTTTTGAATGAAATAACATATACATAAGGAATGTGACAACGGAAAGATAAAAAACAAAACATATTATTTATTATTTAAAGCAGTTCATTGTTAAATGCTTTTAGAATGCAGTCCGGCTTTCTGGGATGGAACTGTACTAAGAAGTGTCCAGAGAATTATTATGGAAGAGGATGGTAATAAAAATGCAGCTGTAATGAAACGCAAATTTGTCATAATGTGTGTGGATGCTTTCAAAGATTGGATTTGGATAATTCAAATATATAAGAATGGCGCTAGAATCTCTTTAGAGAAAGTGGCGTTTTCACCATTTCGAGAAGAGTGTCCTACTACAAACGATGTGATGTCCACAAGGACATGTCTTATCTACTGCTATCTTTATTATTCTATTCGCAAATTGTTTTCTCTAGAATAACTGTTTTTTCTATGAATAACGTTTGTTATTTTTCTCAAAGCAACCTATTCATTTATTGTCACAAAAACAAATCAGAGTTCGAAAAACTGATACCTGTGATTGTCGTTTCAGATATATATCGTTTTATAGTATATGTACCAATATACATGTATATATAGGTAGCATGTGAAACATTTCCATGCTGAATTTGTTCAACAATCGATCAACCAAAACTTGATTTACTTTGTTTATGTTACGTCAATTTTTCGTATTGGGCTCATCTTTTTTATGTAAATCGTTTCTCTTGAGAGCAATAAACAATTGTTTGGATCACTCTCCTTGGCATCGCCTGAAGATTAAAAAAAACTTGCTAATTGTTTTGTACGTGTGCAAATAAAAATTTAAAACTGCTTTTATTATACTACCGTATATCAGGTTTTTTTTACGTCATGTTTTTTTTCTGCGAATCAGAACCTAGGTCGGTATATAAAGTTTACGCGAATCAAATTTTCACTATTTCAAAGTCATTGTGAAAATATATTTCATGATTGTTTAGACCTGTAAAGTAATAGGGGGAAAAGTATTTAAATTGTCACTCTTAAGGGAGGACAGGACACGTATCACGTGACTTTCATTGCAATGATACTTTGATGTGCTAACTCTATTATGACGTCATAATTGATTTGATTGTATGATGCTATTATGTGATTTATCCATTATGACGTCATACAGGATTTGATAGATCTTTTTCCCGTACTCAACAGCTCTAAAGTAGTCATTTTCACAACATGAGATGGGGGAAATTTAAAATTTTAATTTTAGAAATGTAAATGTATAAAATCATAAGCGGTTAATATAATCAGGTATATATATTTTGATAACGATCCGTTCATGTTAATTGATAAATCTAAATTGGCGTGTCACAAAAGGTCATAATTCCAGAATAAGGGGTATGGGTGATTCCTATTGTAGTATCTCTCTTGAATGGCAAGAAAGTGGCCATGAAAATTTTATAAGTAATAAAGCGCATGCTAAGGTTGATATATGAAATTTTGTTCAAAAATTAATTAACAGTTTTTTTTTGTGCCATCACATTTTGTTCAAATTTAGAATCAAAAACTTCAAAATTTGAAGCGCTGATTTGAGCAATATTTTGATAAAATTATGATATTGCTATGTAAAAAGGCCAATGTTGTAATTGATTTTGAAATTTGTTTCCATTCTTAAAATTAATGAATATAATTTGCAAATAAATTCCATCAAATAAAATAATTATTGCAGAAAATTGAAATTGTTAAAAAAATTCATAATGACAGACAAGGGGGATAATTCCTATCAAAATATCTCCCTTGCAAGGTAAGAAAGTAGTCATGAAAATAATGCATGTTGTAGTGGACATCTAAATCTAAACGTGCTAAGAAAAGCAAAATATTTTTTTGACAAATAATTTTACAGTGCAACGTCCTGTTCCCCCTTAATAATGAAAAATTCGGACAATAAAAGTTTAAACCATTAACACGATTTTCTTAATGTGAAATAATAACTGAAAATTATTTTCAGAGTCGCAAAAAGTCATAGATCAAAAGATCATGTACCGTTATATATATACAAGTACCTCAGGTATAATTAGACATCGGTTTACGCAAGAAAAGTGACCCTTTTAATTAGCTTATCAATGGATATTTAAATAAACAACAAGGCTTACATACTTGTTATCTGGCGCTTGTCATATAATCCCGTAATATCTACCTCTAACAGTTCACCATACTGTAACTTACCTGTTTACTTTGTAAGGAAAGAGAAAACACTTTTACAAGAACTAACTTTGTATCAAATTCACGCTAATATGTTTTCTGCGATTCGGAAATCGTCGCGAACAAAGCGGAAATTGGATACACGCGAAAAAACTGATATACGGTAAAATATTAACATCTACCGAGTATGATTTCCTCTATTTCTTACGGACACTAATAGTTAATTCATAGCTCTTTAGAAACAGCCAGACTGAAATCTACACGCCCCGTTTATCTATTGGTCGAAACCTACAGCGACCTAAGAAAAATCACGGACTGCACGAAATTATCATGATGATGTCATAATCAATGCGGGTTATGTATTTTTTCTGCAATGTCGCCATCTTCATATCACGCATAAATCACCAAAGAAAGCATTTTTTGTTTAAGTAACTTCAAACATTAAATTTCTAAATGTACTGTAAACGTATTACATTTGGCTGTGTATTCTATTTAGCTCTTTTGGCGGAATGCAGCTTCCGCTAAATCAAGTACATCGCTAAATGCCATGCATATATGTATAAGAATAGTCATATTCAGGAATACGCTAATTCAAATCCACGCCAACTTGTTCAAAAACTATTTTCCGCCAAATATCGTACACGCCAAATATAATACGTTTACAGTACATGTATATACCCCTGTTCGTTCACAGACTAAATCGTTATATTTATGTTACATTTATTTTTCTAAACAAATATTACTTTAAAGCTCTTATTCTTCTCGTATTTAAAATGATATTCATATAAATAATTCAGGTGTTAATCCCTTCTTATGTTATAATTAGTTTTTTGAGAATTGGTCCACAACGCACCCTGTTACAACAAATTTAACTCTGTATTTAATATTTTAGTCTTTTATATCGTTTTTGGGGTGGGATATAAATACAAGCTGTTGCACATAAACATGGAATTAAACCCATTTAAACAACTGTTCTCACAATGGTTCGAACTCAAGCAAAATTACTTATATCGGTCCATTTAGCGAATATTCCTGAAATTGAAACTTGTTTTACTCTTGTTTGATTAGCTACACTTGTTGGATTTCATTAACTCGTCTATAAAAATGAATGAAAAAATTACCAAAGAAGATCTGTGCTGACGCCGAAAACCAGCATATTGAGGAGTCTCGTCCGAATTATTTCGACAGTCGATTTCTTTCTCACATTTGAGCATTTCGTCAATGCAAATATCATCAAAGCACTGATCGATCACAAACATAAATGTTTGAAAAACTACATTTAATTGCATTAAAAGGCTTATTACTTATCAAATTTAATTCTATTAACTATAATTATGTACATTTCGATAATAGATGTTTTATTCTCTTATGAGTTTATTTGTGTGATTTACTATGTAATGGATCAGAACTTACCGCTACATTGAGAGCACGAATATTGACCCCACGGGCTGATATCAGATTTTAAGGTAGTTGTAGTAGAATTCATATATATGGAAAAATTGACAGTACCTTCTATATGATTTGCTGATTGACAATAACGACAATTTACATGTTTCTACTAGTTTATATAAATAAGTGTGGGCGGGGGGGTCAGAGAGAGAGAGAGAGAGAGAGAGAGAGAGAGAGAGAGAGAGAGAGAGAGAGAGAAGAGAGAGAAAAAGAGAGAGAGAGAGTACTGTATTTAGAAAACAGCTTTTTGATAAACTAGCTTTGCAAATTGCCGCATCTGCCATGATTTCAACCTGAATTTTTTGTTCTCCTCTTTAGTCGTTTTTCATTTTATTATTTTTAATTTTTATTTTTTTATTGGGGTTGCGGAGACATGACAATTGTAGTTAAGCCCTGTTACACCAGATTGCGTCTCCACACGGTTATCACTGCCTTGAAATTTCTTGATTTGTTGTGAGACTCGGAATTTTTGTTTAAAGATTGTGCAATTTTCATAACGTTTTACAATGAAAAGACCTTACGGCGTTCTGGCGGTGACTGTTGCGTTTCTACGGATCTCCGCTGGCCTGTAACTGCATCCCCATGGTGTTCTACTGTGCGATTGACTGCGCTCTCGTTGAGTGCAGGTGACGCATGGTGTTAAGGAAGCATATGGCCAGTTTAGCGTCTTATTTTGACTGTTATATTAAAAAAAGAGATTAAATAACTGTTTTGAATCTGATCAAAAAATATTATTATATGTTATTATCATTTGAAATAGATGTCAATGCAATAAACTCAGATAGTTCATCACTGCCACATCGATGCATTATCATGTAACAGCTCTAAATAGCTTACATATATTCCTTAACATAAAATGAGATAAAACAACAATACCCTGCGGTTTCAACAAAACAATAAACATATCAAGTGAAGGCGAAACATCTCAGTTTTATCAAAACCACTTCTAGAATCATATATTCTCCATAATTAAGTAGTTATTCATCCGGTTCTCAAAAAACCTTCCGAACGGTATGTTGCATAAAAACAACACATAACACAGGATTCTAGCAGCACTTTTCAATTTAAGCATTGATCAAACTATCGATACATGTAAAATTTGAAGTTCAATATAAATTGGTTGTTCTAGTCGGATTTTTATATTATAAATAACGACAGAGGAAAGCCTGGCCGACATATAAAAGCAATTTTACATGCCTTTTTGGCGAATAATTGATAAAACTAACATTTTTCTCAGTATTCTTTTGTTCCATTCTAAAAAAAATCACGCCAAATACTTGATTAGAGTTCTTAGATTACTAATATTTTGAATCTGTTTACAATGCTTTCCGATCAAATTTACAGGACATTCAACTTTCAGTCATGACGTCATCAATGTGTAAATCTACGTAATGCAATCTAATTTGTGATAAAATTGTCTCCAGTATTTTTTATTTGTTTTTGGTCTACGTTTCATTGCCTAAATATTTGAATATGTACATAATAACTAAGTTTTGTTATTTCACAAAATTACATATAACTCGGACTCCATATGCTTCCTTAACAACCCAGCGGACGTGCTTAGAGTGTTCACCTTATGTTTATTGTGTGTCTATAGCTTACATCCGCGACTGTATTCGGCAATGCTGGTATCGGACATCCATGACTGTGCGCTAATGTTAAATTCGTACAAAGCAAGGTTTCCCGATTGTAATAAACTATGTTGTATATTTATAGTCCAAAGGACTCCGAAAGCTCTCCGTGTAAGATCACTTGACTTATTACTGTGTCGCAATTATTTGCGTTTCTTGAGCGCGCCAACAGAGCTTTAGTGGCCTTGCCGGAGACCTTACTGCGCTGTCATTGGTCCCTTCTTCGTTTCTACTGCGTGTTTATCAGAACGCTGTGCCCCGGCGCGTTCTTTTTGCATGCTTTAAGAACGCGCCGTTTAAGCGACCATACCGTGACAAATGAAAATGCCGCTGCTTTGTTGCGCCGCTGTGGAAGACTCTAGTGTGCGTATCTCGGTTATTTTAGATGTCGTTGGTCTTACTACACACCAAGGGTGTTTAGAAAAAGAAGTGCGAACGGTAGCATTGTCTATCAGCCTAACTAAAGTCATTCTTTTTCTACAATTGTCTAATTCATTTTCTAAATGATGTAAACATTTATCTATATTTTCTATAAATATAAATGAGTTTGTTAAACAAAGAGAGACAACTTTGTATTTTGGGTTAAACGAGCTCATTTCATAATAGAAACTAACAGAAAACGATTTTTTAAAAAACATCCCCCCCCCCCAGTGAAACAAAAAATTTTTTTTAGTTGTTTTATATATTGATATTAAGCATATTCATACCAAAGGATTTGTTGTTTTGACGGGGGGAATATATGTCTACAGACCAAAATACATTCCAAAAAAGCAATTTGGTTTGTAACGTTTCAAAAAATAATTAACAAATATGATTAAAATGAAAATAATATTAAACTTAAACATGTGATTATAAAGTTTTTATGCACATATCGGCCGCTAAATAATATTTTACTCACTAACAGAGACAATTTTACAATGAAGAAATTTTAAGACCCACATAAGCAATACTTCCGTTTAAAAAAATTATTTGACTACAAATTTTATTTTAATATAATGTGGTCTAATGTAACCAAAGAAATAGGAAACGCAGAATTTAAGTTGATACCCTTTAGTACGGAAACTTATAACCGCCTCTTGATGTTGTGTTAAACCTCTAAATGGCGAATTAAAATTAGTGTCATCTTCCTATAAAATGTATATATTGTCAAAATTATGTCGACATGGACAAAGAGATAAATACAAGTCGATGTATTTTGGATGATTTAACCGCTCAGTTCAAGCTTTGTTGACTTTGATCAAGTCATAATATTATTTTGCGTTATAAATTTGTCGCATTTATACAAATGCGTAGAAATTTTCTCGCTATTTTTTATAATGAAAACTAATTATCTTGAAGTGGTACAATTTGTTAGACTATCGTGTCCAAATTTCAGTGACTTCTTGTCTGTTAACAAGGAATGTCAACTTAAGTTTGCCGTCTAAAGTTTAAGCAACAATTTAACCCAATCATAAAATACAATGATATAAAGCACTGCACATTCTGCAGTAGCTATCTGCAAAGCTCCATAAGCGCGAGAGACAGAGGCGTAGCACATTGTTTTGTAATAAAAACAAAAACAAAAAACTTTAAAGTGGAAATAAACAAATGCAAAAATAAAACAAATATGATACAACCAAGATTTAAACAGTTTTTGATTATATAGTAAATACTTTAATTGATATATGATTTTAGTTTAATTAAATTTGTAATGCAAAACAATGAAACTTTTTGTAGATTTTAATTAACTTAAAGTTCAAAATTATACATGTATGAATGTATACATGAAGAGTTTTATCTGAACACAATTAATGATGATTCTACATTCGAATTGCTTTTGAAAGATGACAAATAAAATTACTGAGAGAAATATACATTCTAGAATGCTTTTATTATTTCTTAAACTAAAGTAAAAAAGAAAGTCTAAACCTTTGGGTTGGGAACCATATTAACTTATACTATTTGATGGTAACGAAACAGGATAAAAGAAATCACAAAGAATGCAGTTACTGAAATGTTACATGAATAGTACCTGAAATAAAAAAATGTTTTTCTTTAATTAAATTCAGTTAATTTCAGTCTGTTTATATGGTCTTAACCAGAGCTTTGATTGTTCACTCAATTTAAGGGTATCCACACACACACACACACACACACACACACACACACACACACACACACACACACACACACACACACACACATCGATCGCTTAAACCCCAAAGCATCTGGGGAGTTTACCCACCCCTCTCTCTATATATAACAGCATTCTATAAGTATTTCTAGGCGTTCAAATTTTAGTGAAAAATTCTCTCTGATTTAGATAAATCGCCTACGTGAATTCGCCATACAAAATATGTTGCAATAAGTTCCTTGACATTTAATTTTAGCGGCATAGTTTACATGCATTATTTAAGTGCGACATTGCGACAGACTTTAATAGATTAAAGTTATTAAGTCGTCAAAAACATGTCAAAAGAGTGTCACTATATAGAGTTTATTGTCTTAATTAAATTGCTAAACTTTGAAACAATCATATATGACAATATATTTATGTGAATATATCGCGTTCAAACGCAACAACACGAGGCGATTATACGTTTCCGTACTTTAGAGTCTAAACCGCAAACATTTCAAGCCGCAGAAAATGCCCGTTATACGGTATATCGTTATAACGAGAAAAGATCTCGTTATTACGAGTTAAATATCTCACTTTTGCAAAATTGATCTCGTAAAAACGAGAAAAGATCTCGTTATAACGAGGAAAACTTTTGTTATAACAAGATAATATCTCTGAATTATGAGAAAAAATCTCGTTATTACGAGAAAAAATCTATATAAAAAGATGCGTTTTATTGTTCTACTCTCTTTTAATGTAAAATGGATTAACATAAGAAATTCATTAAATTAGAAGAATAGTCAGTTTGAAAGCAGATTGATTAATAATTAATCAATTTGAAATTGAATTTGAAAAATAATTTGGTTTTAATACTCCAAAACAATAATTTTCAATACCGGTTGTGTATGAATTTAGCTATAAAACACAATCCGAGGTAAATCCCGTATATCCATGAAACTATACAGTTATTCGTAACTAACAGAATTGTGTTTTTATATCTAGGACTACCTGGTATTAACTTCGTGTTGGGATTGTAATATATGTTGAAAAGTAAAATTACATGAACTTTTTTCCAGTTATTCATATAAGATAAAACGTCAAATCCGAACATTTTATGTATAAATTAATAATGAAAGTTGGTATTTAATGCAAAATGAGCTATTTTTGAGAATTTTATTTTGCTGCAAAAACCTGCTAGTATGATAAATCTGCATGTAACAAACTTTTATAAAAAAAAATAAGATTTGAAAAAATCATAAGTTTTTGTCAGAAGAAAGATTTCTTTTCTAAGGAATATATAGCAGATCAATTTTTTGAACAGGACGACAATAATTCAATTTTGCTTCAATTAAGGCTTCTTAACGGCTTTTCCCACAAAAAATATGGCTAATAGAAATTAAAAAACCATGATATTTTTATCATTTTAGTAAAAAATAACATTTTCGTAAAAAAAAAAAATTCATCATGAAAATTGCAGCTCATATTGCTTTAAAAATTAATTAAAATTAAATTATCGTTTTTGAAAAGAAAATAGATAGATTAAAAGGTGGATCAATCGACTTGGAGTCTTTCCAGAAACGCACCATGTAATATAAATCTTTTCTCGTAATAATGAAATAATTAACTCGTTTTAACAAGATCTTTTCTCGTAATTACGAGATATTTTCTCGTTATAACGAGATCTGTTCTCGTAATAACAAGACAATTAACTCGTAATAACGAGATCTTATCTCATAATAACGAGATTATTTCTTGCAATAACGAGATCCTTCGTCGTAATGACGAGATATTTCCTCGTTATTACGAGATCTTTTCTCGTAATTACGAGATAAAAATATTTTTTATATGGCCCTATTCGTCTTTCGTACATCTGCCATAATTTCAAACTCGGATTTTTTTCTCTTCACTTTGATCTTTTTTAGTCTAATTAAAAGTTTTCTTGCGTAATTTCCACATGATTCTCTGAACTTTAGCCTTCATTGACATTGATAGTCGTTTAATAGAGGGACATGACAATTTTTAATGCAAGTTTATTTTTTTAGGAGGAGGGGTATCATTTACTGTAAACAATTTTTTATTCGCGACGACTTTATTTCGCGATTTCTCGGAATTGAACTGGTTCGCGACGACAAATTTTCACAACAAAGCCTTATCAACACTAGTGTTGCTATTCAAATAATTGGACAGGGACTGGTTCGCGGCGAGAAATATTCGCGACGACGACACATTCGCAAACTTCGCGAAGATTTCTCGCACGCGAATAAAAGTTGGTTTACAGTATTGGTGATGATGTCGGTAACTCAGTATCTTATAAATCAAAACGCAAAAAGCGCCTTATCACGCTAGTAATTTGATATTGTTATTTTCGGGAATGTAATTTAATTAAGGAGGTATTTTTTATTTGATTACGATTTTTTGTAAGCCAAGCATACAGTCATTTGAAATATTGTTTATTTTTTTACATTCAACATATTTAACATACCTGCTTAAAGTTCATATTTATGTAGCCTCGGGTAGACTTTGATAAAGCATTGCAATATTTTCAGATGACAAAAATTACTAATTAACGGATAGGATTCAAAATGCATCTGTTCCGACACCATCATGTTTAAATTGTGTGATGAGACTTCCCAGATTTTCTGAACAACTTATGATGAAAATATTTCTCAAGACTGATTCCTCTGAATAAATATTGTTAACACAAGTACATTCTTAGTTCTGACATTTCCAAACACTATTCTCGAGTGACTCATAAGACCAATTTGAATCTTATGAAGACTTTAAAATGTTTATGTCATTTTATGAACTTGTGAAGTTTCCTGTTCCATATTCAAAACTATCAAAAACGGCTATTGGATTTAGGAAGTTAATGCATTTGTATAATGCGTTATTAATACTGTTAACATAATTTTGATATTGTTTATGTGGAATTTTCATTGACATGGATGTTGCGATATTTGAATTGATAATGTTGGTTCTCGTATCACCTGCTTACACTCTTGAAGGAGGTAATATATGTCCAATAAATGTGATAACGGAAAGGTAAAGTCTTATTTTCTAAATATTAATTGTGAAGAATTTAATTCATTGTTATAAATATAGTTAATTCGCAGTCTTTTATATTATACTCATACGCATCGTTCTTCCGTTTCTATCTAGACCTTTTAGCATGAGCTTTATCTTAGACACTACTATATTAATTTAATATAAAATTCTTACGAATGTTTATCAACATTTAAAAGTTCTAATGTCAATATTTATATTATCTTTGGGATACATGGTATTTATTAAAATAATGACATCTTTTTACTTATCTCTGATAAGAATTATTTGTTCGGGGATGCAATGAGAACTCTTCTATAGATTGATCTAAGATTTGTATAATTAATGTTAGCGACCGTTTGAAGATGGTTCCTTATATTTTATTTCGATTTTAATATTACAAATTTTTAGAGATGTTTAAGTCTACCTTTTGGGACGTCTGTAAATTAAGACGACTTTCCTTTCCCCGTATTTTAAAACTAAACCAGTTTATGATCTACTGTTTGCTGATTGCATCACTTATACAGATGATGATGATGATGATGATGATGATGATGATGATGATGATGATGATTATAATCATCATTATCAATATTATCATGATAATTTGCTCCCTTTAACTGAATTGCCTTTTGTTTGAACAGTACCACAATTAATGTCAAATAGTAAATCATTAATGTTGGTAGCGCAATAGAACAATGCTTAAAACTAATATACTGTAGTATTCTAAATATTCTTTTTGTATGCATAAATGCTATTACAATTCTAGTTCAACACATTATTTCTTTAAAATCTACATTGTAAAAAAGTTCTCCTTGCATGGAAAACAAACTTGGATTGTATCTTTTTTGTTGTTAATCTGCAGAAGTATAGATAGAGAAATATTCCTAGATATTCTAGTTGGACAGATCAAGCTTCTATCTAATTCTAGCAGTATTTACCTTTATTCTGATTATGTTGTTTGTTCATTTTTATTAATTTTTTAATCAAAAGTGGAGAACTGGAAACAAAGAAGATATGCTGTAAGGACTATGAAGAAAAGAATGATAGGTGTGTAGGTAGGTACATTTATTAGATTAAATGATACCTTAAAAGAACATATTTTATCATAAACTTGCCTAATGCTTCATTTAGATTGTGAAGTGTAAATACTTGTTC
The DNA here is from genome assembly GCA_020458035.1 of Magallana ariakensis. Classification (NCBI taxonomy): domain Eukaryota; kingdom Metazoa; phylum Mollusca; class Bivalvia; order Ostreida; family Ostreidae; genus Magallana; species Magallana ariakensis. Next base: position 22,990,863 of record CM035814.1, on the reverse strand, counting down.
TCAAATTGAGAATGCAATTTTATAGCAATATATACCCTAGAGACTATCGCTTTAAATAAAGATAATGTCGAAAATAGCAACAAGAAAATTTATTAATAATTAAACAGTTATAACAGAAGGAATCATAATACAGCTATATTACTGTAGTAAATCAATTCATTACATATCTTAATGGGTACGGTGATATTTGAAATGATGACGATTATCATAACCAAAACCTATCATTAATGTATACTGCACTTGTAATTGCTTTCAGAATGCAGTCCCGGCTTTCGGGGAAGGAACTGTACTGTAAGATGTCCAGAGAATTATTATGGAAGAAAATGCTTGACAAAATGCAGCTGTAATGAAACGCAAATTTGTCATCAAGTGTGTGGATGCTTGCAAACATTGGATTTGGATAATTCAAATATGACAAACAATGGTACTGGATTTTTTTCAGAGAACGTGACGTGTTCGCCTTTTGTAGAGGAGAGTCTTACGAAAAAAGATGTGTTATCCACAAAGAGAGGTCTGATCTACTGCTATCTTTATTGTTCTATTCGCAAATTGTTTTCTCCAGAATAACTGTTTTTTCTATGAATAACGTTTGTTATTTTTCTCAAAGCAACCTATTCATTTATTGTCACAAAAACAAATCAGAGTTCGAAAAATTGATACCTGTGATTGTCGTTTCAGATATATATCGTTTTATAGTATATGTACCAATATATATGTATATATAGATAGCAGGTGAAACATTTCCATGCCTAATTTGTTTGACAATCGTTCAACCAAAACCTGATTTACTATTTTTATGTTACGTCAATTTTTCGTATTGAGCTCGTCCTTTTTATGAAAATCGTTTCTAATAAGAGCACATATCTAATTAACAATTGTTTGGGTCACTCCACGGCATCGCCTGCAGATTCATAAAAGTTGCCAACAGTTTTGTACGTGTGCAAATACACATTTAAAACCGCTTTTAAGATAAGTTCAAACGTTAAATTTCTTAATGAACATAACCTGTTCGTTCACAGACTAAATCGTTATATTTTCGTTACAATTTTTTTTTCAAAGCAAATATTACTTTAAAGCTCTTATTCTTCTTAAAAATGATATTCATCTAAATAATTCAGGTTTAAATCCCTTCTAATGTTATAATTAGTTCCTTGAGGATTGGTCCACAACGCACCCGTTACAACAAATTTAACTCTTTATTTTATATTTTAGTCTTTCATATCGTTATTGAGGTGGGAAATAAATACAAGCTGTTGCACATAAACATGGAATTAAACATATTCAAACAACTGTTCTCTCAATGGTTCCAGCTCAAGCAAAAGTACTTAGATCCGTCCTTTGGCGAGTATTCCTGAAATAGAAACTTGAAGTTTACTCTTTTTTGATTAGCTACACTTGTTGAATTTTATTTACTCGTCTATAAAAATGAATGTAAACATTATCAAATAACATCTGTGCTGACCACAAAAACCAGCATATTGCGGAGTATCGTCCGATTTATCTCGAGAGTCGATTTCTTTGTCTCATTTGAGCATCTCGTCAATGCAAATATCATCAAGGCACTGATCGATTACGGACATAAATATTTAAAAAACTACATTTAATTGCATTAAAAGGCTTATTACCTATCGGCTTGAATTCTATTAACTATAATTATGTATATATCTCGCTAATTGATGTTTTATTCTCTTATGAATTTGATTGCGTGAATTACTATGTGATGGATCAGAGTTTATTGCTACATTGAGAGCACGAATACGGACCCTACGGGCGGACATCAGATCTCATGGTAGTCGTAGTAAAATTCACATATATGGAAAAATTGACAGTTTCTTCTATATGATTTGCTGAATGACAATAACGACATTTTACCTGGTTCTACAAGTTTATATAAATAATTGTTGGGATGGGGGGTCAGAGAGAGAAAGAAAAAGAGAGAGAAAGAGAGAGAGAGAGAGAGAGAGAGAGAGAGAGAGAGAGAGAGAGAGAGAGAGAGAGAGAGAGAGAGAGAAAGAGAGAGAGAAAGAGAGTGAGAGCAATGTAAATGAAGACAGCTTCTTCATGAACTAGAATTTAAAATTTCCACATCTGCAATGATTTCAAACTGAATGTTTTTTATATCTTTTTTGGTTGTTTTTTATTTTAATTTTTTTCCGGGGGGGGGGAGACATAACAATTTTTGTTATGACCTGTTACACCAGATTGCGTTTCCAGCAGACGGTTATCACGGCTTTCAAAATTTTGTCGTCCTGAGACTACAGGATTTATTTTTTTTGAATTATACAATTTTCATAAATCTTTACAATGAAAATATGTCACGGCGTTCTGGCGGTGGCCGTTGCGTTTCTACCGATTCTACGAATCTCCCGCGGCGTGTATCTGCAATTCCATGGAGTTCTATTTTGCGATTGACTGCGCTCTCGTTGTGTGCCAATGACGTGCTTAGGGTTTTCACCTCGAGTTCACTGTGTGTTCAATGCGCACACTGCGTACACAAGGCATTCTTGTAGCGCAGTGACATCCCAAAAGTATCAATGTCTATCAACTTACATCCGCGACTGTATTCGGCAATGCTGGTATCGGACAAGGGTGTGCAGACAAATTATCATACCGCGCTAACGCGCGGTATTCAATTTGTCTGGACAACCATGGTGTGTTTTAGGACCGACGACATCCAAATATAGCATTAAATACTTTAAAAAAGCTTTTAAATATAGCATAAAAAGCTTTAATGAAGCTATTAACTTATCAGTTTATTTCAATTAACTATAATTACGTATTAATTTAAATCGCTCATTGACGTTTTATTGTCTTATGATTTTAACTTTGGATTATTTCGTGATAGATCAGAATTTTAGCTACAAGTAAGTGTACATTGAGAAATTTGTGAATTTGCAAATAATTCAACAGTCTCTAGCAACTGGTTTAATACCATTTAATCAATTGGCGGAATCTCTAATAAATAAAAAAGATCCAAAGTCAGTCAAGTCTAAAATGATGCTGGGTGATGCTATGAAAATGAAATCAAAGCATGTCTTATTCCGAGGTACAAGAAAATTGCTTCAGCTGAAATAGTAGTGACTGATCAGCTTTTTGGGAATAATTGTATGTCGATATTAAAAGAAATGGGAGATATGAATAAACACCCCATTGGTATAAAACCAGGATTCTCGGAATCAAATCACAAAAACAATATTTCATATTCAAAAAACTATGCAAATTCCAATTCAACGGCCCACAGCAAAGATATACAGCAATTACAATTTCAGGATCAGTAGCAGGCCAATATTTATGACCACAAGCACCATCCAGAGTGGGCGAGGGCAAAAACAGTACTTAAACACAACGAAAAATTACTACAAGTAAAGGTAAGGAAATAATTTTTTTAATACTGGAAAATATTCACACATGATATATGAATTTTCGATAGATATAATTTATCAAGGATATCAAATAATATTTTTGGAAATTCCTTACAAACTTCGGCGGTGTGGAAGGGCCAGATGAAAAAAAATTAAATCGAATTTGTTCGGACGAATTAGCTAATTGTTCGAAGGAATACGTTTTTTTGTTCGGACGAATTAGTATTTGTTCGAACGAATTAGAATTCGTTCGGACAAATGAGTTATTTGTTCGGACAAATTAGGATTTGTTCGGACGAATTATCTATTTGTTCGGACAAATGAGTTATTTGTTCGGACAAATAAGTTATTTGTTCGGACAAATAAGTTATTTGTTCGGACGTATAAGGATTTGTTCGGACGAACTAGGATTTGTTTGGACAAATAAGTTATTTGTTCGGACGAATTATGATTTGTTCGGACGAATTAGGATTTGTTCAGACGAATTAGGATTTGTTCGGACGAATTAGCTATTTGTTCGGACGAATAAGTTATTTGTTCGGACGAATTAGCTATTTCTTAAGACGAATTAGGATTTGTTCGGACGAATTAAGATTTGTTCGGACGAATGAGCTATTTGTTCGGACAAATAAGTTACTTGTTCGGACGAATTATGATTTTTTCGCAAGAATAAGTTATTTGTTTGGACGAATTAGTTATTTGTTCAGACGAATTAGGATTTGTTCGGACGAATTAGCTATTTGTTCGGACGAATAAGTTATTTGTTCGGACGAATTAGATATTTGTTCAGACGAATTAGGCTTTGATCGGACGAATTGGCTTTATGTGGGAGTTATTCGTTCGGACGAATATAAAATTAGAATTCCACGCCGCCGTAACAAACAGTATTGCCGATCAAATAAAATTTAACAAGGAAGAATCAAATTTGATTTCGAAAGAAGTAATACTCTTTTAGATAAAGGGGCTATTGAAAGAGTTTATGATTTAAAAGGCGTATTTTTTTGTAACATTTTGATAGTACCAAAAAAGGATGGAAGATTACGACCAATAATCAATCTCCGAAATTTGAATTTGTATATTGAATAGCATCATTTTAAGCAAGAAAGTTTATTAGTTTATCAGTTAGAAAAGTTATTTTCTATTTGAAAGATGCATATTTTAGTATACCCATACATCCAGATTTCAAAAAGTATTTGTTATTTGAATGGAAGGGACATTTCTATAGATTTGTAGTACTGCCTTTTGGATTATCTTCATGTCCAATAATATTTTTTAAGGTTCTTTAACCTATTCATGCTGCTTTCAGAGAAAATGGAATTATATGTTGTTGTTACATTGACGACTCAAAATTATTTTTACTGTTTAAATCAAACGAAAATGCTAACATCAGAGTTACATGATCTTGGGTTTACTGTAAATGATTGTTCTAACACAAAGAATTGTTTTCTTTGGAACTATAACTGATACTGTTGAATACAAGACTAATCTAACAGAACAAAAGATAAAAAAAATAATAACGAATTCTATTCATTATAAAGTCAACAAAATATTGCAAAGTTCGCAAGTTTTCATTCTTGATTGGATTGTTCGAGCATGCTTGTAATGCTGTTTTGCAAGATCGATTGCATTATAGAAATTTAAAAATGACAAAGATATAAACTTGAAAATGAACAATAACAATTATAAAATAGAATGGTAGCTTACAAATCTTAAAAAGTTGAATGGAAACCCAATCAAATCTAATCCTGTGGATTTTTGGGTAGAAACGGATGCATCACTACAAGGATGGGGTGCAATATTTGAAAATAAAATGACTAAATACACAGTTAAATAAATTTGTTTTATGAAGCTATGATACAGAAGCATATCAAGTTGATGCATTCTTAGTATCTTGGTCAAAATTTTGTCAATACATTTTCCACCTTTTAAATTGATTGGTAGAGTTATCAACAAAATGTTTGATGACTATGTGAAACTAGCTATTATTATAATTCCATTGTGGAAAACACAGACTTGGTTTGCATTAGTAATGTCTGCTCTTGTTTCTGTTCCAAACAGGTTAACCCCGCACAAGAACTTATTGACCATGCCGCATACGGATGAGGTGAATCCACTTCAAAAAATAAGATTAGTCGCTTGCATTGTGTCAGGCGATCACCCGAAAATTCAAAGTTGGATGCAGAAATCATCATATAGTCTTTACGATATGCAACAAATAAACAGTATCAATATTGTTGGAATAGATGAGTTTTTTGGTGTATTAAATGGGCTCTAATCCCTATAAACCATCTGAAACGAATGTAATAAAATATTTGACATCTTTAATGAAATTAAAGTTATCTTATTTTGTAGTAAATACACACAAATCAATGCTGATTAGCTCTTTACCTTTATCGGCATTGATTGGATAAAGAATTCATTATTTTTACCAAAATTAATGAAAGGATACTTCAACCTTAATTCTCAAAAACCAAAAGTAAAATGTACTTCGGATGTTTCAAAAGTTTTTAATTATTTGCGTACTTTAATGCCATTAAGTAATGTAATTTTACATAAGTTGACTTTGAAGTTGATTGCTCTTATTGCACTCACTACAGCTTCTTAAGCGCAAACATTACTGGCTCTTGATTTGAATAATATGGAAGTTTTCAACAATAAAATTGTTTTACTATTAGAACGTTGTTAAAAACTTGTAAACCAGGTACCAACATTTTTCAAATATTCTGATAAAAGCCTTTGTGTGTATTTTACATTGAAAGAATATTTGAGGAGGACAAATGATCATCGGAAATCTTCAGCTTTGTTTGTTTCAGATAAAAGTTTCTTTTATGTGACAACGTGTACTCTGGCGAGATGGTTGAGGACAGTTTTAGAGTTTTCTGGCATTACAAACTTTACAGCCCATTCCTTTAGAGGAGCATCATCATCTGCTGCTTATTTATCTGGCGTGTCCATGAAGGAATAATTGGAAACAGCAAACTGGACTTCTTCTAAGACGTTTTTCAAGTTTAATTTCAAATCATTTTGCATCTGCAGTGTTAAATAGATGAATTGTGTGTGTCTTAGTAAATGAAGTGTAATATGATGTGATGGACAATGTGCATTTTGAAAAACTGTAATAAAATTTACATATTGTGTATGAATACATTTTTGTAAAAGTTTGAAGACTTGATAGTATTGTCTCTTTGTTTGTTATAAATAAGCAAAGCTTATTTCTCTTTACTTTAACAACGTTGCAATCATGGATGAGTTCAATGAAAATACTCATAGTAGAAAAATAAGATTTTATCAAAATAATTTATAAAATTCATCATTTAATTGAAATTGTTGGTAATAGTTCTAACTGCTGAAATGAAGTTTTTTTTTATTGGATTTGATCTGATATAGTTCAAATTAAGGCTCGCTTCGCTGGCTCGAACGAAAATGCCATATGATACCCTTTTTGATTCTCAGGCTCATTTCTTAGAATGACCCTCATCCTTTACATCCTAAAGGATGCTTAGAGGATGGTCAATTATTATACACATACTTAGCATAACCATCTTTGAAAATCATACACAAAATTTGATATAAAATCGGACCAAGCAGCTTTAAGGAAGTATTTTTTTTTCATTTTAATAGCGAAACTTTTTTGTAAGTCAAACATTCATTTGGTATATTTGTTATTTTTTGACATTCGACATATAACATACGTGCTTAAAATGCATCGAGTAAATTTTGATATAATATTGCAATATTATAAAATGACAAAAAAATCCTTATTAACGGATAGGATTCAAATTGCATTTGCCCCGACACCATCATAATTAAATTGTGTAATGAGACTTCGCAGATTTTCTGGACAACTTATGATAAAAGTATGTCAAGACTGATGCCCCTGAATAAATATTGTTCACATAATTACATTCGTAGTTCTTACATTTTCAAACACTAATCTCGAGTGACTCAAATTTGAATTTGAATCTTATGAAGACTTTAAAATGTGTATGTACGTTTCATGAACTTGTGAAGTTTCCTGTTTCAATATTTAAAACTATCAAGAACGACTTTTGGATTTAGGAACATAATGCATATGTATAATGCGTTATTAAAACTGTTAACATAATTTTGATATAGTTTATGTGGTATTTTCATCGGCATGGATGCTGCGATCTTTTGTTTATTAATGTTTGTTGTCCTCTCACCTACTTACACCCTTAAAGGAAAAAATATCTGTGAAAGGAATGTGACAACGGAAAGGTAAAGTCTAATTTTCTAAACATTAATTGTGAAGAATTTGATTCATTGTTATAAATATAGTTAATTCACAGTCTTTTATATTATATTCATACGGATCGTTCTTTCGTTTCTATCTAGACCTTTTAGCTAGGGCTTGATCTTAAACACTAGTTTATTGTTTTGATATAAAATTCTTACAAATAATCATCAACATTTAAAGTTCTAATGTCAATATTTATTTATATTTGGGACACATAATATTAAAATAATGACATCTTTTTACTTATCTCTAATAAGAATTATTTGTTCGGGGTTGCAATGAGAACTCTTTTATAGATTGATATAAGATTTGTACAATAAATGTTAGCGACCGTTTGAAGATGGTTCCTAATATTTTATTTCGATTTTACTATTACAAATTTTTACAGATGTTTAAGTCTACTTTTTGGGACCTCTGTCAATTAAGATGACTTTCCTTTCCCCGTATTTTAAAACTAAACTAGTTAATGATCTACTATTTGCTAAATGCATCACTTATACAGATGATGATGATGCTGATGATGATGATCATTATTATCATGTTTATCAATTTATCAATTTTATCATGATAATTTGCTCCCCTTAATTGAATTGCCTTTTGTTTGAACAGTACAACAATTAATGTCAAATAGTAAATAATTAATCTTAGTAGCGTAATAGAACAATGCTTAAAGCTAATACACTGTAGCATTCTAAATAATCTTTTTGTATGCATAAATGCTATTACAATGCTAGTTCAACACATCATTTCTTTAAATCATACATTGTAAAGAAGTGCTCCTTGCATGGAAAACAAACTTGGATTGTGTCTTTTTTGTTGTTATGTTATGTATGTAGATGGAAAAATATGCCTAGATATCCTAATTAGACAGACCAAGCTTCTATTTAACTCTAGCAGTATTTACATTTATTCTGATTGCTTCGTTCGTTTATTTTTATTCATTTCTTTATCAAAAGTGGAGAACTGAAAGTAAAGAAGATATGCTGTTTTAACTTTGAAGAAAAGAATGATAAGTGTGTAGGTAAGTACATGTATTAGATTAAATGATCCCAAACTTGCTTAATGCTTCATTTAGATTGTTAAATGTAAATACTGGTTCTCAAATTGAGGATGCAATTTTATAGCAAGGTATACCCTAGAGACAATCGCTTTAAATAAAGAGAATGTCGACAATAACAACAAGATAATTTATTAATAATTAAACAGTTATAACAGAAGGAATCATAATACATAAATATTACTGTAGTATATCAAATCTAAACAATACCAATTCATTACATATCTTAATGGGTGTGGTGATATTTGAAATGACGACGCTTATCATAACCAAAACATAGCATTATATTATAGCAGTTCACTGCACTAGTGAAATGCTTTCAGAATGCAGTCCCGGCTTTCGGGGATGGAACTGTACTGACAGGTGTCCAGAGAATTATTATGGAAGAAAATGCTTGACAAAATGCAGCTGTAATGAAACGCAAATTTGTCATCAAGTGTGTGGATGCTTGCAGGGATTGGACATGGATAATTCAAATATAACAACGAATGGTGCTAGTATCTCTTTAAAGAAAATGGCGTTTTCACCTTTTGCAGTGGAGTGTCCTACTACAAAATATGTGTTATTCACAGGGAGAGGTCTGATCTACTGCTATCTTTATTGTTTTATATGCAAATTGATTTCTCCAGAATAACGGTTTTTACTATCAATAACGTTTGGGTTTTTTTTCTCAAAGCAACCTATTCATTTATTGTCACAAAAACAAATCAGAGTTCGACAAATTGACACTTCTGATTGTCGTTTCAGATATATATCGTTTTGTAGTACATTTACCAATATACATGTATATATAGGTAGCATTTGCAAAATTTCCATGCCTAATTTGTTCGAGAATCGATCAACCAAAACTTAATTTAATATTTTAATGTTAATAATTTTTCGTATTGGGCTCGTCCTTTTTATGTAAATCGTTTGTAATGAGAGCACATATCTAATAAGCAAATTGTTTGGATCACTCTCCTCGGCATCGCCTGCAGATTCAGAAAAAAAGTTGCCAATAGTTTTGTACGTATGTAAATACAAATTTAAAACTGCTTTTATTATCCTATTATATTAACATCTACCGAGCATGATTCCCTCTATTTCTTACAGAAACTAATAGTTAATTCATATCTCTATAGAAACAGCCAGGCTGAAATTTACAAGCTCCGTTTATCTATTGGTCGAAACCTACAGCGACCTAAGAAAAATCACGGACTGCACCAAATTATCATGATGATGTCAGACTCAAATTCCCATATAGGAGACGATTTGGCTGTTTCTTTTATCTAACGTACTGATGTACATTAACAGTATTATAGTGAATTTTACTTACTATTTACAATCGATTTATTAATTTGTTAAAGGAAAGATGTAAATATAAACAATAAAATGCTTTCTTTGATGATTTATGCGGGTTATGAAGGTACAGTGTAGCGATCATTGCAGAAAAAAATTACATAACCCGCTAACGCGGGTTATGTATTTTTCTGGAATGTCGCCACCTTCATATCCCGCATAAATCATTAACGAAAGCATTTTATTGTTTAAGTAACTTCAAACGTTAAATTTCTAAATGTACATACCCTGTTCGTTCACAGACTAAATCGTTATATTTTTGTTACATTTTTTTTTCTAAACAATTATTACTTTAAAGCTCTTATATTTCTCTTCTTTAAAATGATATTCATCTAAAAAATTCTGGTGTTAACCCCTTCCAAAGTTATAATTAGTTCCTTAAGGATTGGTTCACAACGCACCCTGTTACAACAAATTTAACTCTGTATTTAATATTTTAGTCTTTTATATCGTTTTTGAGGTGGGAAATAAATACAAGGTGTTTCACATAAACATGGAAACACCTGTTCTCACAATGGTTCCAACTCGAGCGAAATTACTTATATCGGTCCATTTAGCGAGTATTCCTAAAATACAAACTTGAAGTTTACTCTTTTTTGATTAGCTACTCTTGTTGGATTTCATTAACTCGTCTATAAAAATGAACGTAAACATTACCAAAGAACATCTGTGCTGACCACAAAAACCAACATATTGCGGAGTATCGACCGATTTATCTTGAGAGTCGATTTCTTTGTCTTATTTGAGCATCTCGTCAATGCAAATATCATCAAAGCACTGATCAATTACGAACATAAATATTTCAAAACCTACATTTAATTGCATTAAAAGGCTTATTCTTTATTGGCTTAAATTCTATTAACTATAATTATGTATATATCGCTAATTGATGTTTTATTCTCTTATGAGTTTGATTTGCGTGAATAACTATGTGATGGATCAGAGTTTATTGCTACATTGAGAGCACGAATACGGACCCTACGGGCGGACATCAGATCTCATGGTAGTCGTAGTAAAATTCGCATATATGGAAAAAATGACAGTTTCTTCATATGATTTGCTGATTGACAATAACGAAAATTTACATGCTTCTACTAGTTTATATAAATAATTATAATTAAGAGGTGGTCAGAGAGAGAAAGAAAGAGAAAGAGAGAGCGAGTGAGTAATGTAAATGTAGACAGCTTTTTGATAAACTAGCATGCAAATAAAAGAATCTGCCATGATTTCAAACTAAATGTTTTGTCTCCTTTTTGGTTGTTTTTTATTTTTATTTTTTTTTCCGGGGGGGGGGGTATAACAATTCTAGTTATGACCTGTTACACCAAATTGCGTTTCCAGCAGACGGTTATCACGGCTTTCGAAATTCTGTCGTCGTGAGACTACAGGAAATTTTTTAAAAATTATGCAATTTTCATAAACTTTTTACAACGAATATACGTCACGGCATTCTGACGATGGCCGTTGCGTTTCTACTGATTCTACGGATCTCCCGCGGCGTGTATCTGCATTCCCATGGAGTTCTACTTTGCGATTGACTGCGCTCTCGTTGTGTGCCAATGATGTGCTTAGAGAATCATGCCTTAATCCGAGGTACAAGAAAATTGCTTCAACTGAAATAGTAATGACTGATCAGCTTTTTGGGAATAATTGTATGTCGATATTAAAAGAAATGGGAGATATGGATAAGCACCCTATTGGTATAAAACCAGAATTCTTGAAATCAAATCACAAAAACAACATGTCATATTCAAAAAACTATGCAAATTCCAATTTCAACGGCCCACAACAAAGATATACCGCAATTACAATTTCGGGAGCAGTAGCAGGTCAAGATTTATGACCACAAGCACCACCCAGAGGGGGCAAGGGCAAAAACAGTACTTTCACACAACGAAAAAGTATTACAAGTAAAGGCGATCCCTCGAAAATTCAAAGTTGGATGCAGAAATCATCATATAGTCTATACGAGATGCAACAAATAAACAGTGTCAATGTTGCTGGAAAAGATGGGTTCTTTGGTGTATTAAATGGGCTCTAATCCCTATAAACCATCTGAAACGAATGTAATAAAATATTTGACATCTTTAATGAAATTTTTAAAAGTTATCTTATTCTGTAGTAAATACACACATATCAATGCTGATTAACACTTTACCTTTTTCGGCGTTGATTGGATAAAGAATTCGTTATTTTTACCAAAAATAATGAAAGGGTACTTCAACCTTAATTCTCAAAGACCAAAAGTAAAATGTACTTCGGATGTTTCAAAAGTTTTAAATTTTTTGCGTACTTTAATGCCATTAAGAAATGTAACTTTACATAAGTTGACTTTGACGTTGATTGCTCTTATTGCACTCACTACAGCTTCTAAAGCGCGAACATTACTGGATCTTGAATTGATTAATATGGAAATTTTCAACAATAAAATTGTTTTACTTTTAGAAAGTTATTAAATTTTTTGCTTACTTTAATGCCATTAAGTAATGTAACTTTACATAAGTTGACTTTGACGTTGATTGCTCTTATTGCACTCACTACAGCTTCTAAAGCGCGAACATTACTGGATCTTGAATTGATTAATATGGAAATTTTCAACAATAAAATTGTTTTACTTTTAGAAAGTTATTAAAATCTTGTAAACCAGGTACCCCTGTACAAAAAGTGAAATTGTTCACATATTCTAATAAAAGCCTTTGTGTTTATTTTAAATTGAAAGAATATTTGAGGAGGACAAATGATCATCGAAAAAACTCAGCTTTCTTTGTGTCATATAAAACTTTCTTTTCTGTGACAACGTGTACTCTGGCGAGATGGTTGAGGACAGTTTTTAGAGTTTTCTGGCATTAAAAACTTTACAGCCCATTCCTTTAGAGGAGCATCAGCATCTGCTGCTTATTTATCTGGTGTGTCCATGAAGGAATTATTGGAAACAGCAAACTGGACTTCTTCTAAAACATTTTTCAAGTTGTATTTCGAATCGGAGTGGAATACTTCAAAGGATGGACATTTTGCATCTGCAGTGTTAAATAGATGAATTGTGTTTGTCTTTAGTAAATGAACTGTAATATGATGTGTTGGACAATGTGCATATTAAAAAAACTGTAATAAAATTTACATATTCTGTATGAATAAATTTTTGTATGTAAAAGTTTAAAGACTTGATAGTATTGTCTCTTTGTTTGTAATGAAAAAGTAAAGCTAATTTCTCTTTACTTTAAAAACGTTGCAATCATTGATGAGTTCAATGAAAATACTAGTAGTAAAAAAATAAGCTTTTATCAAAATAATTTATAAAATTCATCATTTAATCCAAATAGTTGGAAATGCTGAAAATGAAGTTTTTTAAAATTGAATTTGATCTGAAATAGTTCAAATTAAATACCATGAAAAATTATAATGACTTTTAATTCCAAATTAAAAATTTCTTAGTGCCATAGAAATAAACCTTATAATCCATTAAATTAGATGTGATTTTGTTTCGTTTGTGACAACACTTTAAATATGCTATATGATACCCTTTGCAGAGCAAAAAGGCGATATGTAATTAATAGAACGGACCCTCCTCCTAACATCATTTAGGATGTAAAGGACGAGGGTCATTCTATGTATTGAGACTGAGGATCAAAAAGGGTATCATATACCCGCTCTTAATTTGTGTTCTATTAAGAATTAAGTAGCCCATTCTACATGTTGTAAGGTTGTCTCAAACATTCTTTTAAAGATGGAGCAAGCGTTTATATACGATGAATACCCAGGTAATACATACGTCATATGGATATTATTAGACTCTTTGAAATGAGGTAAGCTTCGCTGGTTCGAAGGAAAATGCTATGTGATACCCTTTTTGAGCTTCATGCTCATTTCATAGAATGACCCTCATCATTACATCCTAAACTAGATGCTGTCATTAGACAGTAATATCCGCACCAAGTGTTTGCCCCTAAATATTACTGTTTTGTACCAGTTTTAGTAAAAACGAAGCATACATGCAATTTCCGGTAATTTTTAAAAATTACAATTTCATAAATTGAGATTCCATCCCATAATACACATAGCAGCCCTTTATGTACAATTTGGGGTGGAACTTTTTGCATGTGAATTTTAAGTTAATAAAAAATCTTAGCATTTCATGTCATAGAAAGTATGGTCTATATAATTATTACAAACAGAATTAAATTATCCCTCTCCCCTCGACGGTTGCCGGCTTTAGATTTGCTTCTGTGTGCCAACATCATCGTGTGCACGGAGTTAGAGAAGGGGTGGGAGTGAGGGGTCTAGAGCCTCCTCCCCCCTTTAAAATTCATTTATATTACCGTAATATAGTAAATTTACCAAAAATACACCTCGGACCCCAATCCCACCAACCCCCTCCCCCTGCAAACACAATTACATGTATTACTCTGACCCCCCCCCCCCCACACACACACACACGCACACACTCCTCAGGGATAAATAAACATCAGAATATTTTGATAACAACGAAAGCCTGCCTGTACATGTAGTTGCAACAAAGAAGATTTTAAACAGTGCAATATAAATGACATAATTTTATTGCACAATGATTTTCAATGGAAAACTGCCAGGACAGAAGATAATTACTGATTTAAGGTGGTATAAGACACATGTTGATCTTTATGTGGATAAAAGTGCCTTATAATCAAAATGGTGATGTTTTAGAATTTTATAATTTTACAGTACATGTATTTGGCAAAAAAAAAATAAAAAAATAAGATTTCAAAATTTTTGAAACTTAAGTAAAAAATAGAAAAGCCCCAGCAGGATTTGAATTCTCTACTTACAGACACATAGTTAATGCTCTAACCCATTGCGCTTCACTGTTAGGTAACATTATTTTGGGGGAAAATATCATATGTATACTTTATTGTTTATTTCAATAGGGAGTACATCACAATATGCAGGTGACCTGTACCACCTTAAGACTGAAATGTGTGCTCTACATAGTTAGGCCAAAATTAAAAATATCTATGTTTCCCCTAACGCGACCGACTCAATTAAATCCCGCCGACTGAATTTTTTTTATTTACCACATTGAATAGACTTTTTTTTTTTAAGAGATTTAATTTTACCCAAATTCGTTTTTAGGACACCCACATCTTTTTAGTTTTGCAATAATTTTGTTAGCCATCATCATCAACATAGGCAAAATACTTGCTTTATGATCGGTAACTTCGTCGGAATTTCCTCCGAAAGTGAAATTAAAGTCGCCCTGTATTCTGAGTTCACGATCGTGTAAATTAACCCCAAAGGCAATGCAATGATAATCATTTAATTCAAAAGACGTTTCCACAGCCTCAGTTAACCACTGTTATGATTATTAGTTTGCGATTGTCTTATCTTTCATGGGTTACAATAAATGCGGGTGATGCAACATATAGCACCCCCATCATACGGCTCTACCGAACGCGGAGGACTCTGCTAAACGCGGAGCAGTGTTAAATTCACACGGAAAAGACAAGGTCTTTAATTTCCCTTCAAACTCGCTCATAAAATGTTTAAATTAAATTTCTTTTAGGTTTGAATCATAAAGGGATGATTAAGCTTTTAAATGGTACAAAATTCTATCAAATTGAGAAAGAAATTTTTCCGCCGTTGGTGTTTAAACATCAAAATCGTCGATAATTTTTGTAAACAAAAAATTTAAGTAACAAGTTTGACCGTTCAACGCCATTTCATCGCAATTTTAA
This sequence comes from Magallana ariakensis, assembly GCA_020458035.1. Taxonomy (NCBI): domain Eukaryota; kingdom Metazoa; phylum Mollusca; class Bivalvia; order Ostreida; family Ostreidae; genus Magallana; species Magallana ariakensis. Next base: position 22,975,140 of record CM035814.1, on the reverse strand, counting down.
AGAATACAAGTCTGACATAATCATAAATCTACATTCTATCCAATTTTCAAGTCATTATCTTAACTTGGTAATGAATTATGAGCGTTTAAAGGGAACGGGGTCGATAAAAAGTGGATCGTACGAACGCGGATGTTGGCTCTGCTGAACTTGAGGAAATGTTGAAATGGAACTGACTGAACGCGGAGGAAATTTCTGTTAATAATATCCAAATTTAAGTGTTTTGCCTGTCACAACTTATCAAACTGTTCTCATAAGTGACAATTTGTACAAAATACGACGTTTTTATATTGAGATGGACCAACCTGTATAAAATTGGCATGGTTAATCATTTGTAGTGCCCAGATATCATTGAATAAATATATGTCTAAATGTGTAAACTTTTTCTTTTGTATCACATATTATAGACGCAGCGGTTTGTACGCTATTACTGCCTTTCAAAAAAAGACATTTTAAAAAAAATATAATAGACCATTGCACCAAAACCCTTGGAAACGGTCGAACTTCTGAAACATAGAGAACTTCGGTTAAACGAAAACAACGGAAAATTTTTACACAAAAAAGACATTTTAAAAGATATAAAAGACCATTGCACCAAAACCCACGGAATCAGTCGAACTTCTGAAAAATAGAGAACTTCGGTTGAACGAAAACAACGGAAAGTTTATTTACAAAAAAGACATTTTAAAAGATATAATAGACCATTGCACCAAAACCCACCCACAGAAACGGTCGAACTTCTGAAATATGGAGAACTTCGGTTGAACGAAAACAATGGAGAGTTTATTTACCAAACAAAAATACACGAAAGTGGTTATTCTTTCAAATGTTGTTAAAGATCAGAAATGCATCGTAGTAAGTGATTATTTAGTGTATACATGTACATTAGGAATGTGAACTCAAAACAGCGCAGACGCCAAAGAAAGAAAAAACTAATTAGATGTGTTAAAGGGGCATGGTCACGACTTTGGTCAAAATTTATTTTTCCGGTTTTAATGTGTCCTAATATGCTTTAGTAAGACATTTCTTCTACTAACCAACCAAAATTTGAGCGTCAGAGTCTGTCGTTGGGTTATAAGTGAGATACAGAGCTCACAATTCTTTGTTCTGTCAACAAGGCTCGTGCCATGTTGTTGTTTACATTGGTTCAATATACCGTAAAAAGTCCTTTTTTCAAGCTGATTTTCTATCTGCTGATTAGTATTAAACATCAATAAACAGTTTCTAACATTTTGCACATTCAATTTAGGTCTAAGCTTTGAAAATTAAATATGTAAACATGCGCGGATCCAGAATATTTTTCCAGGGGGTCCGAAGGGTAATTGTGTTTTCCGGGGGGGGGGCGGTCCGAGGCATATTTGCGATAATTTTACTATGTAAATTTAATAAATTTACTCATGGTAAACATTAGCATGACCTAGGCTTAAGTTTGTTTTCATGTACATAACAAAGAATTGTATCTCACTTATAACTCGAAGACTGACGCTCGAAGTTTGGTTAACTATTAGAAATGCCTTCCTGAAGCATTGTAAACATTAAAAACAGAAAAATTAATTTTGACCAAAATTGTGACATGCCCCTTGAAAGTGCATCTATACTTTTGAATATTAAATCACAATTAAAACAAAATTTAACAATTCAGGGATGTGTAATTATTCTTTGATTTTTTAAAATACATTTTAGATATCAAGTAAAACTGCAAATGGACTATATAACGGAAAAAGTCGAAATTGACATGACAAGGACGTAATAAAACTGCAAATATGTACATGTAATGATATAATTGTCTCCAAGTTGGATGTACAAACTATGATATGATGGGTTTTTTTTCAAGAATTTGTTTTACTGGTTTTAAACTTAAACTAATAATTGCTTCTGTGCCATTTATTTCATATTTTCATCGGTATATGTCTGCTTAATAATATGATTGTTGTATGTAAAAACTCCGCGTTCTACAGGTCCATGCTCTGTGTTCTGCAGACCCAATAAAATTTTTGCTCCGCGTTCGTACGATCCAATTTTTATCGACCCTGCTCCCTTTCAACGCTCATAATTCATTACCAAGTTAAGATAATGACTTGAAAATTGGATAAAATGTAGATTTATGATTATGACAGACTTGTATTCTTTAAAATTGCGTTGAAATGGCGTTGAACGGTCAAACTTGTTACTTAAATTTTTTGTTTACAAAAATTATCGACGATTTTGATGTTTAAACACCAACGGCGGACAAATTTATTTCTCAATTTGTTAGAATTTTGTACCATTTGAAAGCTTAATCATCCCTTTATGATTTAATCTTTAAAGAAATTTGAATTAAACGTTTTATGAGCGAGTTTGAAGGGAAATTAAAGACCTTGTCTTCTCCCTGTGATTTTAACACTGCTCCGCGTTTAGCAGTCCTCCGCGTTCGGTAGAGCCGTATGATGGGGGTGATATAGGCTACTGTCAGTGTGCATTAAAAATTAGGCTACAACCGATATTTACTACTTTTAGTGTTGATATTACAATTAGTTGGTAACTTTTAATTAGTTAATAATTTTGCCAAACTAATGCTAAAATAATCATAAAACCATCCGTCTTCAGTTATCTTAAAAAATAAAATGATCCTCTACACAACGGTTGTAATTTGGTCAAATGGTTGGACTAATACCTCAAAAAATACACAGAAGTACAGAGACTGATTTTATTTGTCATTTAGCTAACACAATTACAAAACACTTCATCTATAAAATGTATGAATACATCAAAAAGTTTTAATTTAATAGATTGGATAAGTTTTAATAACTTTGAGAAGTTGTTTTATTTTTTTTAATAACTTGTTTAAATTCTAATCCAATTTTAATTTAGGTTGAATCTGTGTATATCATCATTCCTGTAGGTTATGCTGTATCAAATAATGGCAGTCACCCTGATTTCTCAAACTTCTCCCTACTTTTCTGTTAAGGAGAAATAAGTCTCCCAAAAATTAGGTTGGTACCTGTGATATGAAAGACTCTTTATGTTGTGAAAAATTTAAACAGTTCTCTTATATTCGTCAAATTTCAATTAGACCGAAGCAAAAGAGTTTGTTTTTGTAATGACTATAATTAAAGTGAAATTGGGTAAATTTACAAAAATCATTATTATTTAAATATTTTTTTCTTCCCTAGCATTATGTTTCAAATTTAGATTAATGATTCTCTGTATAGACACCTATTTCCTTTTCAAAGAAGAATATTCTCTGCAAGTGTAGTGTTTTGTGTAAACTTGATATTGTAGAATCATTAAATATGACTTCACAAATATTTACATTTAATAAAGTACATTAAGTTTGTAAAATATTATTGTTTTAATATACTTTTAGACATTTTATAAACCAAATTTTGAAAAATTAATTGATACTTTGAAGTATGTACATTATCATTAAAATGATATTTAAATATAGGTTAACATGTACATTTGTTACATTAAAAGTTTAAAATTTATCAATTCAAACTTAACTATGACTGTTATAGTTAAGTTTGAATTGATAAATTTTAAACTTTTAATGTAACACATTAACATACAAATGGTAATGAATCTATTCATGCACATCTAGTCATTGAATCAAACGTGTGAATTTAAGATAAACAATATCAAATTGTGAATTCAATATTAAATTTGTTTTACATTCCATAAGTACAAGTATGACAATTTGTTTTACAACTGGTCAAATTTTTTTTTAGTTTTGTAATTAATTAAAGAATTGATTCTTTTTTTTCATTTTAATTTATAATGTATTTTCAATTATGCCCTAGCTATACCTACCTACCTACCCAACTTTAAAATATAGGGTCGGGTTAGGGGAAACATAGATATTTTTAATGATGGCCTTATATACCTAATAAAATAGTGCAGCGGGTTTTGAAGAATAAATTATAAAAATACATGCATGTTACAAATAACCGATCTTTGTCTGAAGTTAACGTACTTAACACAGGTCTGCAGGTCGCATTAGCGGGTACTAGTTTTACCCAGCTCTTTGGTTAGATGTGTTTCACGTGGTGTACATACCGTTATGTGTTTTCCATATGCAGAAAAGGATTGATTAACATGCATAAACGTTTCTTTTGTGATGATCAGCAAAAGGGATTCATATTGTGCTCTTATTGGATAATCATTATGATGTTGACCAATATAGGTAAGCATAATACATCTAGTGGAACAATATTATAAGCCACCGGTATAATAGGTATATAGGTATAAATTTTACTTTCACTTTCTAAATAAGTGATCGCCCTTTGCCAGCATACTGTATCATCATCTTTTTATATTTAAATAAGCTTATCATCATTACCTATCCTATTGCATTTGTACAGTTTCTGTCATTTTAATTGCAAAAGTTATTTTTTCATTTGTCAGACTTAGATTTTGTATTAAATTTGTGTATTACATGTGTAAGTGTAGAGACTTATCATGTTTATATGAAATATGATAGGAAGGAAGGGGTCTTTTTTTCTTAATGTATTATGATGCATCAAATATAATATAGGCCATGACCATATGGGATTGTTCTGACCCCATGGAACAGGAAAATACCAAATATTTTGAAAACTGTTGAGATCCCCACCACTAAACCATATATATATATATATATATATATATATATATATATATATATATATATATATATATATATATATATATATATATATATATATATATATATATATTCTTATATATATATAATAATATATATATATATAAATATTCTTATATATATATATAATAATATATTCTTATATATAATTTTTTCTAATGTCATTATAATGCATCAAATGGTATAAAGTACATGCCCCCCGTCCTCACAATGTCAGGGGTCCTGAGTCCACTCGTGGCCATGGGACCCCTGACAAATTAAGTTTGTCAGGGGTCCCACGGCCACGAGTGGACTCAGGACCCCTGACATTGTGAGGATGATGACCCCCAGGCATTGTCTTTAAACCCCCACCCCACCCCACCCACCCCCTTGAAATAGGAAAAGATGATATTTTGATAACTTTTGAGATTCCCATCCCTAAACCACATGCATTTATTCTTGCTCTTTGTGTCATAAATTGCGCATCAAATGGTATAGGTTATACCCCTTGGAGACACCCTCAGACTTTCTAGAACTGGAAATAATAAAGTATTTTATCTTATTCATATGTAGTATGTGTTTGACCCTTGTAATTCCTAGCCTAATAATGAACCTGCTTTGTTTAGGAGACTTTACAATTGCCCCGAATACATATATAACATTTTGTTTATCTTAAAAATTAAAAAGAAATTTCCAAAATTTTAATGAGCATCTAGAAAAAAATATCAATCAAAAAATGATTTATAATTCGCTACTGTACACATGTAAGAATGTAAGAAGACTCTGAATCTTTAGAACCTGGGGTTTGATTTGGGGGGGGGGTGGATGTGGAGGATAAACTTTTCATTTTAATCATTTGTTGTTATTAATTTTAACTTTGATATTAGTTATGGATCCCCAGGTAGAAGATAAGAAATATCAATAGATCATTTGACAATTATGCAAGGTGTAATGTGATATTTTTTTTAAAACATTTTTTAACAGTTAATAAAATCTTATAAGACCCCAAATTATATTTTGAATTTAATAGATCATTCGACAAATAAATCAAATAAATGCAAGGTTTTAATATGATCACCTGTTGTCCGTACGTCCGTCTGTCGGTCTAGCTGTACGTTTGTAAACTTTTCACATTTTTGACTTCTTCTCAAAAACCACTGGGCCAATTTCATCCAAAATTGGGACAAAGCATTCTTATAGGAAGGGGATTCTTAATTGTTAAAATAAAGGCTAAACCATTTTTAAAAGGGAGATAATTGCGAAACAGTGAGTATAGGTGTGTGTCTTTAAAAATCTTCTTCTCACCACTGCACCAGAAATGCCAATATACACAAAAGCTTGTATATATAGTGAAGTTTATATGTTATAAAAATCATGACCCCTGGACCAAAACTGGGACCCCAGGCGGGGTTTAAAATTTAACATAGAAATGCGTAGGAAAAAATGTTAAAAAAAAACTTCTCAAGAACCACTCCACCAGAAATGCCAATATTTAAAAAAAGCTTGTATATATAGTGAAGAATCTAAATTGTAAAAATCATGACCCCCGGACCAAAACTGGGGCCCCAGGCAGGGCTCAAAGTTTAACATATATAGAAAAATGTTTAAAAATCTTCTCAAGAACTACAATGCAACGGTATGGGATATTACTATAGCTATGAATATACATCATTGGGTATTGTAGATTCTAAATTGTTAAAATCGTTACCACCGATTTTATACTGGGGCACCAAGAGAGGTTCAAAGTTTAACATAGAAATGTATAGGAAACTTGTTTAAAAATCTTCTTTTCGAGAACTACAATGTTACAGTTTGTGAGATTACTATGCAAGGATCCTCAAATAGTGAAAATTCTAGATTGTAAGGCCGTGACCCCGGACCAACACTGGGGTCCTAGAAGGGGTTCAAAGTTTAACATAGAAGTATATTGGGAAAATCTTTTCAAGAACTACATTGCTACAGTTTGTGAGATTACTACGCAAACATCCTCAACTAGTGTTGATTCTAAAGAGAGAGATTCAAAGTTTAAAATAGAAATAGCATATGCTATGAGATAGAATTTACAACGAACTGTTGTTCAGGTACATGTAGCAATGTGGCCCATTGGCCTCTTGTTTTATTTAAAGAAAAAAAGTCATTTTATTTACAGTGTAAGGAGGGATACATGCGCAGATCCAGAGAGTTTTTCTGGGGAAGGGGGGGGGTGACAGTTATTCGAGTTTGCAGGGAGGGTGGTGGTTTAAATTTTAAAGAAATTTGATTTTTGGAGGGGGATCTGGACCCCCTTCCCCCTTTTGAACCCCATCTCTAGATCCGCACATGGAATAATGTTAATTTTCTGCTACAATTTGACTACCAGGATTAAATTTAATATTTCAAAACTTATTGCACATCTATAGGACAGCCCCTATTATATCCCAAGATGTGACATGTCTATTCATTAAATCAATAGAGGAGATCTGGGATCTAGGTTGTTTTTTTTTTTTTGGAGTGATAAACGTCAATTTTCTGCTATTATTTGACTCCCTGGATGAAATTCAAATTTTTAAAACCTTATTGCACATCTAAAGGACAGCCCCTATCATATCACAAGAAATGATGTGTCTATTCATTAAATCATAAGAGGAGTTCTGGGATCTAGGTTTTTTTTAGGAGTATTAAACGTCAATTTTCTGCTACTATTTGACTCCCTGGACGAAATTTAAATTTTTAAAACCTAAATGCACATCTATAGGACAACCCCAATCATATCCCAATGGATGATGTAGCTACTCCAAAAGTTGTAAGAGGAGTTACGGGAACCATACTTTTTTTGCAAAAAAACGTCATTTTTTGTTGCCCACCGATCCCTGTGATGAAAAAAAAAATTCTGATACCTGATCACACTTCAAAATGACACCGCCAATCATATTCTAGAAGATCATTTGGCTACTGCAAAAAAAAATGACGTTTTTTAAACCAGATTTTTTGTAAAAAAAAAAAAAGTCATTTTTCAGCCACCAAATGACCCCCAGGGCAAAATTGAAATATCCGAAACCTTATTGCGCATCTATAGATACCCCAAAACATATTCCAAAAGATGATTTGTCTATTGTTGAAAATGTACGAGGAGTTCGAGGAAGAAGGTTTTTTGTTGAAAAAACGTCATTTTTTACCAATTATCTAACCCCCAGGACTACCAGAGAATTTTTGAAACCATTTTACAAAACAAAATGAAACCCCCAATCAAACTCCAAGAGTTCAGATTGCTAGGTTATACGATGTAAGAGCAGTTTGAGAAAGTAAAACGTGACAGACGAACGGACGGACGGACGGAACAGGACAACAACAATATACCAGAACTTTCTTTAGAAAGTGCGGATATAATTATGCTTGGACGAGGGTCCATTCTTATACACATACTCAGCATAACCATCTTTGAAAAGCGTACACAAAATTTAATAGAAAACCGGACCAAGCAGCTTGAATGAAATATTTTTTCGTTTTAATAACGAAACTTTATTGTTAGCCAAACATACATTTTGTATATTTGTTATTTTATGACATTCGACATTATAACATACGTGCTTAAAATCCCTCGGGTAAACTTATATTATTAAATGACAAAATTCCTTACTAACGGATAGGATTCAAAATGCATCTGCCCCAACGCCATCATAATTAAACTGTGTGATAAGACTTCGCAGATTTTCTGGACAATTTATGATAAAAGTCACACCTCACAGCCTACTCAATATTCAGGGTCATGAACCCTGGGGAGCATTTGTTGTTGTCCGCAAGTGAGACAACCCTTAAAAACGTGTATTGACTCTAGTCCGTTTCTTAATCTTATTAAAAAAATAAATAAATATAAAATAGAAAAAAGTTTTGAAAGTATTTTAATTATATGTAATACATATGAAAATTAGTATAAGGCATGAAAAATACATATTAAATTTAATTGCAAAATTATATCAAAACAGAACACAACAAAATGTATATGGCATTGTTGTCAACATAGCATTTTTATAATCATTTAATAAGGGAAAATGTTTAAAAAATAATAACCAAAAAGTACATATTAATCACATAGTAATCAATAGTAAGCTGGTACATATACCTGGCGATATTTAAAGTGTTTTGCTTGTGGTATGAATCTACTCAACTACATTCAAATAAAACACTAGCATTTTTATAATCATTAAGAGAAAACTACACTGTACATACAATTAATACACTGTATTATATTTATTGAAAAAAAAATACACAGGTTGTATGAGATCTCTTTTAAAAAAAATCAATTTTCTTATAATAACCTTGCATATATCATTCTGAAAAAAAAAATCATAAAACTAATGGACATGCATTTCAACATAAAAAAGTGATATATTAAAGGGATATGACTAACTTTACAACAATTTAAGATATAGATGTCATATGAAAGGTAATAAAAAATCACTACACTCGTTTCACAAACTTCGTGTTATTTAAACAATGAACATGTTGCAGAAGGCCAAACAGTACTTGTATAAAGTTTCATATAATGAAAATAATGACTCTGCATATATCCTTCTGAGAAAAATAAAAAACTAATAGACATGCTGTTCAACAAAACTAAAGTGATATATTACAGGGATAGAATATACTATACAGCTATTTAGATGAAAAAGGTTAAGAATTCAATGGACTAGTTTTCAAACATTTAAATAAATGGAAAAAATCTTATATAGTTTAAGTCCTTTTTCAACTTGGATTAATATTCTAATAATATTAATGTATTTAATGGCTAAAAATGAATATTTCTTAGACATTTTTTTATGTTCATGAACAAGACCTATAAATTTGTTATATACTGCTTTTGATATTACTTTATATTTATTATGTCTATTGTCCATTGTTACTGAGTATTTTTGTTTGTACATGTATACAAAGGAGTATATTTTAAAAAAAACTTGTATAAAATAGTAATGCTACTTTTCAATTAAAGATAACTGTTTCTAAAAATGTTATATGAATATGTTATATATAAATATAAAAACATATGTAAGATGGGTAAGAATAACATTAATGTCACTGCTATTCATTATGTAAACACCTACTGTTAAAACAATTCATCCACTGACATCCAGTAACATTTAAAGAGCCGGCCCAAACCATTTTTATGCAACATATTAATTAGAATGTTATAAATGATGTGTTTAGAACAGTCTTCTGAGTCTACTGAGTATACATGTAACTTACATAAAAAAAAATGAGGAAACCCAAGTCAATCAAGTCTGCACACACATTAAAAATGTAATGCATCAAAATAGTTCAAACAGAATCCCCAGGAATCCCCAGGAACCAACTGCCTTTGTTACAAACTGGTGTTACTTCAGAGACATTTAGTCTTCCAATGGACAGAAAGATATCAAATAAGGCAAATATTTCGAACAAAGATCAAAGTCAGAAACACACATGTAACAGATGAATGTCTGCATGAGTTGCAACTATACTATCAACATTCTATGTACACCATAATAAGATTGAGTCAATAATATAAACTAATCTGAAAAACCTATTTCCAGCAGAAGAAATTTATGGGATTCCTGTAAATCCCATTCTGATCCTACTTCTATCTTGGAGGTCCGTGTTGCTCTGCTTTGAATTTGTATTTCGTTTTATGGATTTTTGAGATGGTTGACGGTTTGTTATTGTCTTTTTTTCATTCTCTCAGAGAGGGTAAAAGACACTTTGTTAGGTTTATAATATTTTTGAACTCCTGGCATTCCTTTTGGAAGTTCCCACTACTCAAATAATCAGTGTTGTAACAAGATGCCCATATGAACCTTTCCCTTATACAATTAACTTTTGCACACGACATTGTAGCTATTTATATGACTTTGCTTGGTTTTCATTCAGCTATAACCAAATATATCTAAAAAAAGAGGTAAAATTGTAAGTTTATCACATGACATAGAAGTATACCTTCAGTGGACTTGACTGGGTCATAAGCAATATATCAAATTGACAATATTCTCTATTTTCCTGATCTCCAGATCATCTTGAAACAGCAGGTATACCTGTAGATTAGGAAAAAAAAGATATGTACTATAATTACAAAGCTTAATGGTGTCTTTACATCTGTATTAGGAAAGGAGGAATGAGCATATGAAAATATATGGCTGGACCAGGAATTGAACCCGGGACCCCTGCATCTCCATATAGCCCCAACTACTACATTCCTCCCTCCTTAAATAGTCTTCGACCCCGAAGACACAACACAAGTTCACCTTGTCAGGACTTACTTTATTCATATTGCTAGAACAAGGAAGGCCACGGCACCATCTGTAGTAGGAAAGGAGGAATGAGCATATGAAAACATATGGCTGGACCGGGAATCGAACCCGGGACCCCTGCATCTCTAGTCAGGAGTTTTACCACTGAGCTATCCGGGTTCGATTCCCGGTCCAGCCATATATTTTCAAATGCTCATTTCTCCTTTCCTACTAGACATCAAAACAAAAGGGTGTGTCAATCCGGATTAAACTTTTTATGTGCATAAGCAATATCTGAGACATGGATCAAAACATTACCAAGATTACAGCCATGACAATTCATTTAGTAAGATACGGGATGATTTATCACTATAAAATGTGTAATGGCTTTTAATGAGATCTCTCTCTCTCTCTCTCTCTCTCTCTCTCTCTCTCTCTCTCTCTCTCTCTCTCTCTCTCTCTGTCTGTCTCTCTCTCTCCTCTCTGTCTGTCTCTCTCTCTCTCTCTCTCTCTCTCTCTCTCTCTCTCTCTCTCTCTCTCTCTCTCTCTCTCTCTCTCTCTCTCTCTCTCTCTAAAACAGCAATATTGTTAATTTTAATGTTCTGTGGTATTATTGAAAAAAAAATCATATTAAATTTTATGGAAAGTCATATATACACTCTTATCGTTAATATATAATTAAGACATAAATTTAAAAGGGACATGTACATGTACCAAAAACTATAACTATTTTAAACGTGTCGAGGAAATTCTGTATGTTATTATAAAAGCATGATTGCCACAAACATAAAGAACATGTAAAAATATTCTAGGAAAAATGTAAAATAAGTTTTAACCTCTGTCTGTTAGTTACCAACAATGTGTAGAAACTGACTATAATACACCTGCATGCACATTTTATACCAAAACATGTCTTTCAAGTCACATTTCACAGCGACCATTAATTATTTACATTTTAGTAAAACGGGTAGTAGAATTAATGCATTGTAGGCTTTAAAAAGGGTATTTATCTAGTTTAACAATGTAAGTAAGTATGTTCTTACCGACACAAGACTACTCCCTAGCACGTTTTGGATTGTTGACAAAATCGAGGACTGCTGTTCAGACAGTTTCATGCTAAACAATATTTAACGAGATAAGGCTAATCACCCATATCTTCGAATTCACATTAATAAACAATTGTTCTGCAACTTTAAATAATTTAAAAAGCTTGCCGTTTAAAGAAACATAAACTTTTACTTACTTTTTCGATCTTAACTCCTCTCTCGATTTGCAAGTGTCTTGAACTGGTCTCGTTAAAATCCCGTGAGTGACGTAGTTCGGCGTTCTCGGGTTTTTTCGGTTTTTGGTTAATATAAAAGTCAGAAAAGTTCCTATTATGCAAATAAGGCTGTGAGGTGTGAAAGTATTGCTTAAGACTGATGCCCCTAAATAAATATTGTTAACATAATTACATTCGTAGTTCTTACAGTTTCAAACACTAATCTCGAGTATAACTCAAATTTGAATTTGAATCTTATGAAGACTTTGAAATGTGTATGTACGTTTCATGAACTTGTGAAGTTTCCTGTTTCAATATTTAAAACTATCAAAACGACTTTTGGATTTAGGAAGTTAATGCATATGTATAATGCGTTATTAATACTGTTAACATAATTTTGATATAGTTTGTGTCGTATTTTCATCGGCATGGATATTGCGATCTTTTGTTTATTAATCTTTGTTGTCGTCTCACCTACTTACACCCTTAAAGGAGAAAATATCTGTGAAAAGATTGTGACAGCGGAAAGGTAAAGTCTAATTTTCTAAACATTTATTGTGAAGAATTTGGTTCGTTGTTATACTTATTGTGAATTCGTAGTCTTTTATATTGTATTTATACGGATCGTTCTTCCGTTTCTATCTAGGCCTTTTAGAGCTTGATCTTAAACAATACTTTATTGTTTTGATATAAAATTCTTACAAATAATCATCAACATTTAAAGTTCTAATGTCAATGTTTATATATCTTTGGGATACATACTATTAAAAAAATGACATCTTTTTACTCATCTCTTATAACAATTATTAGCTTGGGGTTGCAATGAGAACTCTTATATAGATTGATTTAGGATTTGTACAATTAATGTTAGCGACCGTTTGAAAATGGTTTCTAATATTTTTATTTTAATTTTACTATTACAAATATTTACAGATGTTTAAGTCTACTTTTTGGGACCTCTGTCAATTAAGATGAATTTCCGTATTTTAAAATTAAACTTGTTAATGATCTACTGTTTGTTGCTTTTTTATTGCATCACTAATACAAATGATGAAGATTATCATTTTCATCATGATTATCAATATTATCATGATAATTTGCTCCCCTTAATTGAATTGCATTTGGTTTGAACAGTGCAACACTTAATGTCAAATAGTAAATAATTCATGTTAGTCATGCAATAGAACAATATATGCTTGAAACTAATATACTGTAGCATTCTAAATAGTCTTTTTATATGCATAAATGCTATTACAATGCTAGTTCAACACATCGTTTCTTTAAATTCTACATTGTAAAAAAATGTTCCTTGCATGGAAAACAAACTTAGGTTGTATCTTTTTTGTTGTTAATATGTAGAAGAATAGATGGAAAAAAATATTCCTAGATTTTATAGTTGGACAGACCAAGCTTTTATTAAACTCTAGCAGCAATTACATTTATTTTGAATGCTTTGTTCGTTTATTTTTATTAATTTCTGTATCAAAAGTGGAAAACTGGAAACAAAAGAGATATGCTGTAAGGACTATGAAGAAAAGAATGATAGGTGTGTAGGTAGGTACATGTATTAGATCAAATGACACCTTTAAAGAAACATATTTTATCATTAACTTGCCTAATGCTTCATTTAGATTGTGAAGTGTAAATACTGGATCTCAAATTGAGGATGCAATTTTATAGCAAGGTATACCCTAGAGACTATCGTTTGAAATAAAGATAATGTCGAAAATAACAACAAGATAATTTATTAATAATCAAACAGTTATAACAGAAGGAACCATCATACAGATATATTACTGTAGTATATCAAATCTAAACAATACCAATTCATTACATATCTTAATGGGTACGGTGGTATTTGAAATGACGACGATTATCACAACCAAAACATATCATTATTTTATAGTGCACTTGTAATTGCTTTCAGAATGCAGTCCCGGCTTTCGGGGATGGAACTGTACTGTAAGATGTCCAGAGAATTATTATGGAAGAAAATGCTTGACAAAATGCAGCTGTAATGAAACGCAAATTTGTCATCATGTGTGTGGATGCTTGCAGAGATTGGATATGGATAATTCAAATATAACAAAGAATGGTGCTAGTATCTCTTTAGAGAAGGTGGCGTTTTCAACTTTTGCAGAAGAGTGCCCTACTACAAAAGATGTGTTATCCACAGAGAGAGGTCTGATCTACTGCTATCTTTATTGTTTTAATCGCAAATTGATTTCTCCAGAATAACGGGTTTTTTTTATATGAATAACGTTTGGTATTTTTCTCAAAGTAACCTATTTATTTATTGTCACAAAAACACATCAGAGTTCGAAAAATTGATACCTGTGATTGTCGTTTCATATATACATCGTTTTATAGTATATGTACCAATATACATGTATATATAGGCAGCATGTGAAACATTTCCATGCCTAATTTGTTCGACAATCGATCGACCAAAACCTGATTTACTATTTTTATGTTATGTCAACTTTTCGTATTGGGCTCGTCATTTTTTTATGAAAATCGTTTCTAATGAGAGCACATATCAAAAAAACAATTGTTTGGGTCACTCTCCACGGCATCGCCTGCAGATTCATAAAAGTTGCCAATAGTTTTGTACGTATGTAAATACACATTTAAAACTGCTTTTAATATACTATAGCGTTAAATTTCTAAATGTACATAACCTGTTAGTTAACAGACTAAATCATTATATTTTCGTTACAATTTTTTTTTAAACAAATTTTACTTTAAAGCTCTTTTTCTTCTTTAAAATGATATTCATCTAAATAATTCAGGTTTAAATCCCTTCTAATGTTATAATTAGTTCCTTGAGGATTGGTCTGCAACGCACCCTTTTACAACAAATTTAACTCTGTATTTAATATTTTAGTCTTTTATATCGTTGTTGAGGTGGGAAATAAATACAAGCTGCTGCACATAAACATGGAATTAAGCCTATTTAAACAAATGGTTTCACAATGCCTACAACTCAAGCGAAAGTACTTAGATCCGTCCATTTAGCGAGTATTCCTGAAATACAAACTTGAAGTTTACTCTTTTTTGATTAGCTACACTTGTTGGATTTCATTAACTCGTCTATAAAAATGAACGTAAACATTACCAAAGAACATCTGTGCTGACCACAAAAACCAACATATTGCGGAGTATCGACCGATTTATCTCGAGAGTCGATTTCTTTGTCTTATTTGAGCATCTCGTCAATGCAAAAAGCATCAAAGCACTGATCAATCACGAACATAAATATTTCAAAAACTACATTTAATTGCATTAAAAGGCTTATTTTTTATTGGCTTAAATTCTATTAACTATCATTATGTATATATCGCTAATTGATGTTTTATTCTCTTATGAGTTTGATTTGCGTGAATAACTATGTGATGGATCAGAGTTTATTGCTACATTGAGAGCACGAATACGGACCCTACGGGCGGAGATCAGATCTCATGGTATTCGTAGTAAAATTCGTAGTAAAATTGGAAAAATTGACAGTTTCTTCATATGATTTGCTGATTGACAATAACGAAAATTTACATGCTTCTACTAGATTATATAAATAATTATAATTAAGAGAAGGGGGGGGGGTCAGAGAGAGACAGAAAGAAAGAGAGAAAGAGAGAGAGAGCAATGTAAATGTAGACAGCTTTTTGATGAACTAGCATTTCAAATTAACGCATCTGCCATGATTTCAAACTGAATGTTTTTTGTCTCCTTCTTGGTTGTTTTTTATTTTAATTTTTTTTCCGGGGGGGGGGACATAAAAATTTTAATTATTACCTGTTACAGCAAATTGCGTTTCCAGCAGACGGTTATCACGGCTTTCAAATTCTGTCGTCGTGACACTACGGGAAATTTTTTAAAAATTATACAATTTTATTAAATTTTTTACAACGAAAATACGTCACGGCGTTCTGGCGGTGCCGTTGCGTTTCTACCGATTCTACAGATCTCCCGCGACGTGTATCTGCATCTCATGGAGTTCTACTTTGCGATTGACTGCGCTCTAGTTGTGTGCCAATGATGTGCTTAGAGTTTTCACCTCGTGTTCACTGTGTGTTTAATGCGCACACTGCGTGCACAAGGCATTCTTGTAGCACGGTGACATCCCCAACGCATCAATGTCTATCAGCTTACATCTGCGACTGTATTCGGCAATGCTGGTATCGGACAAGGGTGTGCAGACAAATTATCATTACACGCTAACGCGCGGTATTCGTTTTGTCTGCACAGCCATGGTGTGTTATAGGACCGACGACATCCAAATATTGCATTAATTGCTTTGAAAAAACATTTAAATATAGCATTATATGCTTTAATAAAGCTTTTAACTTATCAGTTTATTTCAATTAACTATAATTACGTATTTATTTAAATCCCTCATTGACGTTTTATTGTCTTATGATTTTAACTTTGGATTATTTCGTGATAGATCAGAACTCTAGCTACAAGTACGTGTACATTGAGAAATTTGTAAATTTGCAAATAATTCAAAAGTATCTTGCAACTGGTTTAATACCATTTAATCAATTGGCGGAATCTCTAATAAATAAAAAAGATCCAAAGTCAGTCAAGTCTAAAAAGATGCTGGGTGATGCTATGAAAATGAAATCAAAGCATGCCTTAATCCGAGGTACAAGAAAATTGCTTCAGCTGAAATAGTAGTGACTGATCAGCTTTTTGGGAATAATTGTATGTCGATATAAAAAGAAATAGGAGATATGGATAAACACCCCATTGGTAAAAAACCAGGATTCTTGGAATTAAATCACAAAAACAATGTCATATTCAAAAAACTATGCAAATTCCAATTTCAACGGCCAACGGCAAAGATATACAGCAATTACAATTTCAGGAGCAGTAGCAGGTCAAGATTTATGACCACAAGCACCACCCAGAGGAGGCGAAGGCAAAACCAGTACTTTAACACAGCGCAAAAGTACTACAAGTAAAGGTAAGAAAATAAAAAATTTTAATACTGGAAAATATTCACACATGATAAATGAATTTTCGATAGATATAATTCATCAAGGATATAAAATTTAATTTTTGGAAATTCCTTTACAAACAGTATTGCCAAATTAAATAAAATTTAACAAAGAAGAATATTTGATTTCGAAAGAAGTAGAAACTCTTTTAGATAAAGGGGCTATTGAAAGAGTTTATGATTTAAAAGGCGCATATTTTTGTAACATTTTTATAGTACCAAAAAAGGAAGGAAGTTTACGACCAATAATCAATCTCCGGAATTTGAATTTAAATATTGAATATCATCATTTCAAGCAAGAAAGTTTATTAGTTTATCTATTAGTTAGAAAAATTATTTTCTATTTGAAAGATGCATATTTTTGTATACGCATACATCAAGATTTCAAAAAGCATTTGCTTCTTGAATGGAAGGGAAATTTCTATAGATTTGTAGTACTGCCTTTTGGATTATCTTCATGTCCAAGAATATTTATCAAGGTTCTTTAACCTATTCATGCTGCTTTCAGAGAAAATGGAATTAGATGTTGTTATTACATTGACGACTCATTGATTAAAAATCAAAATTATTTTTACTGTTTAAATCAAACGAATATGCTAACATCAGAGTTACATAATCTTGGGTTTACTGTAAATGTGAAAAAATCAGTAATTGTTCCAACACAAAGAATTGTTTTCTTTGGAACTATAACTGATACTGTTGAGTACAAGACTTATCTATCAGAAGAAAAGATAAAAAAAAATAATAACGAATTAAATTGATATAAAGTAAACGAAATATTGCAAAGTTCGCAAGTTTTCATTATTGATTGGATTGTTCCTGCATACTTGTAATGCTGTTTTGCAAGACCGATTGCATTATAGAAATTTAGAAAGAGACAAAGATATAAACTTGAAAATGAACAATAACAATTATGACTCTTTTATGGTTTGTTCTGATGTTCGCCTTTATGAAATAGAATGGTAGCTCACAAATCTTAGAAAGTTGAATGGAAAACCAATCAAATCTAATCCTGTGGATTTTTGGGTAGAAACGGATGCATCACTACAATGATGGGGTGCCAGATTTGAAAATAAAATGATTTTATGGAATTATGATCCAGAAGAATATAGTCTTTACGAGATGCAAGCGTTGGGTTCTTTGGTGTATTAAATGGGTTCTAATCCCTATAAACCATCTGAAACGAATGTAATAAACTATTTGACATCTCTAATGAAATTAAAGTTATCTTATTCTGTAGTAAATATACACAAATCAATACTGATTAACACTTTATCTTTTTCGGTGTTGATTGGATAAAGAATTCGTTATTTTTACCAAAATTAGTGAAAGGGTACTTCAACCTTAATTCTCAAAGACCAAAAGTAAAATGTACTTCGGATGTTTCAAAAGTTTTAATTTTTTGCGTACTTTAATGCCATTAAGTAATGTAACTTTACATAACTTGACTTTGAAGTTGATTGCTCTTATTGCACTCACTACAGCTTCTAAAGCGCGAACATTACTGGCTCTTGATTTGAATAATATGGAAATTTTCAACAATATAATTGTTTTACTATTAGAAAGTTGTTAAAAACTTGTAAACCAGGTACCCCTGTACACAAAGTAACATTGTTCACATATTCTGATAAAAACCTTTGTGTGTATTTTACATTGAAAGAATATTTAAGGAGGACAAATGATCATTGAAAATTATCAGCTTTGTGTCATATAAAACTTTCTTTTCTGTGACAACGTGTACTCTGGCGAGATGGTTGAGGACAGTTTTAGAGTTTTCTGGCATTAAAAACTTTACAGCCCATTCCTTTAGAGGAGCATCAGCATCTGCTGCTTATTTATCTGGTGTGTCCATGAAGAAATTATTGGAAACAGCAAACTGGACTTCTTCTAAGTCATTTTTCAAGTTTTATTTCAAATCGGAGTGGAATACTTCAAAGGATGGACATTTTGCATATGCAGTGTTAAATAGATGAATTGTGTGTGTCTTTAGTAAATGAACTGTAATATGATGTGATAGACAATGTGCATTTTAAAAAACTGTAATAAAATTTACATATTGTGTATAAATACATTTTTGTGTGTAAAAGTTTGAAGACTTGATAGTATCGTCTCTTTGTTTGTAATAAAAAAGTAAAGCTAATTTCTCTTTACTTTAAAAATGTTGCAATCATGGATGAGTTCAATGAAAATATACTAGTAGTAGAAAAATATGCTTTTATCAATATAATTTATAAAATTCATCATTTAATCCAAATAGTTGAAACTGCTGAAAATGAAGTTTTTTTTTAAATTGAATTTGATCTGAAATAGTTCAAATTAAATACTATGAAAAATTATAATGACTTCCAATTCCAAATTAAAAATTTCTTACGAGTGCCATAGAAAAAAACCTTATTACCCATTATAGATGTGATTTTGTTTCGTTTGTGTTAACACTTTAAATATGCTATATGATACCCTTTGCGGAGCCGAAAGGCGATATGTAATTAATAGAATGGACCCTCCTCCAAACATCCTTTAGGATGTAAAGGACGAGGGTCATTCTATGTATTGAGACTGAGGCTCAAAAAGGGTATCATATACCCGCTCTTACTTTGTGTTCTGTTATGAATTAATAGCCCATCCTACATGTTGTAAGGTTGTCTCAAACATTCTTTTAAAGATGGAGCAAGCGTTTATATACGATGAATACCCAGGTAATACATACGTCACATAGATATTCTTTGAAATGAGGTTAGCTTCGCTGGCTCGAAGGAAAATGCTATGTGATATCCTTTTTGAGCCTCATGATCATTACATAGAATGACCCTCATCATTACATCCTAAATGATGCTTGGACAAGGGTCCATTATTATACACATACTTAGCATAACTATCTTTGAAAAGCGTACACAAATTTAATATAAAATCGGACCAAGCAGCTTTAAGGAAATATTTTTTTCGTTTTAATAACGAAACTTTTTTGTTAGCCAAACACACATTTGGTATATTTGTTATTTTTTGACATTCGACATTATAACATACGTGTTAAAATCCCTCGGGTAAACTTATATTATTAAATGACAAAATTCCTTATTAACGGATAGGATTCAAAAAGCATCTGCCCCGACACCATCATAATTAAACTGTGTGATGAGACTTCGCAGATTTTCTGGACAATTTATGATAAAAGTATTTCTTAAGACTGATGCCCCTGAATAAATATTGTTAACATAATTACATTCGTAGTTCTTACATTTTCAAACACTAATCCTGAGTAACTCATGATCAAATTTGAATTTGAATCTTATGAAGACTTCGAAATGTTTATGTACGTTTCATGAACTTGTGAAGTTTCCTGTTTCAATATTTAAAACTATCAAAACGACTATTGGATTTAGGAAGTTAATGCATATGTATAATGCGTTATTAATACTGTTAACATAATTTTGATATAGTTTATGTGGTATTTTCATCGGCATGGATGCTGCAATCTTTTTTTTATTAATGTATGTTGTCGTCTCACCTTCTTACACTCTTGAAGGAGAAAATATCTGTAAAAAGAATGTGACAACGGAAAGGTAAAGTCTAATTTTCTAAACATTTATTGTGAAGAATATGATTCGTTGTTTTACATATTGTGAATTCGTAGTCTTTTATATTATATAGCCTAAAAACGGATCGTTCTTCCGTTTCTCTCTAGGCCTTTTAGAGCTTGATCTTAAACACTACTTTATTGTTTTGATATAAAAATCTCACAAATAATCATCAACATTTAAAGTTCTAATGTCAATATTTATTTATCTTTGGGATACATAGTATCAAAAAAATGACATCTTTTTACTTATCTCTTATAAGAATTATTTGTTCGGGTTTGCGATGAGAACTCTTTTATAGATTGATCTAAGATTTGTACAATTAATGTTAGCGACCGTTTAAAGATGGTTCCTTTTATTTTTTTATTTCGATTTTACTATAAACAAATTTTTACAGACGTTTTTGTCTACTTTTTGGAATCTCTGTCTTTCCTTTCCCCGTATTTTAAAACTAAACTAGTTAATGATCTACTGTTTGCTGATTGCATCACTTATACAGATTATGACAATGATCATTCTTATCATAATTATCAATATTATCATGATAATTTGCTCCCCTTAACTGAATTGCATTCTGTTTGAACATTACAACAATTAATGTCAAATAGTAAATAAATCATGTGAGTAACGCAATAGAAAAATGCTTAAAACTAATATACTGTAAGATTCTAAATATTCTTTTTGTATGCATAAACGATATTACAATGCTAGTTCAACACATCCTTTGTTTAAATTCTACATTGTAAAAAAATTCTCCTTGCATGGAAAACAAACTTAGATTGTATCTTTTTTATTGTTAATCTGCAGAATTAAAGATGGAAAAATATTCCTAGATTTCCTAGTTTGATAGATCATGCTTCTATTTAACTCTAACAGCATTTACATTTATTGTTCGTTTACTTTTATTAATGATAATGTTGTTAATCTGCATAAATATTCCTAAAATATCCTAGTTTGACAGATCAAGCTTCTATTTAACTCTAGCAGCATTTTACATTTATTTTGAATGCTTTGTTCGTTTATTTTTATTAATGATAATGTTGTTAATCTGCAGAAGTATAGATTGAAAAATATTCCTAAAATATCCTAGTTTGACAGATCAAGCTTCTATTTAACTCTAGCAGCAATAACATTCATTCTGAATGCTTTGTTCGTTTATTTTTATTAATCAAAAGTGGAGAACTGGAAACAAAGAAGATATGCTGTAAGGACTTTGAAGAAAAGAATGATAGGTGTGTAGGTAGGTACATGTATTAGATAAAATGATCCTTTAGAGGAACATATTTTATCATAAACTTGCCTAATGCTTCATTTATAATGTGAAGTGTAAATACGGGTTATCGAATTCGGGATGCAATTTTATAGCAAGGTATATTTTAAAGACTATCTCTTAAGGTTAATTAAGGTGTTGTCTAAAATAACAACAAGATGATTTACTAATTAAATTAAATCATAGTAAAAAAATGAATCATCATACAAACATATTAAATAATACATATAATATCAAATCTAAACAATACCAATTAATTACGTATCATAATGGGTACGGTGATATTTGAAATGTCAACGTTTATCATAACCAAAACAAATCAATAATTATTTTATTGCAGCTCACTGCACTTGTTAAATGCTTTTAGAATGCAGTCCCGGCTTTTTCGGATGGAACTGTACTGTCAGGTGTCCAGAGAATCATTATGGAAGAAAATGCTTGACAGAATGCAGCTGTAATGAAACGCAAGTTTGTCATCCTGTGTGTGGATGCTTGCAAAGATTGGACTTGGATAATTCAAATATGACAAACAATGGAACTGGTATCTTTTTGGAAAAAAAGTCTTCACCTTATGCAGAGGAGTGTCCTACTACAAAATATGTGTTATCCACAAACACAGGTCTATCTACTGATATCTTCCTTTTTAGTCGTAAGCATCATATCTCCCCTGAATTACTGTTGATTTTCCATTAATTACTGGTAATATTTCTCTTTCCTGAAAACAATCGTTTCATATATTGCCAGTAAAGACAATAAGGGATAGAAAATTGATTCTTGTGTCTGTCGTTTGAAGTATCTTATTTTTTTGAACTGTCTAATCTACAGCTCTGTTGGATTAAAAATGACGAAAGATTAACCGAAACCTGAATTACTTTCATTCTATGTTAGGGTTAGGGTTAGTAAAAAGGGTTAGTTTAATAAAAATTATTTCCGATCAGAGCACAAGTCTTCTGAACAATGGTTTGGATCACTGTTCTAAAAGTCATTGCCTTACAATTATACTTTCTGTATCCAAAAACAAATTGAAAATCCTCTTCTACGGTATTAAAATTTCAAATGTAAATTTAATCGTGCTAAACGAGATTTTTATTTGATCCTTTCTTACAATACTAGTATACATTCGGTTTAATAAGGTTCGGTAACAGAAACACATCCCGTTACAACAGGCTCACCAACAAAAGAAACAAATTCCAATATTTCATTCCTTGTCGGAGCAGCAACTGTCACTGGTGTATGTATTGTATTCGGAATAGGACTCTTATATCGGTATGATATTTTTGTGCAGAATTATATTTTTCATGTGTTTGACATTATGAACATTAATGTGTATGATATATGCCCGATGTACAATTTTATTTCTCATATTGTAGGTTGCACTTGATGAGAAAAAAACAAGGTTGTAAATTTTAGTATTAATTATAGTTCTTCGCTTGCCTTCACATACACAATATATGAATTACAATGTAACCATATATCAATGAACCACAAAGCAACGACTATAAGGTAAAAGGTTTAAACAAGTATTTTCAAATTTTCGTAGAATGGCGCGTTCATCATAATATGGTGTACGATTTAGAGGATACATCAAGGATTCGGGAAAACCCAAGTGTACGTGAAGAGCCAGCAGAGCCCCTGTATGGTGGATGTAGTTACGAGGAAGCCTGCTACAGTACATTGGTACTAAGAGTGAACAATGAATCTCGACGGGAACCTAATACATCAAGACAGCCAGTCTTTACAGATGACGACAATATATATGAGTTTGCACAGCGTTATACACATCATAGTGATGAAGGACAGCCACCAAACGTGTATATTACTGATTTTACTGAGGCAGCTGAATAACTGAAAACTTCATTCATTTGATTAGATCGTGTATGCTTTAGGTAATATGTCATACAGCTTCACGTATGTGTTTGTATTAACAAATCTCCGAGTCGACTATGAATCGTATTGGAGTGTTACTCTGACATCAAATGGTGATACGTAAATAGGAAGATTTATTACTTACATTTACTTTATATAAGGACATTACCGGGACATTAATTGAAATAGAATTAATCATGAACAAAATCATTGCATGGCAATGTTCAACCAGCGCACCATCTAAACAAGGCAGAACTTGGAGCTTCCTTTTAGTGACAAACAAATCTAGACTCACTAACACAAAACGCACTACATACTCGCATACATATGGTTATTTGGAACAATTACTTAATATAAAAAAGATACCTTCTTAATAAAAAAAAATATCGTGAATCAACAAAATTTTAACTCAAGAGGAAAAATAAGGTCTTCTCACGCTCTACTAATCGATAAACACAAATAAAATTGAAAATGACTGAATTTAATCTTTAAGTCTTTTATATCGTTTTTGAAGTGAGAAATAAATAAGAGCTGTTACACATAAACATAGAATTAAGCCCATCCCAACAACTGTTCCCCGATGATTCCAACTCTAGCAAAGTACCTAGATCCGTCCATTTTGGGTGTATTCCTAAAAAAAGGAAACTTGAAGTTTGCTCTTTTTTTAATTAGCTACACGTGTTGAATTGCATGAGCTCGTCTATATTTTTTTTACAGATTCAAAATGAACATCTGTGCTGACCTTCACAATCAGCATATTGCGCAGACTCGTCCGAATTATCGCAACAGTTGACTTCCTAATCACATTTCAGCTTTGCGTCAATGCAGATATCATCAAAACACTGAAATTAAGTCTTTGAACAAATCTTGGAATCTGGTTCTATCAAATCAAAACTTCAATTGTCTATTAGTGTATTGTGTATTTTTTTTTTTTTTATATAAAATGAGATTTCTATTTTTATTATTATCTATTTTCTTTTAGTCGGTTATGTCGAATTATTGAATTAAAATGAATTATAATTCAACTTAACATTATGATTTCTTAGAGATTTTTTTGACTAAAATTTGTGGACAGGAAATAGGTCCAGATTTCGGGACCTATCTTGACTTCGACTAGGACGCGCATTATCAATATAAGCTGCATATAAAAAAATCTTATCGACCAATTTTTGTTCATTTATCTTGATCCTCTCCATCGCAACAACGAAAACCTTTGAACACTTCTTTAAAACGTGAACGCATATGTAGCCTGTGCACAAATAATGAAAGTAAGATTTTAACCGAGGTCCTTTTCGTCTATGTTTGAATTAAGAAACGTTCCAAGTGTAAGGGTCTGCTAAATTCTCATTCTGAACGTTGGGTTTTTGTTTTTGTTTTTGTTTTTTTTATATAAAATGAGATTTCTGCTGCGCGCTGCACTGCTTATGGTTTTGGACACACTATTATCAGGGTTCGTTCGATGTGGAAATATCCGATGTAAGTCATTTCGCTCTACACTTTAGTTTGTTTATTATTATTACTATCTATTTTCTTTTTGTTGGTTATTCCGAATTATTGAATTAAAATAAATTATAATTTAACTTAACATTATGTGTTTTTTAAAGATTTTGTGACTGAATTTTGTGGACAGAAAATAGGTCCAGACTTCGGGACCTATCTTGAATTCGACAAGGACGGTATTATAGCCACGGATGAAAAATTCGCCCCAACAAGTCTTATTGATTAAGAACTTAAATGCACAATTCGAGAAATGTCGTCTTCCGGGGCAAAACGATACATGTCCTTCTACTGGAGAAATTCATATTCAAAGCACCGGAAGTCGATAATATATCGAAAGATCCGGAAACGTGTGGGAAGGCGTATGTTTCTTTATACAAAGGCAAAGGAACTAATGTTGCAGAGAAAGAAACGTTTTGTGGATTAAATGCTTTACCCACACACATTGAATGGGAGGGGGAGTATGCAACCTTTTTTTCTACGTGGACTATCGATTCCCGGCTCCTCCGGATCCGGATGATCCCTCTAAATTCATGTATTCTAAAGTCTTTTTCAGACTTGATACTACCTCATTTGACTTTGGTAAGTTAATTCCCCTTATTAATTTTCAATCTTAAGTTTAAAATTGTTATAATTACATGACAAATATAATAATTATTAACTTTATTATGAAAATGACACTTGTTATTAATTTTTTAACTTTAAATTTACAAGTAGTAATTAATGGCAAACACATAGAGTCGACAAAAAAGCCGCATTAAAATTTATTTAGATTCCATGCTACTGTATATGTTGAAGTTATTTTAGTGATCTGAAATCTTTGTGCAGAGTGTGCGGATAACAAGGAAGGGGTAATCATGATGTGCAATGATAGCAAGCGGTGTCTGGACGATTCCTTGCGCTGTGATTTCTGGTTTTCCCGAAACTGTCAATCGGAGTATTACCCCAGGGATAACTCGGATACGAGTAGATGGCCCCCAGGAAACTGCTTCAGCATATATACACTTATACATGTATTCATTTGTTTTCAATCAGCCATAGATGATTTGATATGTGTATTCGAGAATAGTAATACTGCATACGACTTGTACATTTGTATACTCAGTATTCAAGGAAATTTTTACAAAAAAAGAATACATGTACATGAAGATTTCCATTAAACTAAAATTGACCGATGTACAGTATGATAAAGCAATACATGTGTATTGGCATTTTACAGATAAACAGATAAAAAAAATTGTAATAACATAACAATGGCTTCTTTTAAAATAGATTTTATTAGTTTTGGCGAGAAATTTATCAAACAAATATAATTTGTGTGTGCAAATATTAAAATGATGAATATATCTTTCTTTACAGAGATAGTTCAAACTAAAACGACCGAGCCCCTCCCCACTACTCCCCCTCCTGAGCCTGACTTCACTTCCCTGATAGTTGTCGTAGGACTGGCGGCTGCCCTTGCCTTCTTTTTCTGGTGTTTCTGGAGGCCTGGTTACCTGATATGGCGACTTGGTCGACTGCGCAACCATCCCTGCGTGAGAGCGTGAGGGGCGTGCATTTCGTGCTCTGTACTGTGCATCAGATGTTGCAGTTGCAGCAGCTGCTGTATAGGTGAAAATCAGTGCACTTGCAATTCAAAAAAATACCGGCATAAAAATAGGTATGATTTGTCACAAGAACACGTTCACTGGGATAATTTGTTGTGAAGATATATGATGTGTAATGTTCCTTTTTTCACATCCAGTGTAATTTCGATAGTATTAAATTCCTATCCATATTTAATCATGTTGATAAAAACATTAATTCTGCATAGATTTAACTAATTTGGATAACACTGTTTAAAATTGTTGTTTAATGTGACCGTTTATTAATCATATACATTCTGTATTATTTTTAAGGTGAATATGAACAAAGTACTACGGGGCCTGCAGTCTTTAGAGCCCTTCAGGTGCAGGAAATGAAATGTCAGAACTCTTCTGTAATGAAGAACAGTCTGCTTATCGGTAAGTAGAAATATTTGGCTTTCATTGAATGTAAAAATCTCCCAAAATTTAGCTATCGTAATTAGCATTTCTATTATTCATTCACAACATCCAGGAGGAAGTTCCCACTTTGGTAAGTCTGGGAGGGATGCGGAACGTATTTTGCCATGCTTTCCAAGGACTTCCGTGCCGGAAAAGCAAGGTACAATCAGGTGTCTAATTTAACCAGAGAATGTTTAGTAATGGTATGTAATTTAACAAAAAAATAATTACAAAAGCTTCCGCGAATAACAATACAGCTGTTGATTCAATTCCAACAATATTAATTTATACGCTCCACTCGGTATATGTTGGTTCTAAATGAAATATTTTAATACTTTGAACACAGTCACACGTTCTGAACTGATTGCATTTAATTTATTTTATTCAAATATTTGTTAGACATGATATATTATAATTATAGTTTATCATTTTAAACCAAATCCCGTTTAATGATGTTAAGATTGTATGTAAAATGTATAATTATCAAAGACTTACAAAATTAAGACAATACTTGGTTAACGATGTTAAAATTATATTTACAAAAATTCAATTTAATAATATAGCAGTATTTTCTGTTTCAGTGGGTAAAGTTAGATTAAGACAGGCCACGGTTTGTCCTTTATAAACGTCAACAGAGGAACAGGACCAAGGAAAAGGGGAACAGGGCGGCTTCGGCATAGAGCACGGAAAAGGCAGTAATAATGAAACAAACGCAGGGAACCCCAAAATGGGCATGTCTGCAGCCGACATCAACTTCGTTGAGACTTTATAAAGAAGCAATCACCTAAACATCGCTGATTTAAAGTGGTCAACATTTATATTCTAATATATCGTCCTTGACATTTCGTATGATAACAATTATCTTATAGTTTCATTGCCTTGTTGATATAACAATTAAGTCACTAACAATTGTCCGTTTTCGTTTTTGACTTGTGTAAAAATATTATATATATGTTATCTATGGATCATTTTGAATATTTTTATTTATAAATGTCTTCCTGATTTTTGCATAGATTCATCTAAACGTCATTGACATTTTAATGATTTTCTCTAAGCGTGGTTTTAAAGGGGCATGGTCACGATTTTGGTCAAATTCTAGTTTTATGTTTTTATTATTTGCAATGCTTAAGAAATGCATTTGTAATGATCAAATAAAATTTGAGAGTCATTCATAGAGTTATAAGCAAAATACAGGGCTCATAATTCTTTGTCATGTAAACAAGGCTCGTGCCCTGTTTTTGTTTACATAGGTTCAATATACCAGTAAAAAATCTTTTTCCAGCTTATTTGTGTATCTTTTTATTTTTTTTAAGCACAGATAAACAGTTCTCAACGTTTAACACATTCGTTTTAGGTTAAAAACTGAATTTTTTACTTCAACGTTCAAAATGTAAACAAACGCTTTGTTTACATACCGAAGAATTTCAAGCTCTGTTACTCGCTTGTTACTCAACAAATGACACTCAAATTTCGATTTCCTATTAAAAATGCCTTTCTGAAGCATTGTAAAAATCAAAATCGGAAAAATAATTTTTGACCAAAATCGTGACCATGCCCCTTTAATGTAATATAATAAATATAATATGTTTATAATATAAAATATGTCATATTTTCTGGCTCCATCTATGTGACAAATTTGATTATATATATATATATATATATATATATATATATATATATATATATATATATATATATATATATATATATATATATATATATATACATACATATGAATTTTTGTGATAAAACATTAATTTTGGATAATATTTGCACTATCCAAATTTATATCGAAATGCATATGTATATAATTTTTAAATTCTTTCCTTATCATTTTATGTACTAGTATTATATACCACTCAGTTTGCCGATCAAATAGCAATTTAAAACCAATGAAAATTGTTTAGTTTTAATTGTCAACCGCCGATATAACGAACATTATTCGAATCTCATTTGACAAGTTTTGGCCACTTTTGATAAGTGTGTTAGTTTTGTTCTGTACAAATTCATTGAAGACCCGGCACAGGTGAATTAAACTCTGTCGATTGATTTACCGAAAGTATTTCCGTGGGAACGTGGAACGTGTGAGTACTTCTGGTGTACTTATATCATTTAGGAATTGTCCTTCTTCCATCAGAATTTCATGATTCATTTCCGTATTTAATGCCAATCATTCACTCAAGCTGGTGTTAGGTATTATATTTTTTTACTTTGAATTAAAGCGTCAAATATACGATCGAGTTGGCTTTAATTTTGGACATTGAGAAAAAGCAAATTCGATCATAATATCCATTTCTAACAAAGGTGGGATTCCTCTTCATTTGTAAATATACCGACCTACCTACGGGAATAAATCATTTGAAAATTAGAATTGGATTGTTCGAGTTCAATTTGTCGCTTACAGCTAATGTAGTATTTTGTACTTTGTACAGTATTCACCTGTAAAAAAGTTAGGCAGGTGTTAAAGCATTTGAATCGCAAGCACCTGGCGTTTTAAACTTTTCTTCTTAATATATACAAATACTTTTATAATAATTAGATTGTATGATAATAATCATTAGAGAATTTATCTTATTTATCAGAGGTAAAGTTTAAAAGGTCAAGTTCCTGTGATTTGGATAATAATGAAGAAAAATAAAACTAAAAATGCACGTTCATATATAATTCTATTGCAATATTGTTTTCATCAGCGAAATACAGTGACAACATGTTATCATTAGAAAGTACATGCTTCCTCTATGTTAAAATGTAATTGAAAAAATAATTGTCTTGCACCTTAAATAGTCAGCATACATACAGATTAAACACTGAATATAGTCATGCATTACTAGTATGTAATGATACACGCACATTCACCTCAAATGAATACAGAATTTGTTATATTAAATAAACAATTAGAAATCTTTTAAACTTAACTAGGTAGGGACTGGAAATATGTCTCAAATTTCAATAAAAATAATATTATCTAACAAGTAACAATGGTGGATAACTGTTAAACCATGACAGTTTTAATTACAACTTATTTAATTATACATGTACATGTTGCTCATGATGTAGAGAAGGAAAAGAGAGATTATAACTCAATCTAACTGTATTTAACAATTGATAGCTCCTGCATTTACATTCATATTTATTTTTCTGATCTGCTCCCGAACTTGTAAGTGATTTTTCTTGGAAGCGGAGGAAGACGGTGTCGTGGGTCGTGATCCGACGTCAAGATCCTCATCCGTCTCAAAATAGTTAGACATGCGCGAAGGTGGCGCGGCAGCGACGTTTGTGTATGCGTAAGATTGGTAACCTTTTTTGTATCATTTCTTGGGCACGGGATAGGTTCGTAAAGTACTTGTGTAATGTTCTTTGGGTATGGGTTCGTTCAAAAATCATTTCCACTTATAATGTGTGTAGACTAAGACTCCAATGATGACTCCGATCGCAAGAAGGGAACCAAGACCGAATGCCAGACCGTAAATCAGAGCAGAGTTGTCGTCAACGATACCAAGTTCTTCTGTTACAAAATAATCAATCCATCGATCGGTCAATCAATGAATCATTTAAATTAACCAATAAATTTACAAAGACAGAACGAGGATATTTTTGAAAATGAAGCTTTGCTTTAAATTGGTTTTGTTGACTATCATATAAAGAAAATTGGACTACTTTTGCTCGAGGTGATTGTAATGTAAATATGGAAAACTATGATCTGTGATTTTGTATACCTGTACAAGCAGTTTCATCTGATTCGTCACCACATTGATTGAAACTCACATCTCAGAGATTTGTCAATGCACAATCCATTACTACATCTGAAGTAATCGGTGGCACATTGGTACAATACGTTCAGAACGAAAATCAAATACACATCTATACCTATAAATTAAGGCATTTTGCATATAAACTACAAAATGCCTGCACCAGAGTACTTGCTTACACGTTTGGTATTTCAACACATGTGTGATGATGTCCGTAAGGTATAACTGGATTTTAACTGATAAGTTATTATTGTGAAATTAATTAAAAACCTACTTTCATTTTCGATAAACAAGCCCGAAATAGCAAAAATGAGAGTAAGGTGGCGGACACGCTTTGGCGGATCCACGGGCAGATACCTTGGATCGGATTTCGATTAATACAAAAAGTTAATAAATAAAATGGAACAATTATTGCGACTATAGTATTAATGGAATTAAAGAACTTTCTAGAGCGGGGTGCCCAGAAACGGGTTGACTAATTGATATCATGGCGGAAAGTGTAGGGCGAGTTCACCATAGGGCAGATACTTGAATCTGACAACTTTGGTTTAAAATATGCATGCAAATTGATAGTATTGCATAAACTAGCGTGTTTAAATTTCAGACATTTTCATACCACGACAGATTGGTTGTAAACCTTAGTTAGACATTAATTTGTAAACATTAATAAACATATTACATGTATTGTATTCTTTGTCTATATGGATAAATGATGTATGCATAAAACAAGGAAGTTTGATGTCCCCCCCCCTCCAGATTGTTTTTAATCTGAAATTCTTATTTGGGACAGTAATAGAAATTATATTAAAAATTGACATAAAGAACAAAATTTAGAGAGAGATTCACTAAATACCTATTATTTACTGGTTTGAAATAAATACAATAAAAAACAGTTTGTTTTTTATTTCAATTTTAAAAAATAAGATAAGGAAAATATCGGACAAAGTATATATACAAAAATGAACAACAAAAAAATATGGTTCAACATATTTAGCATTATATCATAATTAATGTGTAAAGTGTTAAAACCCGCGCTTTTTTTATTTTTTTTTTCTGTTTTTTATTTAAATTTTTAAAAAATAAGATAAGGAAAATATCGGACAAAGTATATATACAAAAATGAACAACAACAAAATATGGTTCAACATATTTAGCATTATATCATAATTAATGTGTAAAGTGTTAAAACCCGCGCTTGCGCGAGTTATCATCTAGTTACCATAAAAAGAATATGTGTAATTTTAACATTAAAAATGAAGACGAGCGTTGAAGAATTCTACGGAATAGACAAGTATCAAATGATTATCAGAATGAAAACAGTCAAAATCCACTTACAAATTCTTGTTATATACAAATTGTATCAATAATTAATACACAATTTTATATACATATTCAATTATATTTATATCTCACAGTGATATCAAAAACATATCAGGTAATATACGTTAAAATCTTTATGATGTATTGTTAATTGTTTTAACTAGTGTATTTGCAATATGTTATGTGTTAAAAGTAAATAAATTTGGTGAACTTTAAAGGCTGTTTCTTTTAACCGAGAGTCAAATAGTCTGGTAATTCTAGACTTTATATAAATCCTGACAAATATAAGAAAAGAGAAGCATCCCCTAGAGATATGTATTTAATTTCTTACCATCTGTGAAGGCTGTAAAATGATGTCGAAGCCCCGGTATCGGGCGCTACCGTCGGGGACGTGGAGCTGGAACTAGCGTTAATGTGACCAGACCTGTCGCAGTACGACTGGGAGTTGATCTTTAAAGAACCAGTGGACCCACCGGCGTAAAATTTGATGAAGTCCACGCATGTTCCAGTCCGTTGTTCTTCCAATTCAAATCTCCTACAGAAAGCGATGAAAGATGAAAGTATTGCATTAAAATGGATTTTAATAAAGATCGGTAGATTTTGCTAAATTATAAGTTTAAACAGCATTCCAAACAACAACCCCATCCCCCCCACCCCAATATATATATATATATATATATATATATATATATATATATATATATATATATATATATATATATATAAAGCACTAAAAATAACCAACGACACGAACAATAAAGAAAAATATTGTCAAATTTTCGAGACAACCCGTCCCTTCTTCAGGACAACAAAGTAAAAACTACATATGAAAGGAGAAAAACATCTACAAAACTAGCACTAAACTAAAAACTATATAATATATAAACCACCGGATAGGAACGTGGCAACTACATCTTTGTATTAAGGATCATAAGTCCGAAAAATCCCGTCCGACGCAGCGGAGGGTGCTGAGAGATAACGCGAACGAATTAATTAGCTAATTGGGTGTTGGTGTTAGTTAAATTGTACTAGTAAGATAATTCGTAATGAAGGTTTGTAGGGGAGACAGGCTCTGTAAATGACCACATAAATATACACAAAAGTGTAAAAACTAATAGGAGTTAAATAAAGAAAATAAAATGGATAAAACAACAATTAAAATAGCAAAATAAAAAGTAAACAAAAAGAACCCATACAGATTAAACCGATTAAGGAACGAGCTAATAAGTTGAATAATTAACGTGAATGATAGTTTGTACATGGAACCAAAAAGATGATGATGGTGATATTGCTTAGAAAAAAATCAGGATGCTTTAGTTGATGTTCATGTTAGTGAAGTCACTTAATTTGTTCATGCCGTCAGGGCAGAATGACTTCAGTCTATGCATCCAAAATTTTTTTTTGTTGTTGGTATTTTTAGTGCTTTATATATATATATATATATATATATATATATATATATATATATATATATATATATATATATATATATATATATGAAAAAAGAAAAAAAAGCAACACTAATTGTAAAACGTTAGCGCTTTCATTTCGTATCTTCAGACGTTTTACAGTCGTTTAAATTATAAACGACTTTGTGTTTTGGATATATCTATATCTATATATATATATATATATATATATATATATATATATATATATATATATATAAATTTTGATTAGAAATCACATTTTTAATAAGATGATCACGAAAGTAAACAATTTCAACAAAAACAAACACACAATTAAAACGAACAAAGAAGTAAATTTTAAATTACCTGGGTACGGTAAGCACTTTATGACCAAATGGTGTAGTGCAAGTGATTTTTTGATAGTGTAATGTTCAGGAAAGCAAAGTTTTGAAAACTATATATATATATATATATATATATATATATATATATATATATATATATATATATATATATATATATAATTTTTTGATTTGGTACAATACACATTTGTTTAAGGTGGATCTATACACCAAACAAGTGAAGGAGATTTTTGTTGCATGCATTTGTTACTAAGACTAGTCACAGTATTCAACAATTATAGACTTCAAAATGCAATACTCAATTTTCTAGAGAATTTTTAAAATATCAGTCTGTTTCCAGACAACCCCTTATTTGTCAATTTTTTAAACATTCCTGTTTTACAATTCTTACAAAAGTGAAATGTTATCAAGTTTACAAATGAGAAACAAAATAATCATAAATGAAGTTTGTATGATTTTTATTGGAATCCACATAATATAAAAAAATTCTTTTAAGGCAAACTGCTGAAAAAAATCCCACAAAAATCTGAAAATATAAACAATATTCATTGGTTAATGGAATGAAGAAAAGAAATTGAATAAAATTGAAAATTAAAGAAAATATTGAATTATTACAAAAATCTTGGTATGGAAGTTGTCTTTTTTTATTTTACATGGTTTCAAATATCTTGGGACCAA
Organism: Magallana ariakensis; assembly: GCA_020458035.1. Lineage (NCBI taxonomy): Eukaryota > Metazoa > Mollusca > Bivalvia > Ostreida > Ostreidae > Magallana > Magallana ariakensis. The sequence goes on along the minus strand of CM035814.1, from coordinate 22,940,297 downwards.
TTTTAATTATTAAAAACTACGAAGAAAAATTAAAAAAAAAGAAAAGTTTAAGCTAAGTATGTAAATATAGGGTTAGTAAGGCTTATGATAATGTTTGCATCTGAAAAAATTTATTTTTGATGGATGCATTATATATATTTAACTCTTTAAAACAAATGTTAGTTAAATTGCCTTTTACTTTTTTAAATATACAATAGCATTTATAAACAACAACCAACCTTACGGATATTGATACTTAATACATTAGATGTCCATAGTGATACACATTTATGTGTGGAAATGAAAAATGACATGCTCCTTTTCAGAATTCTGTCGTTCCCTCATTTGGCTTGCAAATCCGGGCTTCCACTGCTACTGCTACCTAGCTATATCTATATTTATCAAAATACATTAGTTTAAAGTCAGAGTTTGAATTCAAGTCTTTTACTGCAAATGTTTTACATTTAGGTGGTTAGGATCAATTCAAGAGATCGTACTACGGTACGTATATATTTGTTTTATATTCATCAAACATATATAGTTTATAGTGAAAATAGTATATCTGCTTACCTATATCGATAATCCGTCACATATGTATGATCGTCTGTTGCAGATGACATGACAAAAATGTATTGCCAATAGCAGCAGAGCAGGGAAATATATTATTTAGATTACACGTTTTTCGTACAAAACAGCTGATAATCAATGTTAAATGAAAGCTTAAAACAGGAAGAAAATTGACATATTTTTGAAGCGTTTTGGTGATTTCATTCCTATCTCATCTCCCTCGTTAGAAGAATTCAATTAAACGGTGTATAGCTATTTTCTACCACGACATAATGTTATCAATCCAGAACAAAATTGCGTTTCGAACGGATGTCAGACATATTGTGAGATGTATTCTTCCATCTTAAGCATGTATTAAGGCATATGCATATGGCATGTATTAAGATTATGGTTTATATAGTTTATATGAAATACATGTACCTTCTGTACAGTAGACTATCATAAAATACTGCTAGATTAAAAACGAAAGAAATCGTTATTTATAGAGAAGTTTTGTATTGCTACTGCCCCGTAGCCCCCGAGACTTCATGAACTATGTTTCTAAAAAGCGATGATACTGTAGATTTCATGGAAAACTGTGGTAAAAGTATATCTCAAGATGATTGACGCATAACCCCTAAAGGATGACTGCACTTAGCACCGAGTTGTGAGACCTTTTCGGTCGCTTCTGTTGCGTTTATTTCTGAATCTAATACCACTTTTGTTAATTCTTTTAAAGAGTCTAGTCAATTTTCATCATGAATTAAGATTTTAAACTGTGATTCAATAAACTCATTTTATGTTTTTCTCATGACAACTTTCGAAAAAAAGAAAATTTTCGCTTATCTGCCCTGGATCAAACATAAGATTGATTTTAATATGCATGAGAGGTGGCGCTGACATTATCAGAATGGTACTAAAATTAGACTAGCATGAATAACAATGCCATTTTTAAAAATTCAAGTGATCACTCTTTTACCATAACCCTATCTATTCTATATGGTACAAGTATACTATTTACTATGGTTTCAACAATTAGACCACGTCCATGAAAGTACAGAAGACTTTAAATCAATTTCTGACAACTTAACGTGTTCGAAAACATTCTCCTAGTTAGCACAGAACATGCTACCTTACACATCACGTGATAGAATTTTGTATTCACAAAGTTCCCTGAGGTAAGAAATCACCAGGCGAATTAAAATATTCAATATTCATCAACTCGTGTTACAATAGGGAAAGCGAAAGTAAAAATAAGCAGTTTTTTCTCATTTAAACCTTGAACGCATGTTTGTCTATTAATCTCCCTTTGATAATTAACTTTGATAATGCAAATATACAACTATTGTTTAACAGAGAACAATAGACAAACATGCACTGTCTATGTATGAAGTCAGTATAAATGTGGGCGTCCTCATTATCGTATGGAGATTCAAGAAATCGTGATGACCCCCTCCTATGAAAACAAATTCGTACTTGGTAACACCATACTTCTATTTAACGCAATTACGTAAAGTTGCAGTTTAAATGTTGACCATTTCTGCAATTGAAAGAAAAATTCTTCTTTAAAAGTTTATTTTCTCGCAAACATTGCATGTCCTTAAGTGCAGTCATCCTTTATGTAACATTATTATGATATTCATGGTTCATAAATTTCCAAATTGTAATCTCGAATTTGAAGACCAATTGGAATCTCCTAAAAAAATTTAATATGTACGTTTCATAAATATTTGAATATTGATTAAATTTCCTGTTTCAGTATTAAAAACTATCAAATACTGCTATTGGATTTAGAAAGTTAATTCATATGCATAATGTGTTATCAATACTACCAAAATAATTTTGATATTGTATGTGTGGTATTTTCATCGGCATGGATGTTGCGATCTTTTGTTTGGTAATGTTTGTTGTCGTCTCACCTACAGACACTCTTGAAGGAGATAATATCTGTAAAAAGAATGTGACAACGGTAAAGTTAAGTCTAATTTTCGAAATATGAATTGTAAGGAATTAGATTTATTGTTAAACATGTTGTGAATTCGTAGTCTTGTATATTATATTCATCCTGATCGGTTTTTTTGTTCTTCTATTTCTATTTATACCTTTCGGACCTGATCTTAAAACCTTATTATTACTTTATTATTTCAATATAAAATTCTAAAAACTCATGACGTTCCAATGTCAATATTTATTTATCTTTGGGATATGTGGTTTTATTAAAATAATGGCCTTTTTAAACTCACTTATTCATAATGATTATATGTCCGAAGTTAAACTCAAAACTTCTTTTTGGATTGCTCTAAAATTTGAACAAATGTTCAGGACCGTCGGATGATGGTTCTTAATATTTTCATTTTGATTTGACTAATTACAAAACTTAAAGATGTTTAAGTCTACTTTTAGATGGCTCTGTCAATTAAGATAACCAGAACTTTCTCAAAACTGTTCTAGTTCATTAATAATGTTTTTGCTGATTTTTATTTATACAGAAGATAATGAGGGTGACGATGATGACGATTATTATAATGACTATTATGATAACGTTACTATTAGTAATAAAATTGCATTTTATTTGAACTCACAACAACCCAAGTCAGATAGTAAATAATTCATGTTTTTTCGTGCAAAAGAATACAGTAATGCTAAAAATGCTAAAATAAAATAATGCTAGTTCAACAAAATTCTTTTTATTCTACATTGTAAAAGGTGGAAAACAAACAGAAAAAACTTTTTGTTGTTAATATGCAGATGTTTTATTAAATGGAGAAATATTCTTAGTTGGACAGATAAAACTTACATTTAGATCAAGCAACATTTACATTAATTCTGAATATTTTGTTTATGTTTGTATTATTCATTTTTTGTCAAAAGGGGAGAACTTGAAACGTTGAAGATATGCTGTTTTAACTTTGAAGAAAAGAATGATAAGTGTGTAGGTAGGTACATGTATTAGATAAAATGATGCATTTAGAGGGATATATTTCATCACAAATATGCATATTGTTAAATTAAAATCACTAAGTTTTTCAACTCTGGTATATTTTGTGAATTGTAAATACTTAAAATGGGGATAAAATTTGTATGTATACCTTAGAGACTAAGGTATACATATCTTTTTATATATAGATATTGACTAAAATTAAATAACAAAAAGACAATTTATTTATTAGATTTAATTCAACGGAATCATCATACGAACATATATTTGAAAAATATTAACTCTGAACAATACAAATTAATTACAAATTTATATGTGTACGATGATGTTTAAAATTACAACCAAATCGAATCATTTATTATTTTATAGTAATTCACGACATTTGTTAAATGTTTTTAGAATGCAGTCCGGCTTTTGGGGATGGAACTGTACTAACAGGTGTCCAGAGAATCGTTATGGAAGAAGGTGCTTGAGAAAATGCGGCTGTATTGAAACACAAGTTTGTCATCCTGTGTGTTGATGCTTGTATAATTCAAAAATACTCAAGAATGGTGCTAGTATCTTTTTAGATAAGGTGACGTCTTCACCTTTTGTAGAGGAGTGTCCTACTACAAAGGATGTGTTATTTACAAGCACAGGTCTGATCTACTGCTGTCTTTTTTTTTTAACTCGCAAGAATTAATGTCGATCTCTATGAACTTTCGTTTTCGTTCTTTTTTGCATAGCAACATATTCATTTATTATCACAAAAGCAAATGAGAGTTCGAAAATTGGTCATTCTGCATGATTGTGTTTCAGATATATTTTGTGTAGTTCCTGTACCAATATACATGTATATAGATAGTATTTGCAACATATTTATGCCTTATTTGTTCAACAATGAATTGGTTTTCTTATATGTTACGTCAATTTTCGAATTGCCCTCGTCCTTTTTAAGAAAATATTTTTTGATGAGAGCACATATCTTATGAACAATTGTTTGGATCACTTTCTTTGACATTGCCTGCGGATTCGTAAAAGCTGCCGATAGTTTTGTACGTGTGCAAATACAAATTTAAAACAGCTTTTAATTATAACTTCAAACGTTAAAATTTACATAACCTGTTCAAAGACTGAATAGTTAAATTTTTCTTATAATTTTTCAAAACAAATACATGTATTATTTTGAAACTCTTATTCTTCTTTAAAATGAGATCCATCTGAACTATTATGGGTTTGATTCTTTCTTATTTTATGATAAGTTTTTTGAAGATTGGCAGAAAAACGCACCCCGTCACAACAGGTTTATCAAGAAATGAATTATTTTAAAATTTCATTCCTAATTGGAGCAGCAAGTGTCACTGGTGTGTATTTATTCGAAATAAGACTTATTTATCGGTCATAAGATTTATCTCGTGTGTTTTCTTTGTGTTTAATGTACATGTACATATAAAGTATCAAACTGAAATGCATTTTTCCCGTTCTAGGCTTCACATGAAGAGTATAAAGCCGTTTCTTAATCAACTTTAGAAATGATAATTTTGTTTCTTCGCTTGCGTTTAAACACAATATGAATTACAATGCAACCATACAACAATCAACTCCATATCATTGAAAATAAGATAAAGTTCAAATTTTCTTAGAATGGCGAGTCCATCATAATATGGTGTACGATTTAGAAGATACATTAAGGATTCGGGAAAACCCACCCAATGTACATAAAGACCAAGAAGAGTCTCTGTATGGGGACTTAAGTTAAGAGTATACCTGCTTCAGTACATTCTTTGACTTTTTTTTAAGCTTCAATTAATATATTATACAGTTTAACTGGTGTGTTCGAAATAACAAAGCTCGACAACAAATCTTTTTGGGAGTGTTGATAGGTCTTTCTACCTGTCAGTATTTCGTATGTTTTTTCTTCCTCTGTATTTTTCTCTGGGCAACTTTTTTTATTATTAGATATATAAAAACAATTTTTACTTAATGAAATTGGTCAATAAAAGTTATCGCACCAAATGGCCCTTGAACTTACAAAGTTATTGCCATTTGTGAATGAAATACTTGTCATCGCTACTCCTATAAAACCATAAGAGATAGAGTCGTGAAACTTTAACCAATGTCTTTAGTTTCCTTAGAGGTTTCTTCAATCTTTTCATACCGAAAGAAGCCGTTGACCTTATTCTAGCAATTAATCCCATGAAGGTTCTTAAATCTAAATAAAACACTAACAACTTTTGAACCATTTATCCTAAAGACATCGAACCACTTGGCATGGAAGATTACATCAAAATGTCATTTGAAAATTCGGGAATTAGTAATTTTTTCATATCTCTTTTTAGGGTGGTATAGAAAAACATTTTCATGAATGTAGTAGGGCTTTTAATACATTTCAAAATATAGCTATTCAGCCCCAACCTTAATATAGGTAAAGCCAAATTGTTCCTATTCTATGAATTGCTTGTAATGGCTACTATTTTGAACCACAAGAAAAAGAGATTTGAAACTTTTATCAATATCTTAAGTTGACTTTAAGCATCTTTCAATATATCCATACCAAAAGGACACAGTGCTCTATCTAAGCAGTTATTGCCCCTGAATGTTTCTTTCGTTAAAAATACTTACAACTTTTACACCATACGTCGTGACTTAAGAACACTTTGGTTTGAACATATTTTATTGTTAAGATGGTTAATACAAAAGGATCGGGCACACGTTCTGCAAACTTAAAACGCCATCTCCTGTATGGTAAAAAGATGTAAACATTTCACATTATAATTCTCCGTAAGAAATTTGTTTTCGTTCCTGTCAACTTTTATGAGTGAAAAATGATAATGTGGCAATGAAGATATCTTTGACATTTTCCCTTTTATCGATTTCAATTGTATGTCTTTCACAGGTATATGTATTTTTATTTTAAAAATCATCAACAAGTGATAGAAGCAATCACTTGGGACAGACAAAAGTACATTTCATGATGAACGCTTGCGTATTTTAATTAAAAAAGTGTTAACAGTTATGATGTGAAAAATAGATCATTTTCAAATTTGTACATCGGATATGATTGTATGAACTAAACAGCATTGATGTCTGTGTTAGAGAGAGAAAACATTAACCGCCAGCAATTCAAATTAACAAGAAAAAAAATAAACATTTAGATAATAAATCTTTGCCAAGCAATATAAAGTAAAAACACATTATTATTCATTATATACGTTTAAACTTTCGTGCTTATTGACATTTATGTTTCGATTCTTATTTTAAAAAAATACAATCCAAATTTTAAAAAAATATATTTTAAATTTGATATAGTTATTCTTTTTGTACAATCAACATTTTTGGCAAAATATTAAATAAATATTAATGGCACATATGAACATTACGTCTCATATGAAATGCCTTATGTAAACTATAATAAAATTTTGCAGATTTACAAATGAAAAAATGTGTTATTTACATATACGTTTTAAATGTTACTGCCCGAAGACTACCATGTTTCTAAAACAGCGAGGAGACTGAAGATTTCACGAAAAACTTTCGATAAAAGTACATCTCAAGATGATTTACTTATAATCCCTAAATTAATATAACAGTATTAGGATATTCAGGGTTATACATTTCCAAATCGCAATCTTGAATTTGCAGACCAATTGGAATCGTGTTAAGACTTTGTACTGTACGTTTCATGAATATTTGAATATGGAATCAAATTTCCTTTTTCAATATTCAAAATTATCAAAAAGGGCCATCAGAATTAGGAAGTTAATGCTTATTACAGAGGTTCGCTCCTCAGGTTTTTGGTAGCTATTTTGGGTCCCATCTAGTCTGAAAATTCTGCATCACATATTAATTCTAGTAGTATATTTATGTTTTACAATGCCAAATAAACTTTATTGAATAAAATTGTTTCAAAAAAATTTCATTTTTACAGAGTTTAGTAAGGGACTATATTTTGTGGCGGAAGGTTTTCAAAAAAGAAATGAACAATTTTCATTAACTCATTAGTTTTAGAGTACTGTTACTTTAGCTTCCTAATTTTCAGTATAGACAAAACTTCTGGATAGTTTGTGTATTATGATATATTAATGATGTTCTAATAAACATATCTAAACATTATTCTAATATTTCTATCTATATATTTTGACATATTTAGCTTATATTTCATAGAAATTAAGAAAAAATGAACTCCAATTTTGGCCTGAAATTAGCTTATTTCATGCTATATCTCAAATTTTTGAGATGTGACCCCTACTTGTTTTACTTTTAAATTAGACAAAAAATGTATGTCTATTTGTATGCAAAGTTTTGGAAAGATGACATTACTATCATTTTTTTTTATTTGCGTTATAATTTGATTACTCCAAAATTTTGTAACATCTGTTGTTGTGTTCTTTATGTACTGGCCTTTGAAGCCACCAGTAGAGCAAGAATTTTTAAACTTTGACTTAGATTTTACTTTTATAGTCACTACATGTGTTCAACCTCTTACTGTATAAAAATCATAACTAAATAATAGTTCAAACTATAAATATTTGTTTGATTTCTTCAAATTATCAATTTAAATGTCGAATTTTAGCAAAAATTGCAGGAAAATTATTATTTCTGTTTGAAGCCCAATATTTCCAAAAAATGGCATGTGACATGGGTCACAAATAGAATAATTGAACATTATAGGTCCCTATCTTTATATCAAAGTGGTTTTTGGATGATTGACATTACTATTTTTTCAGGTGCTAACCTCCTTAATACTGTTATAATACTTATAATATTGTTTGTGTGGTATTTTAATTGACATGGATGTTGCTATCTTTTGTTTGGTAATGTGTATTATCGTCTCACACACTTACACTCTTGAAGGAAATAACATATATATAAGGAATGTGACAACAGAAAGATAAATAACAAAACATATTATTTATTATTTAAAGCAGTTCACTGCACTTGTTAAATGCTTTTAGAATGCAGTCCGGCTTTCGGGGATGGAACTGTACTAAGAAGTGTCCAGAGAATTATTATGGAAGAGGATGGTAATAAAAATGCAGCTGTAATGAAACGCAAATTTGTCATTATGAGTGTGGATGCTTTCAAAGATTGTATTTGGATAATTCAAATATATAAGAATGGCGCTAGTATCTCTTTAGAGAAAGTGGCGTTTTCACCTTTTCGAGAAGAGTGTCCTACTACAAACGATGTGATGTCCAAAAGGACATGTCTTATCTACTGCTATCTTTATTGTTTTATTCGCAAATTGTTTTCTCCAGAATAACTGTTTTTCTATGAATAACGTTTGTTATTTTTCTCAAAGCAACCTATTCATTTATTGTCACAAAAACAAATCTAAAAATTTGCAAAATTCGAAAAATTGATACCTGTGATTGTCGTTTCAGATATATATCGTTTTATAGTATATGTACCAATATATATGTATATATAGGTAGCATGTGAAACATTTCCATGCTTAATTTGTTCAACAATCGATCAACCAAAACTTGATTTACTTTTTTATGTTACGTCAATTTTTCGTATTGGGCTCTTCTTTTTATGTAAATCGTTTCTTTTGAGAACAATAAACAATTGTTTGGATCACTCTCCTCGGAATCGCCTAAAGATTAAAAAAAAACTTGCTAATAGTTTTGTACGTGTGCAAATAAAAATTTTAAACTGTTTTTATTATACTACCATATATCATGTTTTTTCCGCGATTCAGAACCTAGATCGTTATATAAAATTAACGCGAATCAAATTTTCACTATGTCAAAGTCATTGTGAAAATTTATATCATGATTGTTTAGACCTGTAAAGTAATAGGGAACCAAGTATTTAAATTGTCACTCTTAATAATGAAAAATTCGGACAATAAAAGTTTAAACCATTAACACGATTTTCCTAATGTGAAATAATTACCGAAAATTATTTTCAGAGTCGCAAAATTTCATAGATCAAAACATCGTGTACCGCTATATATACAAGTAGCTCAGGTATAATTAGACATCGGTTTACGCAAGGAAAGTGACCCTTTTAATTAGCTTATCAATGGATAATTAAATAAACAACGAGGCTTACATACTTGTTATCTGGCGCTTGTCATCTAATCCCGTAATATATATCTCTAACAGTTCACCATACTGTAACTTACCTGTTTACTTTGTAAGGAAAGAGAAAACACTTTTACAAGAACTAACTTTGTATCAAATTCACGCCAATATGTTTTCCGCGATTCGGAAATCGTCGCGAACAAAGCGGAAATTGGATACATGCGTAAAAAACTGATATACGGTAAAATATTAACATCTACCGAGTATGATTCCCTCTATTTCTTACGGAAAATTAAAGTTAATTCATAGCTCTATAGCAACAGCCAGGCTGAAATCTACCCGCCCCGTTTATATATTGGTCGAAACCTACAGCAACCTAAGAAAAATCACGGACTGCACGAAATGATCATGATGATGTCAGACTTAACGCGGGTTATGTATTTTTTCTGCAATGTCGCTTATACAATGTCTTCATATCACGCATAAATCACCAAAGAAAGCATTTTTTTGTTTAAGTAACTTCAAACGTTATATTTCTAAATGTATATACCCCTGTTCGTTCACAGACTTAATCGTTATATTTATGTTACATTTATTTTTCTAAACAAATATTACTTTAAAGCTCTTATTCTTCTCGTATTTAAAATGATATTCCTATAAATAATTCAGGTGTTAATCCCTTCTTATGTTATAATTAGTTTTTTGAGGATTGGTCCACAACGCACCCTGTTACAACAAATTTAACTCTGTATTTAATATTTTAGTCTTTTATATCGTTTTTGAGGTGGGATATAAATACAAGCTGTTGCACATAAACATGGAATTAAACCCATTTAAACAACTGTTCTCACAATGGTTCGAACTCAAGCAAAATTACGTATATCGGTCCATTTAGCGAGTATTCCTGAAATAAAAACTTGCTATTACTCTTCTTCTTCTATAAAAATAAATGAAAAAATAACCAAAGAAGATCTGTGCTGACGCCGAAAACCAGCATATTGAGGAGTCTCGTCCGAATTATCTCGACGGTCGATTTCTTTGTCACATTTGAGCATTTCGTCAATGCAAATATCATCAAAGCACTGATCGATCACAAACATAAATGTTTGAAAAACTACATTTAATTGCATTAAAAGGCTTATTACTTATCAACTTTAATTCTATTAACTATAATTATGTACATTTCGATAATAGATCTTTTATTCTCTTCTGAGTTTATTTGTGTGATTTACTATGTAATGGATCAGAACTTATCGCTACATTGAGAGCACGAATATTGACCCCACGGGCTGACATCAGATTTTAAGGTAGTTGTAGTAGAATTCATATATATGGAAAAATTGACAGTACCTCTATATGATTTGCTGATTGACAATAACGACAATTTACATGTTTCTACTAGTTTATATAAATAAGTGTGGGCGGGGTGGGTCGGAGAGAGAGAGAGAGAGAGAGAGAGAGAGAGAGAGAGAGAGAGAGTAGTGTATTTAGAAAACAAGTTTTTTATAAACTAGCATTGCAAATTGCCGCATCTGCCATGATTTCAACCTGAAATTTTTGTTTTCCTCTTTAGTCGTTTTTCATTTTATTATTTTTAGTTTTACAATGAAAGATCTCACGGCGTCCTGGCGGTGACTGTTGCGTTTCTACGGATCTCCGCTGGCCTGTAACTGCATCCCCATGGTGTTCTACTGTGCGATTGACTGCGCTCTCGTTGAGTGCAAGTGACGCAACGGTGTTAAGGAAACATATGGCCAGTTTAGCGTCTTATTTTGACTGTTATATTAAAAATAGTGATTAAATAACTGTTTGAATCTGATCAAAATTATTATTATATGGTATTATCCTTTGAAATAGATGTCAATGCAATAAACTCAGATAGTTCATCACTGCCACATCGATGCATTATCATGTAACAGCTATAAATAGCTTACGTATATTCCTTAACATAAAATGAGATAAAACAACAATACCCTGCGGTTTCATCAAAACAATAAACAATAAACATATCAAATGAAGGCGAAACATCTCAGTTTTATCAAAATCGCTGCTAGAATTCTATATTCTCCTTAATTAAGTAGTTATTCATCTGGTTCTCAAAATCCTTCCGAACGGTATGTTGCATCAAAACAACACATAACACAGGATTCTAGCAGCACTTTTTAATTTAAGCATTGATCAAACTATACATGTAAAATTTGAAGTTCAATATAAATGGGGTAGTGTTGTTCTAGTCGGATTTTTATATTATAAACAACGACAGAGGAAAGCCTGGCCGACAAATAAAAGCCATTTTACATGCCTTTTTAGCGAATAATTGATAAAACTAACATTTCTCCCAGTATTCTTTTGTTCCATTCTCAAAAAAATCACGCCAAATACTTGATTAGAGTTCTTAGATTACTAATATTTTGAATCTGTTTACAATGCTTTCCGATCAAATTTACAGGACATTCAACTTTCAGTCATGACGTCATCAATGTGTAAATCTACGTAATGCAATCTAATTTGTGATAAAAATTGTCTCCAGTATTTTTTATTTGTTTTTGGTCTACGTTTCATTGCCTAAATATTTGAATATGTACATAATAACTAAGATTTGTTATTTCACAAAATTACATATAACTCGGATTCCATATGCTTCCTTAACAACCCCGCGGACGTGCTTAGAGTTTTCACCTTATGTTTATTGTGTGTATATAGCTTACATCCGCGACCGTATTCGGCAATGCTGGTATCGGACATCCATGACTGTGCGCTAATGTTAAATTCGCAAGGTTTCCCGATTGTTATAAACTATGTTGTATATTTATAGTCCAAAGGACTCCGAAAGCTCTCCGTGCAAGAGCACTTGACTCATTACTGTGTCGCAATTATTTGCGTTTCTTGAGCGCACCAACAGAGCTTTAGTGGCCCTGCCGGAGACCTCACTGCGATGTCATTGGACCCTTCTTCGTTTCTACTGCGTGTTTATCAGAACGCTGTGCCCCGGCGCGTTCTTTATGCATGCTTGAAGAACGCGCCATCTAAGCGACCCTACCGTGACAAATAAAGATGCCGCTGCGTTGTTGTGCCGCTGTGGAAGACTCTAGTGTGCGTATCTCGGTTATTTTAGATGTCGTTGGTCCTACTACACACCAAGGGTGTTCAGTCAACGAAGTGCGAACGGTAGCATTGTCTATCCGCCTAACTAAAGGCATTCTTTTTCTACAATTGTCTAATTCATTTTCTAAATGATGTAAACATTTATCTATATTTTCATTAAAAATAAATGAGTTTGTTAAACAAAGAGAGACAACTTTGTATTTTGGGTTAAACGAGCTCATTTCATAATAGAAACTAACAGAAAACGATTTTTTAAAAACATCCCCCCTAGTGAAACAAAAATTTTATTTTAGGGGTTTTATATATTGATATTTAGCATATTCATAACAAAGGATTTGTTGTTTTGACGGGGGGAATATACGTCTACAGACCAAAATACATTACAAAACAAGCAATTTGGTTTGTAACGTTTCAAAAAATAATTAACAAATATGATTAAAATGAAAATAATATCCAACTTAAACATGTGATTATTAAGTTTTTATGAACATATCGGCCGCTGAATAATATTTTACTCAATAATAGATACAATTTTACAATGAAGAAATTTTAAGACCCACATAAGCAATACTTCCGTTTAAATAAATTATTTGACTGCAAATTTTATTATAATATAATGTGGTCTAATGTAACTAAAGAAATTGGAAACGCAGAATTTGATTTGATACCCTTTAGAGTCCAAACCGCAAACATTTCAAGCCGCAGAAAATGCCCGTTATACGGTATATCGTTATAACGAGAAAAGATCTCGTTATTACGAGTTAAGTATTTCACTTTTGCAAAAATGATCTCGTAAAAACGAGAAAAGATCTCGTTATAACGAGGAAAACTTTTGTTATAACGAGAAAATATATCTGAATTACGAGAAAAAATCTCGTTATTACGAGAAAAGATCTATATAAAAAGATGCGTTTTATTGTTCTACTCTCTTTTAATGTAAAATGGATTAACATAAGAAATTCATTAAATTAGAAGAATGGCCAGTTTGAAAGCAGATTGATTAATAATTAATCAATTTGAAATTGAATTTGAAAAATAATTTGGTTTTAATACTCCAAAACAATAATTTTCAATACAGGTTGTGTATAAATTTATCTATAAAACACAATCCGAGGTAAATCCCATATATCCATGAAACTATTCAGTTATTCGTAACTAACAGAATTGTGTTTTTATATCTAGGACTACCTGGTATTAACTTCGTGTTGGAATTGTAATATACGTTGAAAAGTAAAATTACATGAAGTTCTTTCCAGTTATTCATATAAGATAAAACGTCAAATCCGAACATTTTATGTAGAAATTAATAATGAAAGTTATTATTTAAAGCAATATTTGCTGTTTTTTTGAGAATTTTATTTTGCTGCAAAAACCTGCTAGTATGATAAGTCTGCATGTAACAAACTTTTATCATCGATAAGATTTGAAAAAATCATAAATTTTTGTCAGGAAAAAATATTTCTCTTCTAAGGAATATATAGCAGATCAATTTTTTGTACAGGTCGACAATGATTCAATTTTGCTGCAATTAAGGCTTCTTAACGGCTTTTCCCACAAAAAATATGGCTAATAGAAATTAAAAAAATGATATTTTTATCATTTTCGTAAAAAAAAAATTCATCATGAAAATTGCAGCTCATATTGCTTTAAAAATAAATCAAAATTGAATTATCGTTTTTGAAAAGAAAATAGATAGATTGAAAGGTGGATCAATCGACTTGGAATCTTTCCAGAAACGCATCATTTAATATGAATCATTTCTCATAGATAATTAACTCGTTTTAACAAGATCTTTTCTCGTAATTACGAGATATTTTCTCGTTATAACGAGATCTGTTCTCGTAATAACAAGACAATTAACTCTTAATAACGAGATCTTTTCTCATAATAACGAGATTATTTCTTGCAATAACGAGATCCTTCGTCGTAATGACGAGATCTTTACTCGTTATTACGAGATCTTTTTTCGTAATTACGAGATAAAAATATTTTTTATTCGTCTTTCGTAAATCTGCCATAATTTCAAACTCGGATTTTTTTCTATTCACTTTGACCTTTTTTAGTCTAATTAAAAGTTTTATTGCGTAATTTCCACATGATTCTCTGAATTTTAGCCTTCATTGACATTGATAGCCGTATAATAGAAGGACATGACAAGTTTTAATGCAAGTTTATTTTTTTTAGGAGGAGGGGTATCATTTACTGTAAACCATTTTTTATTCGCGACGACTTTATTTCGCGATTTCTCGGAATTGAACTGGCTCGCGACGACAAATTTTCACGACAAAGACTTATCAACACTAGTGTTGCTATTCAAATAATTTGACAGGGACTGGTTCGCGGCGAGAAATATTCGAGACGACGAGACATTCGCGAACCTCGCGAAAAGTTCTCGCACGCGAATAAAAGTTGGTTTACAGTATTGGTGATGATGTCGGTAACTCTGTATCTTATAAATCAAAACGCAAAAAGCACGTCATCACGCTAGTAATTTGATATTGTTATTTTCGGGAATGTAATTTAATTAAGGAAGTATTTTTTATTTAATTACGATTTTTTGTAGGCCAAACATACAGTCATTTGAAATATTGTTTATTTTTTTTACATTCAACATATGTAACATACCTGCTTAAAGTTCATATTTATGTAGCCTCGGGTAAACTTTGATAAAGCATTGCAATATTTTCAGATGACAAAAATTACTAATTAACGGATAGGATTCAAAATACATCTGTTCCGACACCATCATGTTTAAATTGTGTGATGAGACTTCGCAGATTTTCTGAACAACTTACGATGAAAATATTTCTCAAGACTGATTCCTCTGAATAAATATTGTTAACATAAGTACATTCTTAGTTCTGACATTTTCAAACACTATTCTCGAGTGACTCATAAGACCAATTTGAATCTTATGAAGACTTTAAAATGTTTATGTCATTTTATGAACTTGTGAAGTTTCCTGTTCCATATTCAAAACTATCAAAAACGGCTATTGGATTTAGTAAGTTAATGCATTTGTATAATGCGTTATTAATACTGTTAACATAAATAAATTTGACATTGTTTGTGTGGATTTTCCATTGACATGGATGTTGCGATATTTGAATTGATAATGTTTGTTCTCGTC
Source organism: Magallana ariakensis (assembly GCA_020458035.1). NCBI lineage: Eukaryota > Metazoa > Mollusca > Bivalvia > Ostreida > Ostreidae > Magallana > Magallana ariakensis. Next base: position 22,924,588 of record CM035814.1, on the reverse strand, counting down.
TCACCTGCTTACACTCTTGAAGGAGGTAATATCTGTCCAATGAATGTGACAACGAGAGGTAAAGTCTTATTTTTTAAATATTAATTGTGAAGAATTTAATTCATTGTTATAAATATAGTACTTCGCAGTCTTTTATATTATATTCATACGGATCGTTCTTCTGTTTCTATCTAGACCTTTTAAGGCTTTATCTTAAACACTACTATATTTATTTAATATAAAATTCTTACAAATGCTTATCAACATTTAAAGTTAAAATGTCAATATCTATTTATCTTTGGGATACATAGTATTTATTAAAATAATGAAATCTTTTTACTCATCTCTTATAAGAATTATTAGCTCAGGGTTGCAATGACAACTCTTTTATAGATTGATCTAGGATTGGTACAATTAATGTTAGCGACCGTTTGAAGATGGTTCCTAATATTTTATTTCGATTTTACTATAAACCAATTTTTACAGATGTTTAAGTCTACTTTTGGGACCTCTGTCAATTAAGATGACTTTCCTTTCCCCGTATTTCAAAACAAAACTAGTTAATAATCTACTGTTTGCTGATTGCATCATTTATACAGATGATGACGATGAATATCATGATAATCATGATTATCAATATTATCATGATAATTTGCTCCCCTTAACTGAATTGCATTTTGTTTGAACAGTACAACAATTAATGTCAAATAGTAAATTATTAATGTTAGTAGCGCAATAGAACAATGCTTAAAACTAATATACTGTAGCATTCTAAACATTCTTTTTGTATGTAAATGCTATTACAATGCTAGTTCAACACATTTTCCTCGCATGGAAAACGAACTTAGATTGTATCTTTTTTGTTGTTAATCTGCAGAAGTATAGATGGAGAAATATTCCTAGATATTCTAGTTAAACAGATCAAGCTTCTATCTAATTCTAGCAGTATTTACATTTATTCTGATTATGTTGTTTGTTCATTTTTATTAACTTTATCAAAAGTGGAGAACTGGAAACAAGGAAGATATGCTGTAAGAGCTTTGAAGAAAAGAATGATAGGTGTGTAGGTAGGTACATGTATTAGATCAAATGATACCTTTAGAGGAACATATTTTATAATAAACTTGCCTAATGCTTCATTTAAATTGTGAAGTGTAAATACTGGTTCTCAAATTGAGGATGCAATTTTATAGCAAGATATACCCTAGTGACTATCGCTTTAAATAAAGATAATGTCGAAAATAACAACAAGATAATTTATTAATAATCAAACAGTTATAACAGAAGGAGTCATCATACAGATATATTACTGTAGTATATCAAATCTAAACAATACCAATTCATTTCATATCTTAATGGGTACGGTGATATTTGAAATGACGACTTTTCATAACCAAAACATATCATTATTTTATAGCATTTCACTGCACTGTTACTTTCAGAATGCAGTCCCGGCTTTTGGGGATGGAACTGTACTAATAAGTGTCCAGAGAATTATTTCGGAAGAAAATGCGGGACAAAATGCAGCTGTAATGAAACGCAAATTTGTCATCATGTGTGTGGATGCTTGCAGAGATTGGATATGGATAATTCAAAGATAACAAAGAATGGTGCTAGTATCTCTTTAGAGAGAGTGGCGTTTTCACATTTTGCAGAAGAGTGTCCTACTACAAAAGATGTGTTATCCACAAGGCAAGGTCTGATCTACTGCTATCTTTATTGTTTTATTCGCAAATATGAACATTTGATTTTCAAAACATAATATTATATTACTTTAAAGCTCTTTTTCTTCTTTAAAATGATATTTATCTAAATAATTCTGGTGTTAATCCCTTCTAATGTTATAATTAGTTCCTTCAGGATTGGTCCACAACGCACCCTGCTACAACAAATTTAACTCTGTATTTTTTTTTATCGTTGTTGAGGTGGGAAATAAATACAAGCTGTTGCACATAAACATAGAATTAAGCCTATTTAAACAACTGTTCTCACAATGGTTACAACTCAAGCGAAAGTACTTAAATCCGTCCATTTCGCGAATATTCCTGAAATAGAAGCTTGAAGTTTACTCTTTTTTGATTAGCTACACTTGTTGGATTTCATTAACTCGTCTATAAAAATGAATGTAAACATTAACAAAGAACATCTGTGCTGACCACCAAAACCATCTTATTGAGGAATCTAATCCGAATTATCTCGACAGTCGATTTCTTTGTCACACTTGAGCATTTCGTCAATTTATGCAAATATCATCAAAGCACTGATCGATCACAAACATAAATATTTGAAAAACTACATTTAATTGCATTAAGAGGCTTATTACTTATTAACTTTTATTCTATTAACTATAATCATGTATTTATCGATAATTGATGTTTTATTCTCTTATGAGTTTGCTTTGTGTGATTTACTTTGTGATGGATCAGAATTTATCGCTACATTGAGAGCACGAATTCGGAACCCACGGGCGGACAAGATCTCAAGGTAGTGGTAATAAATTCATATATGTGAAAAAATTGACAGTTCCTTCTATATGATTTGCTAATTGACAATAACGACAATTTACATGTTTCTACTAGTTTATATAAATAATTGTGGCTGGGGGTCAGAGAGAGAGAGAGAGAGAGAGAGAGAGAGAGAGAGGGGGGGGGGGTAGTGTAAATAGAAACAGCTTTTTGATAATCTAGCATTGCAAACTTCCGCATCTGCCAATATTTTAAACTGAAGTTTTTGTTTCCTCTTTGTTCGTTTTTATTTTATTATTTTTAATATATATATTAATTTTTTTTTTTTGGGGGGGGGGGGGTTTAGAGGCATGACGATTCCGTTAAGACCTGTTACACTAGATTGCGTCTCCATACGGTTAACAGGCCTTGAAATTTCTTGTTAGACTGCAGAAATTTTTTTTTCAAGATTGTACAATTTTCATGAATTTTTACAATGAAAAGATCTCACGGCATTCTGGCAGTGACCATCGCGTTTCTACGGAACTCCCGCGGCGTGTAACTGCATCCCCAAGGAGTTCTACTGTGCGATTGACTGCGCTCTCTTTAAGTGCAAGTGACGTGCTAAGAGTTTTCAATTTGTGTTTATTGTGTGTTCAAGTGCACACTGCGTGCACAAGGCATTTTTGTGGCACAGTGACATCCCAAAAGCATCAGTGTCTATCAGCTTACATCCGCGACTGTATTCGGCAATGCTGGTAGTGGACATCCATGACTGTACGCTAATGTTTAATTCGTAATATCAAAGAAAAGGGTTCCGGATTTTTAAAAACTATGTTTATATTTATAGTCCAAAGGACTCCGAAAGGTCTCCGTGCAAGAGCACTCGACTCTTTACTGTGTTGCAATTATTTGCGTTTCTTGAGCGCACCAACAGAGCTTTAGTGGCGCTGCCGGAGACCTCACTGCGCTGCCACAGGACTCCACTTCTTGTCTACTGCGTGTTTATCAGAACGCTGTGCCCCGGCGCGTTCTTAATGCATGCTTAAAGAACGCGCCGACTAAGCGACCCTACCGTGACAAATGAAGATGCTGCTGAGGTGCAGCGCCGCTGTGGAAGACTCTAGTGCGCGGATCTCTGTTATTCTGGATGTCGTCGATCCTACTACACACCAAGGGTTTGCAGACAAAGACGTGCGAACGGTAGCATTGTCTGGCCGCCTAATTAAAAGTCATTTTTTTACAATTGTCTAATTAAATTCATTTTTTTTAAGAATGTAAACATTTATGTATATTTTCATTAGATATAAATGAGTTTGTTAAACAAAGAGAGATAACTTTGTTTTTTGGGTTGAACGAGCTCATTTCATAATAGAAACTAACGGAAAACGATTTTTTATAAACACCCCCCCCCCCCCCCCCAGTGAAACAAAAATTCTTTTTTATAGGTTTTATATATTGTTATTTAGCATATTCATATACCAAAGGATTTGTTCTTTCACGGGGGGGGGGACATATGTCTACAGACCAAAATACATTTTTTTTTAAAAAGCATTTTGCTGTGAAACGTTTCAAAAAATAATTAACAAATATGCATTAAAATGAAAATTGGCTTTAATATCCAACATAAACATGGACTTATTAAGTTTTTATGCACATATCGACTGCTAAAAAATATTTTCCTCACTCATAGAGACCGTTTACAATGAAAAAATCTTTAGACCCCCGTAAGCAAAACTTTCGTTTAAAAAAATTATTTGACTACAAATTTTATTTTAATATAAAGTGGTCTAATGTAACCACAGAAATTGGAAACGCAGAATTTAATTTAATACCTTTTAGAGTCTAACACGCAAAAATTTCAAGCCGCATAAAATACCCGTTATACGGTATATCTCGTTATTACGAGTGAATTATCTCGTTTTTGCGAGAAAAGATCTCGTAATAACAAGAAAAGATATCATTATTACTAGGAAAACTTTTGTTAAAACGAGAAAATTTCTATATAAAAAGGTGCGTTTTATTGTTCTACTCTCTCTTTATGTAAAATGGATGAACATAAGAAATTCATTAAATTAGAAGAATGGCCAAAGCAGATTGATTGATAAATTAACCAATTTATTAATATGAATTTTTAAAATAATTTGTTTTTTATACTCCAAAACAATTATTTTCAATACAGGTTGTGTTTGAATTTATATATAAAACACAATCCGAGGTAAATCTCATATATCCATGAAACTATACAGTTATTCGTAACTAACAGAATTGTGTTTTTATATCTAGTACTACCTGGTATTAACTTCGTAGTGGGATTGTAATATACGCTGAAAAGTAAAATTACATGGAAGTTCTTTCCAGTTATTCATATAAGATAAATGGTAAAATCCGATCATTTTATGTAGAAATTAATAATGATGGTTGTTATTTGAAAATTAATCAAAATTGAATTATCTTTTCTGTAAAGAAAAAAAAAAGACTGAAAGGTAAACCAATCGACTTCGGGGTCTTTCCAGAAACGCACCTTTTTATATAGATCTTTTCTCGTAATAACGAGGCAATTAACTCGTTATAATAAGATCTTTTCTTTTTCTCGTAATTACGACATATTAAATAGTTATAACGAGATATTTTCTCATAGTTAAGAGATCTGTTCTCGTAATAACAAGATAGTTAACTTGTAATAACGAGATCTTTTCTCATAGTAACGAGATCATTGTTTGCAATTACGAGATCCTTTCTCGTAATGACGAGATCTTTCCTCGTAATTACGAGATCTTTCCTCGTAATTACGAGATCTTTTTCTCGTAATTACGAGATAAAAATATTTTTTTATGTGGCCCTATTTGTCTTTCGTACATCTGTCATAATTTCAAACTCGGATTTTTCTTTCTTCATTTTGACCTTTTTTAGTCTAATTAAAAGTTTCCTTGCGTAATTTCCACATGATTCTCTGAATTTTAGCCTTCATTGACATTGATAGCCATATAATAGAAGGACATGACAACTTTAATTCAAGTTTAGTTTTTTTAGGAGGAGGGGTATCATTTACTATAAAAACCATATTTTATTCGCGACGACTTTATTTCGCGATATCTCTTAGTTGAACTGGTTCGCGACGACAAATTATCACGACAAAGACTTATTAACACTAGTGTAGTTATTCAAATAATTGGACAGGGACTGGTTCGCGCGAGAAATATTCCCGACGACGAGACATTCGCGAACCTCGCGAAAATTTTTCGCACGCGAATAAAAGTTGGTTTACAGTATCGGTGATGATATCCGTAACTCAGTATCTTATAAATCAAAACGCAAAAAGCACGTTATAATGCTAGTTATTTGATATTGTTATTTTTTATAATGTAATTATGGAAAGATTTTTTTTATTTAATGACAATTTGTCTTTGTAAGCCAAACATACAGTCATTTGAAATATTTTTTATTTTTTATGTTCAACATATGTAACATACCTGCTTAAAGATCATATTAATGTAGCCTCGGGTAAACTTTGATAAAGCATTGCAATATTTTCAGATGACAAAAATTACTAATTAACGGATATGATTTAAAATGCATCTGTTCCGACACCATCATGTTTAAATTGTGTGATAAGACTTCGCAGATTTTCTGAACAACTTATGATGAAAGTATTTCTCAAGACTGATTCCCCTGAATAAATATTGTTAACATAAGTACATTCTTAGTTCTTACATTTCCAAACACTGTTCTCGAGTGACTCAAAAGACCAATTTGAATCTTATGAAGACTTTAAAATGTTTATGTCATTTCATGAACCTGTGAAGTTTCCTGTTTCAATATTCAAAACTATCAAAAACGGCTATTGGATTTAGGAAGTTAATGCATTCGTAAAATGCGTTATTAATACTGTTAACATAATTTTAATACTGTTTGTGTGGATTTTTCATTGACATGGATGTTGCGATATTTGAATTGTTAATGCTTGTTCTCGTCTCACCTGCTTACACTCTTAAAGGAGAAAATATCTGTTTAAAGAATGTGACAACGGAAAGGTAAAGTCTAATTTTCTAAATATTATTTGTGAAGAATTTGATTCATTGTTATGAATAAAGTTAATTCGCAGTCATTTATATTATATTCATACGGATCGTTCTTCCCTTTCTATCTAGACCTTTTAGATAGGGCTTGATCTTAAACACTACTATATTAATTTAACATAAAATTCTTAAAAATGTTTATCAACATTTAGAGTTCTAATGTCAATATTTATTTATCTTTGCGATACATAGTATTTATTGATTAATGACATCTTTTTACTCATCTCTTATAAGAATTTTTTTGTTCTGGCTTGAAGGAGAACTCTTATATAGATTGATCTAAGATTTGTACAATTAATGTTAGCGACCGTTTGAAGATGGTTCCTAATATTTTATTTCGATTTTACTTTAAACAAATTTTATGCCTGCCTGCTCACAACTATCCTATTACATGGAATACTCAACTAAATCATAAAGAATAAAACAGGTCATTTATTGAAGAATACATAGCATAAAATTTGCATAAAACATAATGCCATAGTCAAAGTCACAACATAATATAATACAAATGAATAATATGTTATGTGATGTGACAAGTAGAAAATAGGCATTTCCTCCAATAAATGACAATTAACTCAAAGAACAATATGCATACAAAAACCTAGACAATACCACACAGTATCCTGAGATTGTGACTAGTAAATTATTATGCAGCAAAGTTTTATACCCTTAGCAGGAATAGATAAAAAGTACCTGCTATATAAGTAAAGATATGGGGTGTTCATCTGCCACCTTAACAAGATTGGCTATATAATTCTTAGATAGATTTATATCCCAAAACAAATTTTTACAGATGTTTAAGTCTACTTTTTTGGACCTCTGTCAATTAAGATGACTTTCCTTTCCCCGTATTTGATAAATAAACTAGTTTATGATCTACTGTTTGCTGGATGCATCACTTATACAGATGATGACGATGATCATCATTATAATCATAATAACAATATTATCATGATAATTTTCTCCCCTTTACTGAATTGCGTTTTGTTTGAACGGTACAACAATTAATGTCAAATAGTAAATTATTAATGTTAGTAGCACAATAGAGCAATGCTTAAAACTAATATACTGTAGTATTCTAAACATTCTTTTTGTATGCATAAATGCTATTACAATTCTAGTTCAACACATTATTTTTTTAATTTCTACATTGTAAAGAAATTCTCCTTGCATGGAAAAAAACATGGATTGTATCTTTTTTGTTGTTAATCTGCAGAAGTATAGATGGAGAAATATTCCTAGATATTCTACTTAAACAGTTCAAACACTTCAAGCTTCTATCTAATTCTAGCAGTATTTACATTTATCCTGATTATGTTGTTTGTTCATTTTTATTAATTTCTTTATCAAAAGTGGAGAACTGGAAACAAAAGAGATATGCTGTAAGGACTATGAAGAAAAGAATGATAAGTGTGTAGGTAGGTACATGTATCAGGTAAAATGATACCTTTAAAGGAACATATTTTATCATAAACTTTCCTAATGCTTCATTTAGATAGTGAAGTGTAAGGACTGGTTCTCAAATTTGGGATGCAATTTCATAACAAAGTATATTTTAGAGACTATCACTTAACTATAGATATTGTCTATAATAACAACAAGATAATTTCCTTATTAAATTAAAAGATAATAACAGAAGGAATCATCATACGAACATATTAATGTATAATACCAAATCAAAACGATACCAATTAATTATATATCTTAATGGCCACGGGGATATTTGAAATGACAACGTTTATCACAACTAAAACAATTCATCTATTATTTTATAGCAGTTCACCACATTTGCTAAATGTTTTCAGAATGCAGTCCCGGCTTTCTGGGAGGGAACTGTACTCAAAGATGTCCAGAGAACTATTATGGAAGAAAATGCTTGACAGAATGCAGCTGTAATGAAACACAAATCTGTCATCCTGTGTGTGGATGCTTGCAAAGATTGGATTTGGATAATTCAAATATGACAAACAATGGTACTGGATTTTTTTTAGAGAACGTGACGTGTTCGCCTTTTGTAAAGGAGAGTCTTACTACAAAAGATATGTTATCCACAAGCACAGGTCTGATCTACAGTTATCTTTCTTTTTAGTCGTAAGCATCATATATCCCCTTTAATACTGTTGATTTTCCTGGAATAACTGTTAAAATTTCTTTTTCTCAATACAAACTTTCTGTTTTATTGTCACTCACACAAATTTGAGATAAAAAATTATCACTTCTGTTTGTCAATACAAATATCTCACTTTTATACTATCTAACATCTACTATATCGTTGTGCCTAGTTTGTCTGTTGGATTTTAAATAACAATAGATAAACCGAAAAAATGTTCATTTTTTATTAATAATGCGAATGGAACTCGTTTTTATGAAAATCATTTGCGTCGAGATCAGAAGTTTTCTGAACAATGTTTTGGATCAGTGTCCTCATAGTCATTACCTAACAATAATACATATACGGTAGGTGTGACAAAAAAGTATTAAAATCTCGTTTTATTATAAATTCAAATGATAATCTTTTAAATGTATTTACAGTTCCTAAAACATATTCACAGTCTCCTACCGGAATGCATCCTTTGGAATCAAATTCTAGAATAGCATTTCTTATTGGAGCAGCAAGTGTCACTGGTGTATGTATTGTATTCGGAATAGGACTGTTATATCGGTAATTAAGTTTTCTTAATATAGAATTATGTTCTTGCTGTATTTGACATAATGAATATTAACGTGCATACGAGTAATGCTGATATCAGTCTGAGGATCAAATCTATTTCGCCTTTTGTAGGTTGCACTTGGGGAGAAAAAAAGCAGGTTGTGAATCAAGAATAATTCTATCTCCTCTTTTGCTTCTTGACACAGTAATTAAATCAAATTATTACGTTAAACACACTGAACCACAAAGTAATAAAAAGATAAAAGTTCTTAACAAGTATTTTCAAATGTCCACAGAATGTCGCGTTCATCATAATATGGTGTATGACTTGGGGGATACATCAAGGATTCGGGAATACCCAAGTGTACGTGAAGAGCCAGCAGAGCCCCTGTATGGTGAATGTAGTTACGAGGAAGCCTGCTACAGTACATTGGTACTAAGAGTGAACAATGAATCTGGTCGGGAACCTAATACATCAAGACAGCCAGTCTTTACAGATGATGACAATATTTATGAGTTTGCACAGCGTTATACACATCATAGTGATGAAGGACAGCCACCAGACGTGTATATTACTGATTAGACTGTGGCAGCTGAATAACTGAAAACTTCATTCATTTGATTAGATAATGTATGCTTTAGGTAATATGTCATACAGCTTCACAGGTATGTTCGTATTAACAAAGCTCCGAGTCGAATATGAATCGTATTGGATTGTTACTCTGACATCAAATGGTGATACGTAAATAGGAAGATTTATAACTTACATTTACTTGTAGCAAATTCTTATAGATAGATGGAACGAAACATCAGTTAAGCTACGATTCATAGTTTATTTAATACGAAATCGTAATCACTCAGGGCATAATGGTATGCATACAGTCGTGCAAACGAAAGACGTTTTTATTAGCTCACCTGAACCGAAGGTTCAAGTGAGCTTTTCTGATCACCCGTTGTCCGTCGTCCGTCCGTCCGTCCGTCCGTCTGTCCGTCCGTCTGTAAACTTTTCACATTTTTGACTTCTTCTCTAAAACCACTGGGCCAAATTTAACCAAACTTGGTACAAATTATTCTTATGAAAAGGGGAATCTGAATTGTTAAAATAAAGGACACAACCCTTTTTTAAAGGGGAGATAATTACGAAACAGTGAAAATAGGGTGCATGTCTTTAAAAATCTTCTTCTCAAGAACCACTACACCAGAAATGCCAATATTTACATGAAAGCTTGTATATATAGTCAAGATTATAAATTGTAAAAATCGTGACCCCCGTACCAAAACTGGGGCCCCAGGCGGGGTTCAAAGTTTAACATAGAAATAGATAACATAAATGTTTAATAATCTTCTTCTCAAGAACCACTGTACCAGAAATGCCAATATTTATATAATAGCGTGTATATATACTGAAGATTCTAAATTGTAAAAATCGTGACCCCCGGACAGAAACTGGGGTCCCAGGCGGGGTTCAAAGTTTAACATAGAAATACATTGGAAAAATGTTTAAAAATCTTCTTCTCAAGAACCACTGCACTAGAAATGGCAACATTTACACAAAAGCTTGTATATATAGTGAAGATTCTAAATTGTAAATATCGTGACCCCCGGACCAAAAATTGGGGCCCCAGGCGGGGTTCAAATTTTAACATAGAAAAAGATAAGATAAATGTTTAAAAATCTTCTTCTCAAGAACCACTGCACCAGAAATGCCAATATTTATACATAAGCTTGTATGTATAGTGAAGATTTTAAATTGTAAAAATCGTGACCCCCATGCAAAAACTGGGGCCCCGGGTGGGGTTCAAAGTTTAACATATATAAGATAAATGTTTAAAAATCTTCTTCTCAAGAACTGCAGTGCAACAGTTTGGGATATTACTATGCATACATCCTTGGCAATTGTAGATTTTAAAGTGGTAAAATCGTGACTCCCAGTCCTATACTGAGGCACCAAGAAGGGTTCAAAGTTTAACATAGAAATATATTGGAAACATGTTTAAAAATCTTCTTCTCGAAAACTACAATGTAACAGTTTGTGAGATTACTAAACAAGGGTCCTCAAATAGTGGAAATTCTAAATTATAGAACCCGTGACCCTCGATCTAATACTAGGGCCCCAGAAGGGGTTCAAAGTTTAACATAGATAGAGGGAACATTTTTAAAAATCTTCTTCTAGAGAATCACAATGCTTCAATTTGTGAGATTACTATGCAAGCATTCTCAAATTGTGAAGTTTCTAAATTGTGGAAGCCGTGACCCCCAGACTAATATTGGGGCCCAAGAAGGGGTTCAAAGTTAACATAGAAAAATATAGGGAACATGTTTAAAAATCTTCTTCTCAAGAACTACAGTGCAACAGTTTGTGAGATTACTATGCAAGCATCCATGGCTATTGTAGATTCTTAATTGGTAAAATCGTGACCCCCATACTAATACTGAGGCCCCAAGTGGGGTTCAAAGTTTAACATGAAATATATATTGAAAATGTTTAAAAATTTTCTTATTGAGAAATACAATGCTTCAATTTGTGAGATTACTATGCAAGCATTCTCAAATTGTGAAAAAGTCAAGGAAAAGCCGCGTTTTGATTTTTCTACACCTGAATACAGACTCGGATCCATGATTATGGATATTGCTTATCATCGGCTTTTTAAACCTACACAAACCTACACAAACAGAATAGACTGCTCATGCACCACGTCATTTTTTCAAACTGCAGTATGCCAACAAGGGAATCGATGCCGTTAATATAAGCAATATTCTTAATCACAAAAAAGTTCAGTCCTGCATTCCGCCATATTTCAAGATAAAGTCAACTCCTTGTATTTCCTACAATTATACTTCAACCGTTGCTTCCAAACTCTTCAATTACAAACAAACTCTACAAGACCTTGATATCGAACATCTGAAAGATAATCCTCCAACGTGTTTTGTTACAAGGAACTGTTGTTCAGGTGAGCGATGTGGCCCATGGGCCTCTTGTTTAAATTTATACCACTGTGTATAAAGTGACGCTTCCGAATATTTTGAGTGAAATCTTCTTTTTAAATTGACAATTCCTAAAAATAATAATTTAATAAAATTTGTTATAAAAATAATATGTTCAACCAATAGGAATATAAAACCCAAGTTCTATGCATGTAATTTCTTTTTTTTAATATGGAAAGGACTTTATATAAGGACATTGGCGGGACATAAATTGAAATAATCTTCATAGAATTAATAATGAACAAAATTAATGCATGGCAATGTTCAACCAGCGCACCATCTAAACAAGGCAGAACTTGGAGCTTCCTTTCAGTGACAAACAAATCTAGACACACTAGCACAAAACGCACTAAATATTCGCATTTGGAATAATTATTTTAATATAAAAAAGATAACGTTACCTTCTTAAAAAAAAAAATATCGTGAATCAACAAAATTTTAACTCTAGAGGAAAAATGAGTCAAAAATCCAGTTCGGTCTTCTTTTCACCAATGAATTTTAAAGTGTATAGGTTTTTTTTCGTGTAGTTTAAGTTTAACGTGAAGTTTATCGTGAAGTTGCGGTTAGCCCGATAGCATGCCACTCGGCTTTCTACTAAAATACTACCCAACTTTCACGGACGTATCTTGTATTTGATTTGTATTGTAAACTGTAAATTGTAATGTATAAGTTCTTAAAATCCATATAGTGAATTCAGGGGAATGCTCAATTCGTTACACTCGCTCAAGTTTACGCTGAATAAAAACTCCAAAACAAAACAAAAGTTCAACAAGTTGTTTTTAAGTTGATGAAATAACGGTACATGGTATTCCAATGAAAACCGATTCTCGGAGTTCCGAGAGAACAACTTAATAACGTGCGGAGATTCAAGCACGGACAGTTCGATATAATTCTGTACACAAAATCGACACTAACGTGCGGAAATCCAGCACAGTCCGATTTCATACACATTCCACTAACATGCGGGGTTCCAGCATAGTAAGCCCAACATAACACACTCTATACTAACGTGCAGGGTTCCAGCACAGTTAGCCCAACCGTACTCCTCCAGATCTTAAACAATTTTTTTTGACAGGCATTGCTTTTTTTGTTTTTGTTTTTTTGACAAAGAGATGGTAATGACATGCCAGAAAAATAAACATTCAGACATATAGCTGCTAAGATAATTTCGCACTTCTATTGTCCAACAATTATTTAATTAATTTGCCGGGAGATTAAGTTAAGTAGATATCAAAGACTAGTGTCAATGGGATTAACATTTTTGTCACATAAAAGAATCTCGAGGTTTTTCTAAATACAGACTATTATTTACGTTTATCTGAGAGAAAAAAATCAAACTTATGTTCTCATGACAGCTGGTACATTTTAAATCTATAACCTGTTACATTAAAAGTTTAAAATCAAAGATTTCTAAACTTATCTATAACAATCTAGATTGTTCTAGATAAGTTTAGACATCTTTGATTTTAAGCTTTTAATGTAACATTCTCACGCCCGATAAACACAAATAAAATTGAAATTGGCTGAATTTAATCTTTTAGTCTTTTATATCGTTTTTGTGGGGAGAAATAAATACAAGCTGTTACACATAAACATAAAACTAAGCCCATCCCAACAACTGTCCCCGCAATAATTCCAACTCTAGCGAAAGTACCTAGATCCGTCCATTTGGCGAGTATTCCTGAAATAAAAACTTGAAGTTTACTCGTTTTTAATTAGCTTCACGTGTTGGATTTCATGAGCTCGTCTATTAAAATAAATGTTTACAGATTCAAAATGAACATCTGTGCCGCTGACCTTCACAACCAGCATATTGCGCAGACTCGTCCGAATTATCTCGACAGTTGACTTCCTGATCACATTTCAGCTTTGCGTCAATGCAAATATCATCAAGACACTGAAACTCGTTCTTAGAACAAATCTTGGAATCTGGTTCTATCGAATTAAAATTTCAATTGTCTTTTAGTTAAAATCGAAGCATATTATAAGGTTTCTTTCTTTACTATTGTTTAAAATCGATAAATGATAATTAAGGCTTACTTCTTTGGACCGTGGCGGTCAACTTAAACCCAGTGCTGGTGCTGACTACCATACTCTTGAACTTGAGCGTTGCAATGTTGCCACTTGTAGCTATTGGCCGAGGAAGGAGTCGTCCACACAAACCCTTGTTGGGAGATATCTCAGGAGACTGTGTAGTATCTCCTATAAATATACAGTGTTTTAGTCTAGAATCCCATTAGTTCGGTGATTTTTTGTTTGGGTGGGGGGGGGGGAGTGGTTGTCAAATGCAATCCCCAAACAACAACAAAAAGGGGAAATGTTAGTAAACCGTATAATGATTTAAGCTCTCTCTCTCTCTCTCTCTCTCTCTCTCTCTCTCTCTCTCTCCATAATAGTTCCCATGTTAATGATGATATTATAATAGATCATACAAAATGGACGCTATCGTTATTATTAGTACGATGTATATCTAGTGTTGTAGTTTTATGACGTCTTGCGTCTTAGAATACAATAACAGATAAGCAAAAACTGGTATAAAAACCCTTCTTTTTGAACCAACTCATTTGGTATTAACATCCAACTGCTCTTACTTCGCTTGTTATAAATAACAGCAAATTCAATATCAAAATCTGCGGTAGTTTTACCATCGTAGATTCTCAATACATCGGTGCAGTATATCACTGACGGTCTTCCTACGTCAAAAAAGTGAACGTTGAACCAGATGACGTGATCAGGCGGCGCTTCCAGTGTGGTTTGACATCTCCATCCACTAGGGTAAAATACGTCTTCGGACAGGGCTATGTTTTGAACTGTCCTTATCTTTATTTTCTTATCGCAATAGTCCTCCATGTAAACTGTAACGTTATGAATTATCTAATGCAGAGAAAATTCAATGGGAATAAAAGTGTTCTGATTTTTGTTTACAAAAAGACGTACCTGTGTTATCGTAATGTGCCATACATGCGTTTAAGCTTACATACACAGCTACTAATTCCAACAGAAATTTGGCAAAAAACATGTTTGTTCAGATAAATGAAAAGTTGAAACGAACGGTGATCAAGGAGTTTCGTAGTAGATAACGGACTTCTCAAGTACTCACATACAGGTAAACTTTACCTGAGACAGGTGCCATGAGATAAAAATTGTTTTTAGAATGAATCATCGCAATAAAGAGAACACTAGATATATGTACAAAGTATAAAGACACATATCACACCCCCTCCCCCAACCTTTTCAACCAATTAAGTTAAAGCAATATGAGCTGTATTTTTAAGAATTTTATTTTACTGCAAAAACCTGCTAGTATGATAAGACTGTATGAAACCTTAACTTTTATGACAAATAAGATTTTTAAAAAATAATTTTAGTCAGAGGAAAGATTTCTCTTCTAAGGAATATGTAGCAGATTAGTTTTTGTACAGGACGACAATAATTCAACTTTGCTCCAATTCAGACTTCTTAGCGGCCTTTTCCACAAATTATGGCTAACAGAAATTTAAAAACCATGATATGTTTTGTCATTTTAGTAGAAAATAGCATTTTCGTAAAAAAGAAATTCATCATGAAAAATGCATCTAAAATTGCTTTAAACTCAGAGGAATTAGTTTTGCAATGTAACTATGAGAGTTTTAAAATCAACGAAACGAATAAAAAATAAGTTCTAATACCGAATTTATAAAAAGAGCAAGTGTTGACAATGATTGGGTTTTAAGTAGAGTTTGGGGATGACTTTTGTGAATTAAATGTTTGACATTTTGAACTCACGAACAAAAAGGTGACAAAAAGTTAATATTTTAGACGGTCTCAATAGATCGGCCTCCAAATGTTTTCATGTATAGAACGAGACAGACTAATATATATTGAGAATTGGAAATTAAGATCATATCATGAAGTATGTCAGTGTGTTTTCCAAGAAAAAATCATTGTTTAACCATCATATTGGCAACACAACTTTACTTTATTCGTAAATTTGGGTTGAATCAATGTATGGTGACTTCTAATATCTATTCGTGCTATCATTGAAAGAAAATAATGCATCTTAAAATTCCAGAAACAGCAGATAAAAGTGCCTTGGCAATAAGAGAAAGCGTCGACTTTCAAACTAAGTACATGCATTCCCTAAAGATGTAAAAATACGATGAGGATTAGGCTGAATTTTAATGCCATTGTGCTTAAACTTTTTTATCTCTTCGGTGGCAACCTCAGTTAAATCCATCATTAGCATTTTATTGTCTGTAGCAAAGAGGTCATTTCATGTGACACATAAAACTGTCCAAAGCGAAGGTTTAAACTTTTGGTTGTTCGTAAATGACTGGTTCTTCTAGAAAAAAAATTAATTGGAAATCGCGCATTATCAATATAAGCTGCAGATAAAATTATTTTATCGACCAATTTTTGTTGATTTATCTTAATCCTCTCCATCGCAACAACGAAAACCTTTGAAGACTTCTTTAAAACGTGTACGTATATGAAACCTGTGCACAAATAATGAAAGTAAGATTTTAACCGAGGTCCTCTTCGTCTATGTTTGAATTAAGAAATTTTCCAAGTGTTAGGGTCTGCTAAATTCTCATTCTGAACCTTGGGTTTTGGGTTTTTTTGTGGGTTTTTTTTAAATAAAATGAGGTTTCTGCTGCGCGCTGCACTGCTTGTGGTTTTGGACACACTATTATCAGGGTTCGTTCGATGTGGAAATATCCGATGTAAGTCATTTCGCTCAAAATTTCATTTTGTTTATCATTATTACTATCTATTTTCTTGGTTTCTTGGTTATTCCGAATTATTAAATTAAAATAAATTAAATTTTAAATTAATTATTTTTTTTTAAAGATTTTGTGACTGAAATTTGTGGACAGGAAATAGGTCCAGACTTCGGGACCTATCTTGAATTCGACAAGGACGGTATTATAGCCACGGATGGAAAATTCGCCCCAACAAGTCTTATTGGTAAAGAATTCAAATGCACCGTTACAATACGAGGAATGCCGTCTTCCGGGGCAAAACGATACATGTCCGTCTACTGGCGAAATTTCATATTCAAAGCACCGGAAGTCGATAATATAGCGAAAGATCCGGAAACATGTGGGAAGGCGTATGTTACTTTATACAAAGGCAAGGGAACTAATGTTGCAGAGAAAGAAACGTTTTGTGGATTAAATGCCTTACCCACACACATTGAATGGGAGGGGGAATATGCGACCTTGTTTTTCTACGTGGACTATCGATTCCCGGCTCCTCCGGATCCGGATGATCCCTCTAAATTCTTGTATTCTGAAGTCTTTTTCCGACTTGATATTACCTCATTTGACTATGGTAAGTTAATGCCCCTTATTTATTTTCAATCTAAAGTTTAAAATTATTATAATTACATGACAAATGTAATAATTCTTTAACTTTATATTGAATATGACACTTGTTATTAATTTTTAAACTTTAAATTTACAAGTAGCATTTAATGACAAACACATAGACTCTACAAAAAAGCTGCAATAAAATTGATTAAGATTCCATGCTACTGAATATGTTGAAGATATTTTAGTGATCTGAATTTGTGCAGAGTGTGCGGATACCAAGGAAGGGGTTGTCATGATGTGCAATGATAGCAAGCGGTGTCTGGACGATTCCTTGCGCTGTGATTTCTGGTTTTCCCGAAACTGTCAATCGGAGTATTATCCCAGGGATAACTCGGATACGAGTAGATGGCCCCCAGGAAACTGCTTCAGTATATATACACTTATACATGTATTCATTTGTTTTCAATCAACCATAGATGATTTGATATGTGTATACGGAATAGTAATACTGCATACTACTTGTACATTTGTATACTCAGTATTTAAAGAAATTTTTACAAAAAATAAAAGAATACATGTACATGAAGATTTCCATTAAACTAAAATTGACCGATGTACAGTATGATAAAGCAATACATAAAGATTTGTAATGATATAATAATGGCTTTTAAAAATAAATTTTATTAGTTTTGGCGAGAAATTTATCGAACAAATATAATTTGTGTGTGCAAATATGAAAATGATGAGTACATGTCTTTCTTTATAGAGATAGTTCAAACTACAACGACCGAGCCCCTCCCCACTACTCCCCCTCCTGAGCCTGACTTCACTCCCCTGATAGTTGTCGTAGGACTGGCGGCTGCCCTCGCCATCTTTTTCTGGTGTTTCTGGAGGCCTGGTTACCTGATATGGCGACTGGGTCGACTACGCAACCATCCTTGCGTTAGAGCGTGTGGGGCGTGCATTCCGTGCTCTGTAATGTGCATCAGATGTTGCAGTTGCAGCAGCTGTTGTATAGGTGAAAATCAGTACACTTGCAATTCAAAAAAATACCGGCATAAAAATAAGCACGATTTGTCGTAAGAACACGTTCACTGGGATAATTTGTTGTGAAGATAAGATGTGTAATTTTTCTTTTTTCACATCCAGTATATTTACGATAGTATTAAATTCCCATATGTATTCAATTATCCATATTTAATCATGTTGATAACAAACATTAATCCTCCATAGATTTAACTAATTTGTGTGAAACTAATAAGAGTTGTTTAATATGACCGTTTGTTAATCATATACATTCTGTATAATGTTTAAGGTGAATATGAACAAAGTCCTACGGGGCCTGCAGCCTTTAAAGCCCTTCAGGTGCAGGAAATGGAATGTCAGAACTCTTCTGTAAAGGAAAACAGTCTGCTTATCGGTAAATAGAAGTATTTGGCTTTCATCGATATTCATGTAAAAATCTCCCAAAATTTAGCTATCGTAATTAGCATTTCTATTATTCATTCACAACATCCAGGAGGAAGTTCCCACTTTGGTAAGTCTGGGAAGGATGCGGGACGTATTTTGCCATGCTTTCCAAGGACTTCCGTGCCGGAAAAGCAAGGTACAACCAGGTGTATAATCTAACCAGAGAATGTTTAGTAATGGCATGTAATTTGAAAAAAAAAATTACAAAAGCTTCCGCGAATAACAATACAGCTGTTGATTCAATTTCAACAATATTAATATACGTTCCGAAGAGAGTGGGTATATGTTGGTTCTAAGTTGAAGTATTTGAATTTTTTTAACATAGTCACACGTTCGAATTCTGAACTGATTGCATTTAATTTATTTTATTCATATAGTTGTTGGACATGAAATAGTATATCGTTAATTATTTCAAACCAAATTTCGTTTTATAATGTTAAGATTTTCAAAGAATGTATGAAAACTGTTTATTTGTTAAAGACTTAAGAAGTTTGGACAATATTTTAGTTAACGATGTTAAAATTGAATTTACAAAAATTCCACTAAAAAAAAAATAAATAATAATAAAGCAGTATTTTCTGTTGCAGGTGGTAAAGTTAGATTGAGACAGGCCACGGTTTGTCCTTTACAAACATCGACAGAGGAACAGGACCAAGGAAACGGGGAACAGGGCGGCCCCAGCATAGAGCACGGAACAGGAAGTAATAATGAAACAAACGCTGGGAACCCAAAAATGGGCGTGTCTGCAGGCGACATCAACTTCATCACTGATTGGATGAAAATGTTAACTGGTGATGGATGCCATCTTAGAGAGCATCGTTGAGACTTTATAAAGTAGTAGTCACCTAAACATCGCTGATTTAAAGTGACCACCATTTATTTAAAGAATAAAATGCTTTCTTTGGTGATTCATGCGGGATATGAAGGTGGCGACATTGCAGAAAAAATACATAACCCGCATAACGCGGGTTATGTATTTTTTTTCTGCAATGATTGCTACCTTCATAACACGCATGAATCATCAAAGAAAGCATTTTAATAGTCTATATTTACATCTTTCTTTTAACAAATTAATAAATTGATTGTAAAAAGTTAGTAAAATTCACCAAATTACTGTTAACGTACATCAGTACGTTAGCTAAAAGAAACAGCCACGTCGTCTCCTAAGGAAGATTGAGTTCGACATCATCATGATTATTTCAATCGTCGGAAACCCACGGTCGGTCTCGCTTCTCTTAGGTAAGAGAAGCGAGACCGACCCTGGGTTTCCGATGTGCAGTCCGTGATTTTTCTTAGGTCGCTGTAGGTTTCGGCCAATCAATAAATGGGGCGTGTACATTTCAGTCCTGTCAGTTTCTACAGCTGTTCTATAGATCTAGAGGTATATGAATTAACTTTAAGGTTCCGTAACTAAGAAATAATGGGAATCATACTCGGTAGATGTAAATTAATACATGTATATTATATCGTCCTTGACCTTTCGGATGATAACAATTATCATATAGTTTCATTGCCTTCTTGTATCTATAATAAAAATCGTCCATTTAATCTTTTGGCTCTTGAAAAAAATATTATATACATGTATATGCTATCTATGGATCATTTTGAATTTTAAAAAAAAAATGTCATCCTGACTTTTGCATAGTTTCATCTAAACGTCATTGACATTTGTGTTATTATCTATAAGCGTTCTTGACTTTCATGGTTTTAATCTAACAGATATCATATTTTCTGGCTCCATCTATGTAACATGAAATTCGATTTTATAATTTTTTTTCAAAAATTTATGTGATAAAACATAAATTTGGGAAATTGTGTGCACTATCCAAAGTTCTATCGAATTGCATATATGTATTTAATTATAAAGTTCTTTCCTTATCATTTTATCTACTAGTATTAAATACCACTCAGATTGCCGATCAAATAGCGAGTTATAACCAATGAAAATTATTTAGTTTTAATTGTTATCCTCCGTTAACGAACGATATTCGAATCTGATTTAACAGGTTTTGGCCACTTTTGATAAGTGTGTTAGTTTTGTTATGTACAAATTCATTGAATACCCGGCACAGGTGAATTAAACTCTGTCGATTGATTTACCTAATTTATTTCCGTGGGAACATGGAACGTGCGAGTACTTATGGTGTACTTATATCCCTTAGGAATGGTCCTTCCTCCATCAGAATTTCATAATTCATTTCCGTATTTAATGCCAATCATTCACTCAAGCTGGTGTTATATAACCAAAGTTATTATTTTTTAATTTTGAATTAAAGCTTCATCACATGCACGATCGAGTTGGCTTTCATTTTGCACAAAGAGAAAATTTTAAACAGCAAAGGCATTTTTAAACTTTTAATTCGATCATAAAAGAATCCATTGCCAGGGGGGGGGGGGGGGGAGCAAAATCTATCGAAGAAACTTATCTCGATTTCATTAGAAAACGTTGAAATAATTTGTTGGCTTTTTTTTTTGTTCTTTCATTTTAGATTTCAATTTATTGCTTTTTTTTTAAAACGATTTCATCGGAAAACGTTGAAATAATTTGTTGGCTCTTTTTTTCTTTGTTCTTTCATTTTAGATTTCAATTTATTGCGTTTTTTTAATAATGGCAAATGCAAGCTTTTTTACCGAGGTGCGCGTTGCGAGGCGCAAACAAATTCCGTTTAATATATAGACACGTCGTCTACATCTCTAACAACAGATGGGTTTCCTCTTCATTCGTACATATACCGACCTACATACGGGACTGAACAAATCATTTGACTCTAGAATTAGATTGTTCGAGTTCAAATTGTCGCTCACAGCTAATGTAGTGTTTTGTACTTTGTACAGATATGCACCTGTAAAAAAAGTGAGGCAGGTGTTAAAGCATTTGAATCGCAAGCACCTGGCGTTTTAAACTTTTCTTCTTAATATATACAAATATTCCTATCATAATTAGATTTTATGATAATAATCATAAGGGAATTTATTTTATTTATCAGGGGGAAAGTTTAATAGCCCAAGTTCCTGTGATTTGGATAATAATAAAGAAAAATACAAATCAAAATTCATGTACACATATAATTATATTGCAATAATGTTTTCGCCAGCGAAATACAGTGACAAAATGTTATCATTAGAAAGTACATGCTTTCTCTATGTTAAAATTTAATTCAAAAAATAATCATCTTGCACCTTAAAAAGTTAGCATACATACAGATTTAACACTGAATATAGCCATTCATTACTAGTATCTAATGATACACGCACGTTCACCTCAAATGGATACAGAATGAATACAGAATCTGTTATATTTAATAAACATTTAGAAATCTTTAAACTTAACTAGGTATGGACTGGAAATATATGTCTAAAATTTCAATAAAAATAAGATGATCCAACAGGTAACAATGGTTAAAAACTGTAAAATCATGACAGTATTAAATATAATAATTTATTAATTTTTATGCAATTAAATGTTGAGATGTAGAGAAGAAGGGGGATTACAACTCAATCTAACTGCATTTAACAATTGCTAGCTCCTGCATTTACATTCATATTTATTTTCCCTGATTTTGCTCCAGGAACTTGTAAGTGATTTTTCTTGGATGCGGAGGAAGACGGCGTCGTGGGTCGTGATCCGACGTCAAGATCCTCATCCGTCTCAAAAAAGTTAGACATGCGCGAAGGTGGATCGGAAGCGACATTTGTGTATGCGTAAGACTGGTAACCTTTTTTGTAATATTTCTTGGTTACGGGATAGTTTCGTAAAGTACTTGTGTAATGTTCTTTGGGTATGGGTTCGTTCAAAAATCGTTTCCACTTATAGTGCCTGTAGACTAAGACTCCAATGATGACTCCGATCACAACAAGGGAACCAAGACCGAATGCCAGACCGTAAATCAGAGCAGAGTTGTCGTCAACGATCCCAAGTTCTTCCGCTACAAAATAATCAATCAATCCATCGATCGATCAATCAATCAATCATTTTAATTTACCAGTAGGTTTTCAAAGACAGAACGAGGAAATTTTGAAAACAAAGTTTTGCTTTAAATTGGTTTTGTTGGTTACTATATAAAGAAATTTGGATTACTTTTGCTCGATGTGATTGTAATGTAAATATGAAAAACTATGATCTGTGATTTTACATACCTGTACAAGCAGTTTCATCTGATTCGTCCCCACATTGATTAAAACTGTCACACCGCAGAGATTTGTCAATGCACAATCCATTACTACAGCTGAAGTAATCGGTGGCACATGGCGCTACATACGTGCAGAACAAAAACCCAAGACACATTAATCTCTTTTTAAAAGATCAACTTACCTTAAAATGTATATGTATAATTTTAACATAAAAAACGAAGACGAGCGTTAAAGAATTTCTACGGAATAGACAAGTATCAAATGATTATCAAAATGAAACTTTGCAAAGAAAACAAACAAAATCCATTTATATAAATTCTTATTATATATACAAATTGTGTCATTAATACACAATTTTATTTTCATACTCAGTATTCAATTATTTATATTTTACAGTCACATCACATACATATCAGGTAATATAAGTTAAAAATCTTGATGATTTAAAAAGAAAATTATTTAATTTCTTACCATCTGTGAAGGCTGCAAAAATGATGTCAAAGCCCCTGTAGCGGGCGCTACCATCGGTGACGAATTCTAAGGTCATTGACGTGGAGCTGGAACTGACGTTATGGGGACCAGACCTGTCGCAGTACGGCTGGGAGTTGATCTTTGGAGAACCAGTGGATGCACCGGCGTAGAAATTGACGTAGTCCACGCATGCTCCAGTCCGTTGTTCTTCCAATTCAAATCTCCTACAGAAAGCGATGAATGATGAAAGCATTGCATTAAAATGGATTTAATAAAGATCGGTTACTTTGCTATAATATAAGTGTATGCAGTATCCCCCCCCCCCAATAAAAAAAATACTGATTAGAAATCATTTTTTTTTTAAATGATGATCGCGAAAGCAAACAATTTCAATAAAAACAAACACACAATTAGAACAAAAAAAAAAAGAAGTAATTTTTAAATTACCTGGGTACTGCAAGCACTTTATGACCAGATGGCGCTGTGACAGTGATGACGCAATTAACATTGTTGCTGTAGGTGAGAGCAGTGCTGGATTGTACCCGCATGCTGGTGGTGAAAGTGGATGATAGAGCGGAACTGCATGTCGATGGAAGATACACTGTAGCAATAGAAAAAGGGAGGGTTAATAAACGTGTTTAGATATATGAATATATATGTATATCTTTTTAAAATGACTAGAACAGATTTGTTTAACTAAAAATACATGTGGATTTCAATTACATGTATGTGTAGTTAGTTTGTTTGTTTATTTGTTTTGGTCATTCTATATAAATACTCCTGACAAAACATTTTCAAAATCGTGCTTGTGAAACTAGGCACAAGAGAGGTAATGCATCAAGGAACTTTGTTTGCAGTTAAAATTGTTTCATTGATGACAAACTATAATGTAAAAGTTTACGATTAATTAATTTCCGATTATTCTTTGCTTTTGTAATTCGTAATTCGGTGATTTAATTTTCTTCATAACGTGATATGTAATTTGTATCTTTAAAAATACCACTGAGGATAATGTGAATTTTTTACCTCTAAATGTATATAGAGAATAAAATCATAAATGATTAATCTTTTAAGATTGTATTGCTAAGTAGTTCACACCGATAAAGCATATCTGAATTCGCCTCGCCATCTATGAGATTGATAAACCCAATATATTTCTGTAGTCAGTCAGTAACTAATCTAAATATACATGTACAATGTATGTTACTTTTTGGAGGGAAAATTCAGTAGAGATACAGCACACGTATTTAGAACAATTCAGCGTCGGAATATTGGGTTTCCTTGTGAAGTGAAAACAATGATGATAACAAAACTTATCAAATATTTATATAATAATTATATTACATCAAAGTTATGTACATGTATAATATCACATTATCACCGCGAGTAACGTACCGGCTTGTAATGCTCCTTTGGATTCTGATACTAACAGGGTACATCCCAGTACAATACACCACATAACACGCATTCCATGCATTTTTGAAATGACTTTGAAATTTAGTTATCCTCCATTTTGATTGTTTACAAATTTTTACATTCGCCTTCGGATTCGCTTAGCAACAAGGTAAACAAATATTAAGGTATTTAATGGTCGCTTATCGTCTGTCTGCAATAAGTTTTAACTGCCAGAAACTCTAAAAATATAAACGATAGAAATTTTAATTTAAAATGATTAAGTCTGGTAAACATCAAGTTATTTGATATATTGTAACTGCCTCAGAGATTTTAAATGACTAATATGTTCATTGAAACTGCGTAAAAAGCCGGAAACGTAAGCCGTGTCCGTGTTGAATGTTAAGAACCCAAACCGGAAGCCGAAATATGAAAGTAGATAAACATGAACACTCAGAGCAGCAACAAAAATTGTAACCCGTTTGCCATTATAAACAATATCCCCCGTGATTATCATTCATCTGATTTGAGGAACTTCTTTTCCCAGTTTATAGAGACCAAAGGTTTCAAGTGTTTTCACTTCAGACATCGCCCAGAGGTGCAATTGCACAAACGTAAGGAAAACGGAGAGGATGAGAACTGTGATCAGCAGAAAACTTCCAGTACCAACACATGCTGCTGTGTTGTAAGTGTGTTTGAAGATAGATATGAAGAATTTTACAAGATGTACCATAGAAAACATTGGTTAGATAGTAATGGGGAATCTATCTCGAAAGTGTGCCATATTTCTAAAGTGAAGATTCAAAACTCGGATGGTAAGCATTTTGGTATTCTAGTGTACTTAATATTGTGTGATGGTAACTTTAATTGTTGCGTTTTTAGATAGAAGGAGAAAATACATCGTTGGAATCCATGGGTGTTGTATCTGTTGCACTTTTACAATCTGTGGGTTTCGATGATAAAGAAAATTAACAGTACAGCAGTATCAGTATTTGTAATGTAATATACAAGTATATTGACTTATAAAAATTGTTCTGAACATCAATCAGGTGCTTAAACAAATAATTTACAACAAATATAATCTTTGTTTTCAGATCTGTCCTCATTTTATAAAACAAGAGGTGAATTGAAACTGATTCCTAGTGACAGGGAAACATTCACAGAGGCTGATTTAATGAAATTACCAGAGTTGCATCCCCCAGCTGCCATGCCGAATGGAAATGTAGGAACCCCAACTTCTATTTTCATGGAGGCTATCAGGCAATGTAAACTACCTCCAGCAGTGATTAAGAAATTAGGACTTAAGTTCCCCAAGACCAGAGTGAAAAACAGATATGGCAATGTTCCTTTCCATTATGGGGGTAAGATAGAAGAGCCTGAAAATTCTGAATCCGTGGAAAAGACAGTGTTATCTGGAAGTGGACACAAACTTGTCAGTGATGGTGATTATGAAGAGAAGACAGATGACTCAGACCTACAAAATCAAAAAGTACGCAAACGATTGACCAAGAAAGATCCAGAGACCAAGAGAAGAATGGAGCTGAATATTGAGGAGAATATGATTCACAAGGAAGAGAATGATTCAGAACATGTTAGTGCATTCATTCTCGAAACAAATAAAAAATTCTTTAAATAATAAGAATATTGATAAGATATACTGTTTCTATATATCCTTTTATCAAGATTGCATAGTCATTTGTGTTATTTTAAGATCAGCTGCAGTAGATAAAATTGCATACAAAGCCACTGAGCCATAAAAAAATGAGTTTTAATACATGAAGTGTATGTAATATGGTAAATTATGAATTATCAGTATTCCACAAAGCAAAGTACAATTGTTTTAAAGAAATATTTCTCTCTACCCTACTTTTAGAGAAATGTTTAAAAGTCTGTGAAAATTTATATTAAATCTTTGCCTTGAATGACACAAAATTTTCTCTGAAATTCTTCAGGATGATGACAGTTGTGAAGAATGGGAAAGACATGAGGCACTGACAGACGACCCCACGAACCAGGAGAGGAACAAGGAGCGGCTGTTTGAGGAGGAGATAGAACTCAAGTGGGAGAAAGGAGGGAGTGGCTTAGTGTTCTACACCGACGCTCAGTACTGGCAGGAGCAAGAGGGGGGTAAGAGCTTCATCCATCTATATATCAGGAGATAAAAGTTTTTAACCCAAATGCTTGTGCATAAACATAACAACTTTACATTTGTAAAGAAAGACTAACTTTTTTTATCAATTCTATAGTAAAATTTTTAGAAAGGAATAATGAATTTAAAGAGTGGCATATAAACAGAAAAAATAATTTTTCTATCTGATCCATTGTTAATGCAAGCTGTTTGTATTTTAACGTTTGATATCTAGTGAATGTTGGCATTGCGGGTAGAAAGTGATTAGCTATAAGGATGGAGATACATGTATTGAACTTTTTCAGATTTTGACGAGCAGACCACAGATGACTGGGATGTAGACATGAGTGTGTATTATGAGAAGGGAGCGGGTGACATGGATGCTAGGGATCATGTGACCATGAGGCAAGAAAATCGTCGAAGAGACGGCAAAGAGGCCACAGACAGGTTCACCGCTGGATTTGGTAAGAAGAGGAAAGTTCAGCCTCCAAAGGAGGAGCACAAAATTGGGAAATTCGAGACTCATACCAAAGGAGTAGGAAGGAAGATCCTAGAAAAACAAGGCTGGCAGGAGGGGCAAGGATTAGGATCAACAATTAAAGGGATTGCAGAGGCTTTGGAAAATGATGGCCAAAATCCCAGGGACAGAAAAGGATTTGGGTATGTACTGGAGTTGTAGTACTGTATTTTATCAGATTTTTATTTTCATCTCCCTATCTTTCTGTTATTTTCACCTGCGTAAGAGAATTTTTTTTTATTGAAACCTCTTACCAATGTTTAGAGACACATATAATATATATATATACAAGATATGAACTTCAGTTAAAATCTTATATTTCATACTGTTTACAGGTACAGAGGTGAAAAGCTTGTTAGACCCACAGGAAAATCCAAGAGAGCTGAGAGAGAGGTCGTGATTTCTACAGTGTATGATGACCACTCCCAGACTGACCCCCAGGACCCATTACTTAGGCGGGGTCACCACTACCACATCAAGTATCGAGACAAAGTCGACTTCACAAAGCCACAGGAAAGCCAAGGCTATATTGACAATTAAGAAACTGCATTATATACCTCATTTACTGTTGTAAACACTATCGCATCATGTGTTTTTCAAATGTGTTCAATAAAAAAAACTGTTTGGAAGCTGTTTCTTCATCATGACAAATGAAAAATTATTGGAAACACACTAGTCTTTTTGTTGGCTTGTGATGCTGAAAATGAAGTGGATGAAAGCAAAAGATGATTTATATGTAAACTTGGTTCCCAAATGGATATAGTGTAAATGGACAGAATGAAATGAAATGAAGATGTAAAAAAGATAGAGGGTACACAGCTGTTTAAATGTTCAAAGAAAATGGTAGCATGAATTTAAAAAAATAAATTTGAACAATGTTGTTCTTGGTAGAAATCATATACTTTTACATGTATATGTTATTGTTAAACTTAGCACCCCAATATTTCTCTCGGGAGAGTATTAAATTTCTATCAGTCAATTGCATCAACATGAAAGTCTCTGGTGAAAATTGATCCTTTCAGATTCTATTAACAAGTTAAAATAAGATGTATTTATTGGGCATTGGTAACACAGTGACTGCAAATTCCGTTTTACTTGTGTCTTTAATTAATTTATGTACAATAAAACGCCTTGCTTTTAAATTGGGCTTACTAGGAAAGAGTTATCTCTCTTGCAGTGTCGATTTAGTTTTCAGCTGTGAAAGAAATATATCGGATATCATCTGGATTTCTACAGTGTATGATGACCACTTCAAGACTGACCCCCCAGGATTCATTACTTAGGCCATCGTTTGAATAATTGTACACTGTATCCAAGGATTTTTGGCTCCCGTTTTCTCTTTACCCCTTTCGTTGTCAGCAGGCTTTAAGACAAAGCGAATTCCAAACAATGTTTGAATAACTGTGACAAGGTGGCTCACTAGTTTCTCAAATCAACAGAAAATTACTTGATTATGATAGATAGCATGATGCATAAGAAATATATAATTTAGTAAAATAGGCGAAAAAATAAGCAATTTTGGAGAAAAATAATTAATATGATTTTTAATTTAATTAAATTTGGAGAAAAAAAATTAATAAGATTTTCAATTTAATTTAATTAAATTAATTAAATTTTATTTAGTATTACATGAAGGAAAGCCCCAGACAGATTTAAACTCATGATCAGCTGTTCACAAGCCCGATACTTTAACCACTGAGTTATGATTCAACCAAATTGATTGATACAAACAATAAATCACCATCTTGTGACATAGTGTCTTAAAAAGTAAAAGTCTTGATGTAGTTGTTGGTGCCTTTAGTAGAAAGAGCAAGTATCTGTTTCTAGCTGCATGTGTCTGGGAAAATTCAAGGTAGGGCGAAACCATATTCAAGTGCAGAAGGGTGAAAAAATAACCCTGTATAACAACGCAAGTTATTGCCTTGTTGTTCAGTCTGTGAATTCCCTTAAGAAATTTCTCAAATTGTTTATATATATATACATGTACAAGCAATAACCAATGTTCTTTTATAATTTAATGATCAATAAAACTTGACAATGCATTAAAAAGGTATTAAAACTTTAAGAAAATCTCTCACAGAAAATAATGATAACAATAAGGTACAAATTTTAATACCATCAGTGCTTAGTAATAAAATCACAAATTACAAAAATAAGAAATCATCCTTTTTTCATGTTGCAGTCTTAACAGAGACCTGCTCTGACGAGAGATGATTAAAAGGTATATACAGGCAATGTCAAAAGTTGTACATATACATGCAGGCAATGTCAAAAGTTACATACAGCCCACATATATTTATGTCAAAACTTAATTATTGGGGACTGCAATTTACAAATGCAATTATAATTGGGATAGATCATACATTACATATTGTTTTATTGTGTGGACTTCTTTTCCCAAAAACTAATGGCAAAAGTTATATAATACAATACAATGTGTTGTAACAGTAATACAATTGATGACATGTTTTTTTTCTATTCTTTTTGCATGCACTTAAAAAAAAAATCTTTGGGAATAAGATGACATAATCTAGTGCAATTAAGATCAACTGTAATAATTTTTAAGTGCACTACTTCATAAATATGGATAAATATGGATGTTATCCTAGAGTGCATTTAATTCAGGAAGAGCTTAAAAATGAAAATGCAGTCATAAATTTCATGCCAAATGACACGATTAAGATTAAGAAAAATAATAAAGCCATCAGTGAATCATAAAATTAAATAATAAAAAATATATAGCCATAATTTCCTTCGCATAAAACATGTTCCCTTTAGTTGTGTTAGAATTTTTTCATAAATTGCTATAATAATATGGTTTAAAATATCATTTATACATGCAGGTCCACCAAGATTATGTTCTTTTAAAAGATGAATAAAAATAGTTGTGAAAGTAAAGTGTTAAATTAGTCCATGTTGTTGGGATAGTACATACAGCTGGGAAGAAAATCTTATCTGCATAAGCAAACATTCTGCAGGATTGGCTTATCGTATTTCTCAGCTAATTCAGACATATGGCTTTTGTCAAAAATTCTAATTTATCAACAGAAAAATTTGCATATGATGAATAAAAGCCCTTATATTATGGGACAATTAATGCACTTCAAATGCAAGGAACTGACAAAATGGAATCGGTGGGCATTCATTGAGCAGTTATATAGATTCATAGGTGATGCATGTATATCAATGAAAGCCCCAAAGGGTGAACTTCATCTCCAATCTGTTGTTGTCTAACTATAAACAGCTAAATTTTATCACAAAAAATGAACTACATCATACAAAAATTTAATATCACAACAGCCCCTATTGAATAGCATCCATGTTTAACTTTTAATCAAATAGCCAGTTCAAAACATACATGTACCGGGTACTGTGCATGCATGAGTGTATGCATTGTGTTTTAAAATGATCTTTTTCAAATTCAAGTCATATAAAATTTTCACAATTTATGATCTTTATATACAAAAATGGTCTGCTTTTGTAGCTTTTGTAAATAAATAAACTGAATTGAATTGAATAGTAGCTTTTGTTTAAGACTGTAGGATCGTGACCTAGCTTAATTAGTACATGTATTCAAACGGATGGATACTGATAACATTAGGCAACACCTAGATGTATAGATGTATACTCTATCGTTATATATAAAAACATTTATATAGAGATCTTTAAAACCAGCTAGATGATTCTTCCAACACTATACCTTTAATAATTAATTTCTAATCAATTTTAACATAATTAAATTCAAATACAAGAAACAAACTTATGGTGATTTCACCAGAGGGTTAAAAAATGTAAAGGCAGCTGCCATATCAATTAGCTTCACCATTAGCATGCTTGATAAAAGGTGTGTTTAATTAAACAGTTCAAGTTCATACTATCATGCACACATCCATAAATATTACAGTAAGTACAATAAAAAAAAAAATCAAAATAAAATAAACTTTTTTAAAACTACAATTAAACCTCCTTTTCATTTCCATTCCAACTAGAAAATGAATGTGCATGGCCTAGCCATAACATAGATTGTTATATGCATATTTTTCTAGATAAAACTGATATACATGCAGTCATGGATAGAGTGCACATGTTCCTATAACTATTAAAGAAAATACCTTCTTTTTGCAATTAAAAATTATCTGTCTTTCATTATGAAATTTTCAAATACAGTGGGTTTTTTAAATCTGTATATTTATGCATGTAGGTAGATATTAATAATTATCATATTATATAAATAATTACACACAAAAACAATCTAATTTTCTTTAGAAAAAAAATAAGATTTAAAACAAAAAAACACTTCAAAGATAACAGTACATGTACACAAAATTTACACTATGAAAAAAGTACAAAAGCAGTATATAAAGAATTATTTTGATTTCTCTCTTGTATAAGTTCACTTTTTTACGTGTACCTGTTCTTCACAGCAAATACATTGTATTTACATATCATCACAAATGTATACATATATCATTCATATAACCTTATACATTCTAAAAATGTAAAAACAAAGTTCTCTTCTTCCTTTAATTGTTAACCACAAATAAATTATTTCTATAAAATAAATAAATTGTTCATAAATCTCGCATAATTTAAATGATAAACATATAAATATACCAAGTAACACACAGAAGTTTATTAAAAAAGTAAAACCCAGAGAATTTTCAGCAAAAAGCATATGTTATATATTTCAAAAGATTTCATTCTTTTATCATCTTCACGTGTAAAGAGAAAACTTTTGAATGAATTTAAATTCTCTATCATCACATTCTCATACTTTTTATAGAAAAATCAATATTAGAGATACAAGAATGAATACAAGTCGATAATCACCTAAAATAAAATCGAAAGTGCAATTGTGGAAAACAAATTCTAAGAATGTCCAACAAACGCCCAGAGGAGCAAGCTAGGATTCAGAACATTAAATATCTATAACGGTAAAGTAAGGACTGGAAAAATGAATGCATAAGCGTACTCTTGTTGTAGTTTGCATATATGGTGTTTAAGGTGGTCGCCAAGGGAATTATGATTGCTCAGCCAACGGCTTGTCGATGTTAGCTTCCGCAGATATTTTCCTAAAAAAGCAAAGTAAAGATTTATTTGTTTAGATATTGATTAAATCTTCCACCAATCTTTCTTACATCAGGTCTTTGCACCAGAAAAGCTTTTCTTTCCAGCTTTGCCTTGTTGGCATATTATGTACCAGTAATTTAGATTGGAAAACATTTTATTACATAACTCACAGTACACGATATGAATCATTATTATTCACATTAAGTAGTAATGAAATAAGAAATCCAAGGATATACATCCCAAAAAACGAATTAATCCTGCTATTATTCTCAAGGATGTACTTGTTAATAACATTACTGGACCAAGTTCCCTCCGGAGAATTATCGGTATATTTCTAACGTAATTTCTTGTTCCAAGAAACAATTTGCAACCTCAATCAGTGCTTGGAGGTTGATAAGACATTCATTTGCATAAGTGAACTCTTACACAATTGATTATAAGTACCCTCAGTGTTGACACATGTTTTACATATTTGCACACATTTACATATATTATTTGTATATACCACTCAATTACCTTTTCACCACCCTCTGGAATGCATCTGGTGCTGAGTTGGAACGACCACTCTTTTGAAATTCTTCTTTGATGTAAGCGTTGTCCCTGAATGGATTTTTGAAAGATCTGTGTTTTAAGATGCTCTTCACCAAAATCTAAAAAAAAAGAAGAAAACACAAATTTAACAGTGTTAAAAACAAGTGTTACATAGTTGATCGATACATGTACTAGCTAGCATACATTACCTAAAAGTCTTAAATCAATATGTGAAAGACCTCTCAAAAAATGAATAATAGTTTCTCCTTTGTGTCACTAACAATTTTTTGATGTTGTTTTAATGAACATGTCTGAACAATCAACAAACAAATAGTTCATAAAAACCTTGAGGAAAGGGTGAAAAACTGTGCAGTCAGTCAGATATTTTGCTCCAGACATGAGCAGTGATGAGTATTATCATGCAGCCCTGTTAGTAAACCTGCTGCCACCAGTATTTGTGAATTCATTGGTAATCTTCCTCTTAAAAGGTACTAAAACTTATATATCCATTCAATGTAACAAATTTGGATCTCAGTCTGTTGTTTTATGTAGAGTAAAAGGATGTTTCATCCTATAGCATACCATTTCCATGTGTACCGGTACTAATAATATCAATTCCTTAGCTAGCTGCTTCAAATGAAAACTTGATACATATTGGAATTTTTATTTCCCTTCATGTTTTTTGTTTTTCTACTCTTTTTCTGTTCTTGCTAATTTTTAACTCTCTAGATGAACACAAAAAATATGAGTGTTTCTTTTAAAGAGACTTCTTCACCAAGATACAAGTAGGCTTAATTTTGAAACGTTGAGATGCTTGATAACTGACTCCATTACAAATAAATAAGAGAGCTATTGAGTTCTTATTTAAACCAAACAAATCCTCTGAACATAACAAATTTTCAAGCTGGCTAATTTTTGGTTCCAATACATGCCTTATTCCTTTGTATGTAAGGAATAAATACAAAGTGCATTTATCTTCAGCATCCATACTGTAAAATGACTTGATGCATGCATGTTAATGATTATACATATTGTCCTATGGCTGTCATATTGCAGTAGGATGTTTGGCCTTCTGTAGTTTTTGTGAATAACAGCCCAAATTAATTTGCATGCAATATACATGTACTATGCCCCCTCACCAAATCTGCATAAAAGTACATGTACGTCATATAAACTTTGCCTCTGTTACCTTCAACTTAGGTACTTAAAAACTATAATTGAAACAGAAACACATGGAATTTCAGAATAGTAATGAAATATAGTCTCATTAGCCAGTAGGTAAATGTACGGCAATAAACACTGGTAGGTAGTGGTTAAAAAAAACATCTTAAAATATTCAGCATGAAGAGTGACATTTCATACTTTTCAAAGTATGACTCACAAATGAATCATATATAAGACTGAAAAAGTGTGATCAATATATGTCTGTACTTGATGTACCCTAATATCTTCACTGTTAAATCAAACAAATCAAACTGCTATGATATATATATACAAATACACTAATGATTTTCAGTAGGGCCTTATGCAACAGTGGGCACCAAGAGGATAGGAGAGACGCGGTGAAAGATTTTTGGTTGGGCCTTACTGTAAATTCCTATTTAAACATGAGGAATGAATATTCATGTAATATTGAAAGAAGCACCCTTTTAAGATTTTAAATCTTGGTATTTTTCTGACATTTCTGAGCTACATGATATCATAACAAAAATTTGGAGCTCATGATTATTATTCTTGCAATCATGCACAATATGGCTTAATTGAAAAATTTAATATGATTTAAAATAAGTCTACAATATGTGCCACTGGACAACAAGAGGATAGGGGAGGTAAGAGATTTTCAGTGGGGCCTTATGTTCCAGTGGGCACCAAGAGGATATTGATACCGGTAGTTGATGTGAGGAGAGAGATTTTCTGTGTTCCCTTGATACTGACCAGAGTGTCCAGCTTTGGCACATGTTTGACCACGTTGTCAAGGTCCTCATCGGTCAAGGTCACCAGGACACAGTTCTCCTCCTCTGTGGGAAGAGGATCTTTTCCATCCCTTGTCACCCAGGAATGCTCCTACAACATGGTTAAATCATATCAATATTATTACAAAAATGATCTCAATTCATCAGTTATAAAAATTAAGTTATACATTACATGTATATACAACAATGTACAGAATCCTAAAGATTATTGGAGTAAGTGGGACAGTTATATTTATTTTCACAAGTATCACCATGAAGATTCTAAATGTCTTAATCAAGAAGGAAGTCAATCAAAATTTAATCACTTAACCAGAGGCCTATTCAGCAGAGCAGGTGCTTGTTAGCTCTCGCAAGAATTCTATATCTCTTTTGCCGGTACATAAATTTTCACAAGCGCTCGTGAGCACCCATTCTTCTAAACAGACCTCTGTATTCGTGGTCAAATCTCTAAAATGTCTTAACATTACAAGTTTGCTAGGGCTGGAGGGAGAAGGGAGGGAGGGGTGAAAGGTCAATCATCTCACCTTGACCTCAGGTAGGGTTATTCGTGTTTCTGGATTTTTATCGAGCATCTTCAGAATAAGATCTTTTAGTTTCTCTGAAACCACAGGCCTACAATATCAAAACCTAGTGTTAAATAATCAATAAATATATTCAGCATAATTATGAGGAATATTCCTCACATACAAGGAAATGAAATCCCCATTCATTGATTCAAAACAATAATATTAAATGAATTCCATACATACTTTTCAGGGAACTTCACTGGGTCATTCATAATTTTCTTGTGTAAACTTAATGGAAAGTCATCCTCAAATGGACACTGCATGATTAAAAAAACTCATTTTAATAAAATTATTTATAGGATATATTAAGTTTCAAATGATAGAATGATATATGTACATGTATCAATAAAGTTGATGACAATATATAAATGTGTTTTACCATTGAATTACAAACTCATTTATTTCATTTTTGAAAATTTAGTTTGACAAAGTAGTATTACGTGTATTTACACATCTGAATATAATGTTAAGCACAGTACACTCAAGCTTACCCTTCCTATCACAAAACAATAGAGTGTAACACCAATAGCCCAAATGTCTGTCGCCTGAAATAGAAACAATCTGGATTTCAATGAACGTAAAGGAAAAATAAAGAACAAACAACTTACTTAAAATTACTGTTCTTGTGAGAAAATTGCTGTAAACCTTTACCGTAATCAAACACACCTGAAAGGGTGGTATCTATTTTGTATTTATCTATTTTTTTTATTTTAAAGCTTTTAAAGCTGCACCTACATGACTAATGTATACTAATCATTTCTCATTACAATTAAATAATGAAAGGAGTCTTTAATCGTATGTTTTTAATGAACCCAGACTTTATTTTCTATAAATCTCTTCTTTTTTTCCCTTTTTTTTGTTGCCTCTAAGTTGCCAACATATAAATGTCAAGTCATCACATTGAAAATAATATTGAAAGTATTCTTGTGCTTTTACCTTAGTCATTCAATTCATATACAATGTACTTAGAACAGATATAGACCTTTAGAATGACAACAATACTTTAATACTTTAAAAAGCTCAGAGAATCTTAATATTTCGAAACAGCTACCTGTAAGTGAATATTCTGAGCCAAATGACAGATACTGTATAAAATAGCTATAGGCTTTGTCATTTTGTGCTGGGGAAACAAACCCATACATATACATGTATCGACTGTAAGTCCGGCAGACATTGATTACAATTAATGCTTCTTTTACAATCTTCGACAGGAACAAGACATTTTTCAAGACACTTTTACTGCAAGCAAACAAGTTTTCTAGTCTGACAAAACTTAATTAGGTTTTTAATTACTTTACTTCCTTGATTCCTTCAGAGGCAGATTCCAGTCTGCAGGCTCACAAACTTTCATTTTTTTTTATGTAAGTAGTAAGCCTGCCACAGAGATGAAGTTATTAAAATTAAAATAAAATTGCCTTATAATTTGTTTGCCCCTTTCACTAGCTGGGCATCTGCTCTCTCTTATACTTGCACTCATTGCATCAACTTGAATTAAAAGGGTCTAGACAATTAAGTCTCTCTATCAATATCTTTCCCTTTGAAATACATGTACTGATGACAAATCCAGCTTTTATCCATCTATTCATACACAGTATATCAGACTGTCTATCAAGCTCGTTTTTTGCTGGTATGGATTTCCCATATGGCTGCCTTAATTCTTTTGAAACAGCATCTATTTACCATTTATCAATAACTCATTATTGGACACCTTTGTTTTGTATCACATTATACCTGTCCTATGAGGCTTGCTGAGGATTGATTTTTCGTTCCTTTTCCTACCTGCTATAATTTTGATAGTTTTTTTTTAAAGATTTTTTTTTCTGCCTTCATTTGGTTATGCATATAAAATTATATCATATCTGTTAAATTGATCCCTTACTCATACATTAACCCCCCCCCCCCCACCCCAACTTCTGCTGCAAAAATTTTCAGAATTCTCTAATAGAAGCAAGTGTAAATATTTACTTCAGTTAGTAATTCCAAACTCTATCAATTCACATCTCTCCCCTTTCATCTGGTAATGGTAAATTGATATCCCATCCATGATAAATTTCATGCAAGTTTTTTGTCATATTGCAACACATTTGTTTAGATATGCACCAAAAGATCCAGGAGTACTATGTCAACATAACCATTGGATGCAATCAATACATGCAATTATTGGTTACAGCTATGGGTAACAAAATCCCTAAGCACATTATTCTTACCTTTCCACTAAAGTTTTCTTTTTCTTCTGAAAAACAAAATCATATTTTCCTTAATTCATGAAACATGTACTATATGCCTATATGCATGATATTCAGTCTGTTTAAAAAGATACATTTCACTATTCATAAGAATTGGTAACATATTTTCCCCGACATTTTTCTTTTTTTTTTTAAGAAAGTTTGGGTATTAAGGTACAATTATACACAATTAAGGAAGAGAATGTAACTCTCTTCATAATAAATCACTATTATTTCTCTACAAAAAGTCCAGTTCCTATATATTAAATCATACCCCATAAATTATATTAAAATTGCATGGCTTCAATTATGAATCAGATTTCTTTTGAAATTCAGTATCACTTAAGCAAAAGTATAAAAGGGATGATCATGCAACCTTAAAGTATATTTTTTTTTGTTTTAACCTTTGAGCGTTTCTGGTGCCATGAAAGCTGGAGTTCCTGCCGTGTTTGTTAGAGTGATGTCAGTTCCTGTGAATTCATTGCTGACTCCAAAATCAGCGATCTACAAAATACCCAAAAGTTGACGCAATTATAATGCATGAACAAACAGCTCAAATGAACTAAAACAACACAGTAGTTACTGTGAAAGTGGTTATTTACGCCGATGACTTTTCTATAGTCAAACAATACGCGTGGGTATTAAATACGCGGATGCATGATTTTCCACACTAAAGTTTTGATTTTTTTTACCTTACGCGTGTGGGTATTTTA
Organism: Magallana ariakensis; assembly: GCA_020458035.1. NCBI lineage: Eukaryota > Metazoa > Mollusca > Bivalvia > Ostreida > Ostreidae > Magallana > Magallana ariakensis. Next base: position 22,885,970 of record CM035814.1, on the reverse strand, counting down.
CACAGTTTCAAGTTTACTGCGTAACTAGTGGTGATTTCTCCCACACATAAATAACCACTTTTAAAGTTTTTGATATCAGTACTTCACAGTAAACAAATGAAAGAAATGTCTATTTTAAAGGCTTCTCTGTTAAGGCATGTACATGTATGTGTATGATTATATGTAATCTTGATGATATATCTTTTTTTCTTTGAAATTCAATTCCTTACACATAAAGTTTTTATACCATAACAAACACATCAAAATGCCTTAATAAAATTCATTTCAAAGAGAAAAAACATCATTTGGATATTGTATCAAAAGACAAAGATTTCTACTGATTCGTTCAATTTCAATAGACATTAGATGCCTATATATAGTTCCTAACAAAAAACACATAGAGCTTTGTCATATATATACAAATAATGAAGTTGTTATTACGTTTGCCCTACAATGAACTGTGTGTTGATGATCACAAGGAACACAGATCAATAACACAGAATTAAAGCATTACAAACACAATTATGATTTGATTTAATCACATTAAGAAAGCTTGAGTGTGTGTGACAGTTGTGCTACATGAGGGTGTATTTGTTCCTGGGAGTTGACATTAGCAGATATTTAAACAGTTCACTGTAAACTCAAACCTACCTTCAGATGACCGTCATCCCCCAAAAGTAGGTTAGATGGTTTGATGTCCCGATGAATGATTTTCTGATAGTGCACTGAAAATACAATCAGTCTATAATAAATCATGGTTGTTTTTTTATGATTTATTTGAATAAGAGTACAGGAAAAAAAGTGGATATTTCGTAATGATATATATGAAAGTGTTAATACATTCAAACCTCATTATCTTGAACTCCATTATAAGGACCAAGACAAAAATTTGAGATATCTAAGGATTCAAAATACAGTAAAACAGGCTTATAACGAAGTCCCAGGGACGGGCAATTTTACTTTGTTATAAGCGCGATTTGTTATATCTGTCAATTTTACAACATGTAATAAAGTCACGAGGAATGAAAATCACTTTGCTGTAAGCATCAATTCATTATAAGCGTATTCACTATAACCGTGTTTTACTGTACTGAGGTCAAAATTCTTAAGAAATAAGTTGTTGGAACTCTCAAACCACTTCCACATATCATTGGTATTTGAGAATTTGGTGATGGAAGATTATAAAAGGCCATTTTGACTGCAAGAAAATGTCTTAAAAAAATTATGCATTTAGAATATGTTCATGTAATCAATATCTTATTACAAGTACTTTTGAGACTTTTTCTCATTATTTAAATTTTAATTTAAAAAAATATTATCATGAAACTACATACTCTATCCCTTTTCCAAATATCTTTTTTTTTCAATTCAGGTTCCAAAATTTATATCCATGGGAATTATTACCAGCAACAACAATAAAACAGAACTGTTTATTGCATTTTGTTGATATTTTTCCTGACATTAATTCTCCAATTTCCCAACAGTAGCAATTTGGAATTGCAGCAACAACCCCCTAACAAGATTAGCTTAAACATAACAGAACAGTATTGATGCATTTAGGTAAAATGTAATTATATTGGCGGCTAGGGCCAGGATGCAAGACCTTGGAAAGGAAGCTCTGGAAATAGGTTGACTTAAGGACAAATAATTGAGTAGGCTACTGTGGGGTATTAAGGTACAAGGAAATAATGCTCCGATGAATACGAAGAAATATCAGTGAAAGAGAAGGAAATTTGAAGAAAACTAATCTCCATCATCCTGTGATATTTGTGGTTGACTGCTTCTGTCTCCGAGACCTTGGTTACCGAGTACATTGTTCCAGAATGTGTCTCTTGGCACTATAAAGGCAGAAGGCTGTGATTTTTGTAGTTCATTCGCAAAAATGTCGATATCTTTAATTTGATTACATTCATATATGGCTGTTCAGTTAATGAAGTCATTTTCATTGAGGAGTGCATAGCCTTGCTGATAAATATCACATTACAATGGAAAACGGCATTGCAAATATGCGTCAAAGACAAAACAGAAGAATGCCTCAAATGCCAATGTGTATCAAAAATAGTCTCCTTATTTACCTTTGAATTGGTCAATCAAACAACCACTGAAGTTCAGGGCTGCTATTTACAATAAAGACCAAACTTATAAGTACCCATTATTCATCACTGCATGTGAATTGTATGATCTAAAAGCATGCAGTAAAAAATAATTAGATTGTGAAAAAAATTGGAATATATTTTTTTTTTGGGGGGGGGGGGTATAAATTTTATCTATAAATGTTCTGCTTTGAGGATCATTCAACAAGACTGAAAAATATCATGACTTTGTTGTAAGTTCTTCTGTGGAATGGTGCCAATGAGTACCAATACATGTATATTGATTTTGTCTATAGTTTATTAAATTAAAAATTCAATACCATATTGCATGACCATGATGTGGGGGGGGGGGTGTGAATGGGTGTGGGGGTGTGGGAAGGCATGTTTTACAAATATGTTGGGTAGATAGAAGTAAGAGGTTAATACTTACAATATTCTGTTCCCAGAATGATGTCTCTTAGGTAGGACCAGGCTTGTTGTTCAGATAAGGGTTTGTCTGTAGGAACTTCCAGAACCTCACTGAAGAGTGATTCAAAAGTAATTATTACCTCATCAACTGCCAATACAGTACAATAATTAATTTTATGTATTTTTAACAGTTTTCCATCTTTTAATCAACAAAGAAACGTTGACAAAACAAGTAGGGGTAAGCAGGGGTAAATCAGTTCATCATATTCTGGTTAATTCAAAAAAACTTTTATAAGGTAACAATTATTTCATGCCTTTTAGGGAGTCAAAACTATTGCCCCATAGTAGTGGAAAAGCCTCAGAAAAATATTGTCTCCTGACTTGGGCCTCGAACAAGTTCTCCAGGTCTGGCCTCGATAAGCCCTCTGGCTTGGGCCTCAGACATCACTTTCCTGGGGCTTCTCCTTAAAATTACCTTTGGGACAATTAAATTCGCTGTTTTCCATATAGCCATGAAATAATTGTTTATTTCAACCTCTATACATTAAATAATTGTAACTGTTTATCATAATTTTATGTGAGACTTACTGACAATTACATGTAAAAATGGAAAGCAGGAAGAAAATTCAGAATAACCCATACCAGATATAGACATAGATGTTTAAAACTTTAAAAGACTTACAGAATCGAATAAATTTGGTTTTCATTTACATAAAAAAAACCACCACTCACCCCTTCTCCACAAGTTCAAAAGCTGAAATGTTAAAAACATTGGAAATTTAAATATCATTTAACATACGCAACTTAAAACTACATATAATTTCATAATTGCACCGTATGTGCACCATGCAGAGACGTTGCAAAAATTTAGTATTATGCAGCTAGCGGGAATAGGACTTGCAAATTGAGTCCATAATTAGAGAGAATAATAAATTAGAATTTAGCTTGGTTTTTATGTTCCTGGAATGTCATGAAAATGACAAAGACCTTCTATTTGTAGATTTTAATGAAATCCTTTTCTAATTCAAAAAACCAGTACTGGCATCTGTAGTACATCTAAACTAATTGCACATCAACAACCCCCCCCCCCTTTTTGATTTTTTTTCATGACTTTTGGTGTGACAATTTTTCAACAACATTCATTTTGCTTTATAGAAATTATGAATTAAGCATCAAGGGAAGAATTAATGAAGCTACACCATAGAAAAGAGATTTTTAATGTAAACTTGTTTGCTCCTTTTTGGGGTTTTTGTGCTGTTAAAGCATTGGAGCTGAGTCAACATTAAAAATTGATTCAACACACTAGGTGATCAACAGCATCTGAATGAAACCCACATAGGGATCAGAAATGTATTGTGTATATTTGTTTTATATCCGATACACAGAAAATCGGTCACCTGCTGATAATTATCTTCTTATATTGTCTGTTTCGGTACAGAGTAATTATTTCAATGCTGTCAACAAAATTAAAGTCTGAGTGCATGGTAAAAAAGGACATTTTTTTTACTCCCCTTCACTTTGGATTGTTCAATTTCCTGTTTTTTATTATTTTTTTGGTTGAAAAACATCAATTTTTTTTAATGGCACAGTTAAAAGATAAAATTGCAATATCCTTCATTACTGCGAGGGAGACTAGCAATTTACTTTCTAAAAATCTATAGCCTATAGCTGCTGTACAGCGACTCAGCTGAATTAACCTGTATTGTTCATCCCTACAGGAAAAATGAATGCATTTAATTGAATTTTTTTGCTTTCCTCTACAAGACAAAACAATCTTGAGCGACTCCATGATGATTTCCTGTCTTGGTGTTGATGACAATGTTTAGAACGAAATCGTTCAATTTGGATTGTTTAAGGACACGCATTTCAGAAAATCTTCTAATCCCTTAAAATCCTTTAGAACTTTAAGTCTAAAAATGTCAGCCAAAGTTAACGGTACTATCATCAATCAAATTAAGGAGGTGTGAGACACCTCCATATTGTGACATACACATGTATATTACTTTCTTAAATTTTTTCTTTTAGTTTGATGTATATAACACTAAACACCATAACGCAATACATTGTCGGATTAAACTTTAGCTACTGATCTGCAAGTCATCATGAAACCTGCTAGAGCTTTTACATATTCAATTTCAAATTCATCAGAAGTTTTAAAATGCATTTTTAAATATGACCAAATTTTGTACATTTTGAAAATTGGTGATAATATGCTTTCGAAATAATGTACTTCATCCATAATGATATCTCAAGATGGTCATTACTTCATTAAGCTAAGAAATCCAGAAACTAACAAAGGAGTTTCATTTTACCCATGTATAAGTTGTCCTCATTTGGGTCATCTAAGACTTCAACCAGTCTTACTACATTAGGGTGGTCGAGTTTCTTTAGAATGGCGATTTCTCTGTATACCCTGTCCATGGGGGCCAGGGGGCGAGCAACTGCCTTGCCATCTCTAGATGGGGGTGGCCGTCCTGTGAAGCAATTTGAGATCACCATTGTTATATTAGATGTTTGATTGATTGAATTTTTATCCTATCAAGAATATTTCAGGTCACAAGAAAATACATGTAGTTAATAACTCTTAATCCCATAAAACACAGGAAAACTAGCTTAATTCACAATGTATGCAGATTAAAAACTTATACTTACTGAAAAACCCTGCCTTTTTCTTTAACCGACTTTTAGAAAGTATTTTCATTGCCTGTAACGCATAATGTGGTATATAATTATATGACAAACATAACTAAGCACCAAATATGTTATTTGTTTCTTTAACAAAGAACTTCCAGTAAAGGAGCACAGTTTAGTTGAAATCTTAGGAAAGTCATTTATTTGTCAAAGTAGATGAAGCTTCATTGTCATCCCCATGGCAACAAACCCTACCAGTGCAACTAATCCTTGGAGGCTATAGAAGCTTATTAGAATAACCTTTCAATGTTATCAACAAGATTTATCATATCCATCTTAGAGCCAATCTATTAAGAGCCAATCTATTATTTTTCTGCTTGAAAATTTTCCCTTCCAAACATTCAGGAGTTTCTTTAATAAGCAAACACAAACAATGGAGCTATACGGCCTCCAGAGTATCAATGAAAGAAGGCAAGAGTTCTCTCTTATCCATTATTCAAGCGATGCAGTGAAATGGGGTATCAATTATTCAAGATACTGTCTAGGTGAAAAAAATCGGCCTGGAGATCATATTTCTCATGACAAGAAGATTAAGGGGGGCAATGAGCACTTCTAATGAGTCCATTGGAATGAACACTGGGAGGTCGGCAGTCACCTCTTAATCATACAAATCACATGGTAATCAGGACGATAACAAGGCATCAGGAAACATAAACTTATGTAAATCAGGCCTGTCAGAAGAAATTACCCCATAATTATTCTGAGAAAATTTCCACAATTCTTGTGTTTATTATAGTTTCTGTAATGAAGAATGGTTGGTACATACAGAACAAATTAACTGAGCTAGCAATTTAACAGCGAGTGTGAAGGGTTTGATTGAATTAAACTACACTGTTTAAACAAAGGCTGAGAAAAGGCCGAAATTTAAGTTAGTTTTGCAAAATTTGCAACAAGGAAAAAAAAAGACCTTGACATTATAGTATTATGAACGAATTGATGGCTTATTACTCACATAATGAACATCATCTTGCTCGTTGTATGCCAGTTTCACAATACCATATGAACCCTGTAGAAAAGGAAAGAGGAAAAAATCAAATCTAGACATATATACACAGTCTTCATTGAATTCAAATACCCCTGGCACTTGATGCTAATACACATGAAGTTCAACAGTAAATTAGTATATATACATGTACATCTATATTTCATGTGAATACATGTTATGTTAATTCAAATACATTCTATAATATTATTACGATAAAATGATGAAAAATCATCCAGCGATTAGAAATGTAAACCTTATTGGTAACTTTGTGGATTGTTTAATTTCTAGCTAAGATATTAAACTTTATTGTGCTCTCTTTAATTCATATCCTTCATATTGATATACTGGTACAATGTACAACCACGCATGTAAAATGAATAATGTCCTTACATCATTCATCATCTTCACTACCCATACCAAAAATAAGTACATTTTAAGTACGAAAAAAAAGTACAATAAAAGCACTTAAAAAGTATACTTTTTTCGACTAAATTTGGAACCATACATTTGGTCGTTCCAAATTAAGTCAAAAAAAGTACTTTTGTTAAAATCAAAAGTATAAAATAAGTATACTTTTATATCATTTCATTTATTTATGAAGTACAGAAAAAGTATAAGTATAAAAAACATACAGTGTACTAAAAGTATACTTTTAGCACATTTAATCAGTTTTAATACAGAAAAAGTATACAGAAAAGTACAAAAAAAGTATGTTTCGAAAGTATAAAAAAGTATGTTTCAAAAGTATAAAAAAAGTATGATTCAAAAGTACAAAAAAGTATTAAGTACAAAAAAAGTACAAAGAATAGAAAAGTACAAAAAAAGCAGTGTAATTTAAAAAAAGCACAAAAAAAGTAGACAAAAAGTACACATATAGTTTAGTTTGAAAGCACAAAAAAGTACAAATTTAGGTCAAGAGTCAAAAAGCACAAATAAGTATTTAAAAAAGTATACAAAAAGCACAAAAAAGGTACCTTTTTAGTACTATTTCAAGTACCAAAAAAGTACATTACAAAACATCAAATAATTTTATACCTCGATCATCAAGAAGAGTCTGATAATTTGTAATGGTATATAGGTTTTGTAATTAAACTTAAAAATCTATACAAAAGCATGATGAATTATGCCATGGCTGTCATCTAGTATATGTTGCCTTCAATATTTCAGCAGTGTTATAGACTGTAAATCTTTTTTGGAGGAGACAGCACATTGTAATAACTTCTCAAGTTGATAAGTCACTAGCATATCACACAGTTAACAAAGTCTTGAAATCTCCCCCGTTTCTAAATACCATCGTCCTGCAGTAATGGGTCAGCATACAACTCGAAACTGTATTTTGAATCTTGATCCTTCCTAAAATGTATGTAAAAGAATATTATATATAGTGATTACCACTTAGCTGTAAATAACCCTAAACTTACATGTGTGGTAGCTTTTCATTAATCAGAATAACGCACCCATGTTTAATAATGCATGTGGCCACTACCTTGAGAAAACTGGTCTCTATAATATGACTTGCTTATCATATTTGAAAACAGGCAATTAAAATTTAATTGTGGTCAATTTTTTTTAATATAGATTTTACGTACATGTATTACATGTATATTTATTATTCTGCCATGCGTACGACCAGTTCTCGTCGAGTACCAATTCTCGCCAGTGCACTGTGACGTCATTTTATCAAATATACGAAAAAATGATGAAACAATGCACTGGCGAGAAATGGTACTCGGCGAGAACTGGTCGCACGCCAGTATAGTTTACCTGCATTGCATTTTGTAAAACATACATGAAAAAAAAAGACCATTTATATACTATGTATTACTATTTAATTACCATACACACACATAATGACTTACTGTATATTTCATCTGTTATTAATAATGGTACTAAGATCTTCAATCTCTTGTACTGTCTGCTGGACTTTGTTGTGATTTTTTCTGCAATATAAATTAATGATACATTGGTTTTATTCTTGCAAAATTTAATCAAGAAATGTATTTCTTAAAAAAAGATCATAACATATATATAATTTATAAATATACATACATTATGTTTACTTCTAATTGACAGAAAAAGCTGATTTACCCATGTTGACATTTTTGTCTTCACCATACATGCACCAAAACACCATAGTGAACTGCTCTTCAATTGGATTTAAGTCACATTCTCAAGTCTATTTGGCAATTCTAATGAGAATTCTGAAGAAAAAAAAATTAACAAATTTTCAATACCAGTCCAAAACTTTATCTTAAGATTTTAAAAAACACAATCATGTGAAGTTTTTAACAATATATATTGTTCATCAAACTTACCCCAAATGGAAATGGGTCATCCTGCATTAAAGCCTTATATTTTCCAAGTAATATATGTGTACATCATTGTAAGAACACTCCATGAAGGTTCCAAACATTTACAGCACACTGCATTTCTGCTTATTTTAAAACAATCAGGCAGAAATTCAAAACAGCTCCAGTCTTCTTTGCCAGTTTCAAAAATAAATGGCGGAATTGCAATTGTCCAATCAGAATGCACGAAAATTTAAGTTTAAATTTTGACCAATCACAGTACAGCCACGTAGTTCACCGAGGCTATTTTTAAAAACATTTATAAACATTTTTTTCTAAAAACAACTGTATTATTTTGTTTAAACGATGGTTATCAAACATAATTTTAAATAAACAATTTTGTACCTCTATTTCATTGTTCATAATCCTTTAATTAATTGACTGATTATCAGATATCGGCATTTCCGGTTTCAAGAGCCGCCATTTTGAATAAATTTTAACAACATGTGGGAAATTCAAAAATAAAATGTATCTCAATTCCAGGCTTTCAAATAATAGTTGAATATGCAAAGGGGGTTAAAACATCGTTTTGAAATGCATCATTATGCTTCCCAACGTATAAAACGAGTTTTTAGCAAGCAGATTATTTTGGTTGTTCATTAAACATGAGAATGGGAAAAAATACTTGGGGGTTTTATTCATAGTTCTTAGTCAATATATCATACGTATATTTCAAAAATTGTTCATAATACGGTGAAACATCATTCCATGAACAGCACCCCCCCCCCCACCTCCCTACCATCACCGCGTTGAAAAAATAATATGCCATAATAGATTTCATCAATAGTCTGAATTGATTATTAAATCTAGCAATATATCCATTATTCAAGTTGCATTGTGTCTACATTTTCGTTTTTTAGTAAAAAGTAGTTAAATGAACTGCTTCTGCATAGTATATAATGGTTTCCATACGGTCTAATGTTATCCAACGTAAACACAGAGAATTTACGTATGAACAATTAATTGTTTTTCAATGATCTCATTACACACAAAACTACTGCACTGAGTTCTTTTTATCTTAAACAAACACCAGTGTCACCACAGCACGGACTAATCATGACCTCTTTAGACACCCTTTACTGTTAACCTGGGATGTGTGTGCGTTCAGGCGGAAAAGTGATTTCCTGAGTTCCGTGTCTTATATAAACAATGGAATTTGGGACAGGTGGTTTTTTTTTTAATGTGTTGATAAACTTAGTTACATATATACTCTGTTTAAAAAAAAATAACAAACATAATGCTTTTCTTGATTATTATAACCTACCCTACCCCCCCCCCCCCCCCCCACCCATATCCCCTTACAAAAAAAATGTAATAGGAAAGGAGGAATATTAAATTAAATGGTGTTTTTTTTTTTAAATTCAAAGCGAACTAGCTTGCTGCTAAGTTGAATTTGTATTTTTTGCTTGACTCTTAATTTTTTTTCCCATTAAATGAATTTTAACTACTGCAAATCCCTTATATATTAATAATCAATTCATCATATGTAGAAAGAAAGTGCATAAAAATACATATAGGTTGGTAAAAATACTAAGTTTAAACTGTCTTTGCAAGAAAAAATTCTAAATCCTAAAAAATTATGCTGAAAAAATACAAAGTTGAAACAGAGCAGAAATAATGATGTGAAAAATTCTAAGTCCAAGAAAAGTACAGAAAAAATACACTGTAAAAAATCTAAGTCCCACAAAAGCACAAAAAAGTATGTTGAAAAAAAACTAAGTCCAAAACAGTACAAAAAAAGTAGAGTGGAAAAATTCTAAGTCCCAAAAAAGTACAGAAAAAGGTCTTCAGATCTGAGGACCTGTTTGACAAAGTACAGAAAAAGTATACTTTTTCTGTACTTTTTCAAAAAAGTACTAAAAAGACTGTACTAAAAGCACGAAAAAAGTATACTTTTTTGTACTTTTTTTTGGTATGGGTTATCAAGATTTGTTATATATACTTTGAATAACAGGGTTTTTGCATATGCAATACATGAGTTTACTTTACAATATCATGGCTGATACGAATTCTGCAGAACTGATACACCTTGCAGAACTTCTCTGATTTTTCCCTTTCAGAATTAAATAGTAACTTAGGTAATCGATCTATAAGTCACAAAACAATGTCTGATGTAATAATTACATGTTATTACATCTTAATTGAATTGAGGCATAGACAATGTCGTCGGTACGAACAATTTTACTAAGTATGTACATGTAATAGTAAATACCCCTTTCCATATTACACCTTGTATTAGCCCTCAACCAATATCAGCCCTTTCTGGCTTTCTGTCCTCTGGATAATATTTAAGGAATAAGGAATCATTCTTTGAGTATTATGAGGTGATAATTTCGGTGGGGGCGTGGTCAAATCCAATAAAGCCCGAAGGGCTTTATGATAGATTTGACCACGCTCCGACCGAAATTATCACCTCATAATATTCAAAGAATGATTCCTTATTCCTTATATTTATATTATTTCCAATTTGTACACTTTAAAACAGAATTATTTTAAACGTACTACGTAGCACGTGCTATGTATTACTGAGCAGCGCAGCCAATAGCGTTTCTCGGCTATGCTATTAGACACGCCCATTTTGTGTCACTCATGTTTTATGAAGTTATTGGGTTTTAGGGTTCAAAATTGATTCGTAATGTTATCGCAGACGAAAGACAGTTGAAAATGTAAATATTAGTGTCTCAAACTGATACAGGGTGTAATATGGAAAAGGGTTAATTTAGTAAATATTATTCTCTACTTTAACCAATGAAATTGTATGTTTATTTATAAACTGGGTTTTAATTAGATATGTAGTGATCTATTAATAGTCTGTATAATAAAGATATTTCATTTCCTACATGTACCAACTATTTATTACCTTATTACTTAGTACATGTACATGTATAATGGTTCTTAAGTTACCAATATACATGTATCTCTATGGTTCTCAAGTTACCAATGTACCACCTGCTGTGCTCTTAGGAAAAAAACCCAAGGTTTTCTGAATAAAGTGCAAAATATAATGGTATACCTATTACATGATAATTTTCCTTAAAAGGATCATTAACTTTGAAATATTAATGCTACAATGATGATACCTTGCCAATTTCATTTTTCAGTTTGTATTGATTCAACTGCACATAGCCATCGGCACCATCCACCACAGAAAAGCTGTTGGTCTCCATCGTGGGTTGCCTTCGTAACCTTGGCGACCCTTGTGGTGATCGTCTACCACGTGGTCTGTTTACGCCTAGAGCTTCCTCAGACAAGCTGTAAGCGATCCTGGGTGCATTTCTTTGGTGAGGGAGGTGAATGGAATGAAGGGCAGAGCTACTCGCAGACTGCGATGTGTTTTTAGTGAGACAGTCCAAGTTAGTAGGCACATCGAGGTGGCCAGTGGCATCTACCACTGTTAGGCTGTGTCGTCTGCTATCCTCTTCCTGGTCCCTGAACACATTGTCTTCGTTGTCACTCACTGAACTATGTCCGGAATCATTTGTTATGTTGGAACTTTTCCGTAATAAGGGATGCTTGGGTTTCGTTTGAACACTGACTCTTTCCAAAGATTTGGAAGATACACTTAAATTCTCCTTGTCCTTATCTTGATTCAGTAGGTCCGTGTGTCCGTTTGTTCCGTTCGGTAACGTTGATTTGGAATCTTTGTGATCTTCAAGGTTGTGTTCAATGAAATCGTCCTGATCCGAGTCAATGTGACATTTCCTGCAATGAAAGGAAGTTCATGCTTCAACTCATAAAAGCAGCTTCGAATCGCCTATTATAATTCATAATTGCATGTTTACAAAATATAATGCCATACACTAGGTATGAAAAAAGGGAAAAACCACAATACTAAACTGCCAGAAGCAATTTTTTTTTTCAAAACTTGAATTCAATCTAGATTTCCCCCTTAACACAGTGTATAACTTAACAAACATTACACAAAGCAAGGATAGAAACAATTGTTTAAAAAAGGGGATTCTTTTCAAATCGTCGCATTGATTACGTTAAAATTTAAATGAACAGAATCAATAAAATACATTTATTGGTTCAAAACACTGGTTGTGATCATGCACCTTATATTATACTGATATCTGGGTTCATGTAACATTGGTCTGACCCTGACTTTGATCACACCCACATTTCTTAAAGATGTATTGTTTGCTTGCATGAATGGGAGATCTTAATCTACCTCTCATGTAATGAGTTGTAAGGTGGAATAACACACCTGGAAAAAGTCACTCAAGTTGACAGTAAATTATTCGAATATGAAAGATAAAATGATAAATAAACTGTACATGTCAAATAAGCAAAAAAAATGCAGTTTGGGGATAAAAATGAATATCTAAAAAAATCAATTCAGTAAGTCCCCTGTGGGATTCGAACTTGGGATGTATGGATCACAAGCCTGACACTATATCCACTTGACTATGAAGTTACAAGTTGCTGTCGATAAAATCCTTTTAACAAAATGAAATGCCATTTCAATCAGAAGTCAGCCATTATATGATGATTTGTTATTCCACCTTACATGGACAAAGTTTGTATTGTTCTGTCTCTCATTTGTGTCAAAACAATTGCCTATATTTACAACATGAAACACAATTTTACACCCTCCCCCTTTAACAACCAAAAAAATCCCAAAACAAAGAAAAATGAATTTAAACATGCATAACATTAGACTGATATGTTCTTCTTTAATCCACATCATCAGCATTCACTCTCAACACTCTTTCTTCTTTCAATCATTGACAGGCACATAATGTATGTATTTATGTACTTTAAAAATAAGCAATTCTTGGAAACACTACAATTTTATTTTCTTTCCTTTTTAAAAAAAAATTTTAAGTGTCTTTGTCCAATTATGCATTGACCCAATGTGTATGACATAATGGTATCCTGCTTTAACCTTTAATCGATGTTGTTGTGTATATATATAATAATATTGATCCGTGCATGGCAAAACTTATCAATGAGTATAAAGTATATATTCTAATATGTAATACACATAATACATTATTTATAAGCTTAATTATCAAAAATTATTGATGCAAATTTTAAAACAAACAAAAAAGCATTAACTTATTGATTAAGTTATTTATTTTAGTTATTCATCATTGATTAAAAGAGAATACAGTAAGAATGGCACGTTCTGGTACTGAATTCAATTCAAGTCTGAGAATAATAGCCAGAGAGAGAGACAGAGAGAGAGAGAGAGAGAGAGAGAATGGGGGGAGAGAGATAGTCTCAACCTAATTAAAATTAGATTGAGAGAGACTTGAAAGGGACCGGAGGGTGTTAACATCAGTTCCAGAAATCTAAAACATTGATAACATTATGCCAGTAGCATCAACCATATCATAATTTTTGTTCAACACCTACCCTTAATAACCTTAGTGAACATCTCATCACTGCATGTATGAATGAACAGCAAGGAGAACAATCTCAAACTAGAAAAATTTAACTTACCGAAAAGAACCCTCAAGATAGTGAACTTGAATGGTGGCCATGATTGTAAGACAACTTGTGAAATTAGACAAACTTTTAATTCATTCACAATATATTGTTAAAGTGGGTCAGCTAGACCAGAGAACATCAAGCGGTCTGACCAACGTCTGCTGAAAACTTAATCCAAACAAAATCTTAGTCAGATATGTAACAGGCTGGTCAAGTAAAAAATCCTGTCCATTGTGTCATCATTTGAAGTTTTAAAGAAGCACTAGCTCTTATGTTCTATCGCAATGTCCCTTTAAATGGCACGTGAAATTCTTCACGTCTATATATATAAAATCGCTGTCACTCTGTAAAAATACTATCAACTCCCATAACGAAGATTTACTCAAGCATGAAACTACTGCTCCATAATTCCTAATGTCCTACTTTAACTACTTGTACTAAGTCTATACATTATTCAGTGAGGTAAGCCACCTATGATGGCAGTAGTGAATGCAGGAACTGCATAATTTGAGTTATGTATGGATAATCATATGTGCATGTTCCCTGTCAATATGACTTATATTTGTTATCAAGAATCAGTGGATAAACCACTTAAAAAATACCGGATTTTCACTGAATTAAACTACCCTTTACTACAGAAAATGAGGAAGAGTGATTTTGCGCTCATTTTCTAAAGTAAAGTAAGATGTTCCACAACATCTTTTAGTAGTGCATGTTTTCATTATGTAACTGTTTTATAAAAAAAAATAATAAAAAATAGGGTACCGAATTTATCAGGAAAAAGCAGGAAATGAGCGAGAATGTTGTGATTTATAACGAGGGACCTGGCTGGTCGTTAATATTTAATAAAACCTAAGAGCCTTTAAAATGAAATAGTTAAATGGCCATGAAATAGACATCAGGTCTCTGAATCCAGTCACTATATTGATGTCAACTCCCAATGGTTTGTATTAACAAGATAGGGCGAGAAGTCCTTTTATGAGGGCTGCACACCAAGTGTGACTTCAGTAAACAAGCATCATCATTGCACTCTGATGACTTGACGAAGGGAGTGAGAGATGACTAAAACATTGTAAATATTTACGTCTCTCCATCCCTGATGTTAAAATACATTTAAAAGATTAAAAAAAGGTTGTGTGATACTTAATGGGTATTAAACTGTTTTTAATAAACAGTACTCCATACACAATGATACAGACTGAAATAAATACATGAATTATTGGTACATTAGTATTAGCCAAAATATGCAACAACTGGCCCTTATAGCTAGAATTGAAAAATATTTTGTTGCTATTGAAAATTGGACTATTGTTTTCAGTATTCTCTTTTGAGAAGTGGGCAGGCATAGCTGGATGTACTGCTATGCCTGTCCACTTCGCAAAAGAGAATATTGTTTTTAGGCACTTGAGAAATCATTCTGTGAATAAATTAAGTAGTAGTAGTTTATTGGCGTATACATTACATCGATGCCGTAGTATAACTTTAACAGTAATTTACGATAATTGTTGTGGCTACAGGTGGAAGACAGGTTATATAAATAAAAAGTATAAAATAAAAGAACAAATATCAAACAGACAAACAAAATAGTAGTTTTATAAACTTAATTTATGCTTATTCACGTCTGATAGTAAAGCTCTCTTATTGAAACATTCGTGCACATATTTCCCAAGTTTTTTTTAGCGTAAATATAGAGTCAGAATTATGTAATAAATTTTGCCATACTTGGTTGTAAATAGAAGTATTTCTTAATATATAATTTCCTTAACTCTGTGTAAAAATCACAAACCAATTAAGACAAAATGGTATTCATCTTCAACATCGTTTGAATTACAATATATACATTTCCTTTCATTATAAATAGGACATTTTTTATCATATCGACCAGGTTTGATTCATAGACGATGTGAAGATAATCTAAGTCTACTTAAAGCTTTCCTATGTTTATCATATAATAGTCTGCCTTGTGCATAGGCAAGTTTAGATATTTATATAAACGTAAAGGGTGAGCATTTTCAATTTCTACCCGTAAATTTTGGTGAAAACAATCTGACTGTCTTTAATGCTCAAAATGTAAATAAAACATTTTATCATTTACCGACTCAGGGTAATACCACACATCACCAAAACCATTTGACAAAAGTGTGTTCTTGACAAAAATAATCCAGCTTGATAACATGTTTTTCAGATCAAATTCATAAATTGATTTTATAAGACAGTTTCGGGAGCGTAAAATAAACCAATACTTAATTATGCGTAATGTAGCAACGAAGTTCAACAAAGCAATTTAGACAGTATAAAATGTATAATGTCTTAATAAAATGCCTTGTTGAACTTTTTAACAACAAAGCAATTTAGACAGTATAAAATGTATAATGTCTTAATAAAATGCCTTGTTGAACTTTTTAAACCTCATATGACTTGATTTTCATGCCATGATATGTAGAATTTTAATTACATCCAATTTCTAGATTTTTGAATTCTTATTACACAATAATATTACTGTCATTTTAAATGGTTAAAAGTAAAATACCATATATCACTTGAATATCAAGACTTGGTTACCCGACATTTACAAAAATATGGTTGGAGGGGGGAAGGGATTAAACTTTTATCGATAAACAATTAAGTATTGATTTGAGTATGCTCTTTCCAACGCAGTTCTCTCTACATCTATATTCAGATTATAATGTTGACACATCCCATGAATCCAATATTTAATGTTGCATGTTTCTTAAATCAGTAAATTTGTCAAAAGAACATTCAAGAATACACCACTGTGAGGAGCCTTTCCAAGTCAACATTGATACATGCCTAATTAAACTGAATTTATCTTGCCCACAGTGCATTTTTCTTCATTATAATCCTGACCAGAGAATCACAGCTGCCTCAGAACAAGAATTCAATAAGGAATAAGCATAAATGATTACTTTGATTGCCCCCCCCCCCCAACACAAAAAAAAACAAAAAAAAATTAAAATTACCCTTTAAAAAAAAAAAAAAAGAACTTTAAAATGATTTCAGTTATAAGTTATGATTCATTCTTAAAGATAACTTAACAAACTATCTGTTTCATGTTGAAATGATTTTTTCCCCTGCATTTTTTTCCTATGATACTGATTTTTTAAATTGAAAAATTTTCAGCAGTAAATTTTCTTCAATAATGTGACTCAACAGTTAGTGTGTTTTCAGACGTGATTTAAATCATATAATGTGTATTAACATCAATACATGTATTATTAAATTAACAACTACATGGCAATAGGTAATGATTGAAATAACTTGTACAGGTTTTTCAACACGTATCTTACATTTTATAGTTGGAACATTTGTAACTTTTCAATCTATATATTTATTTAAATAATATTTCTATACCTAATAAGTAAGTTTTGACTTTATCAAAACATAAAAAATGAAATTTTTCAATCAATTTAAAAGAAATTTTCAATTACACTGTACATGTACTACAATAAATAATTAATTCAAATGACCAATTTACCTTGTTCTGAATTTTCCTTGCCGAAATTCCAACATTTTCAACCTTTGTTGAATGGAAGAATTAAGAAGCATCTTGCTTGGATTATGTCGACTTCCAAAAAACTTATGGAATAACAGAATATTTGGGTGTTTGTTCTAATGATGATCGTAGAGCAAAATTTCAAACAAAATCCATCAATTGAAAACTGAACTCAGTTTTCAGTAAAAAAAAATGATACTTCTCCAAAAACTGGATGTGTGCAACACTGTTCATGCACATAGAATTGTTTCTCATTTATCAACAGTCCCCAAATCACTTGTGATCGAGAGACAAAGTCACGCTGCCTCTTCTTCAAATCTGCATCTGGTGGCACTTGGATTAATTTTCCCAAGAAAAGGCAATTTTGAAATGTCATCGGATCAATAAATCAGGAAACATTAACTGCTATACGACACCAATATAAAGCTGCCGTTAAAAAAAAAAATCTCTGTTTATCAATTTTGAAATATACATGATGCTTTAATTCTTCTGCTCAGTCTGTCAGTTTAAGTCGGAGCGTGGTGTTGAGAGCATTGATACTTTAGTGAGTGACTGTTACTGTTTACATAAAAGTCTAGGCAACATATAGACACAAAGAAAATCAAAACCAGTCTCGACAATAATTAACATGGACCAATCAGAGTCATCAAAAAGATCAAGCGAAGATAAAGTCACCCCAAAGAACAAAGCATCAAAACCCGATCTTGTCATTAGTTGATTGATTAATAACTGTTTACCTGAGAGAAAAAAAAATAAGGGGGTGGCATGTAGGTTTGAGAGTGACCCCCTTCTTCAAAGTCTTCAATTTGGTAGCAAATTTATTATATTTCTGTTACCCGGTGATAAATAGCAATCATGCAGCTTTTTAACTATATTTTCCCCCCACATCTCTCTGAAGTGCTTCAGCTCTTAAGCTGTATCTTTTTGAAATTATTAAAACGATTTCCCGAGTGTTGATTTCTCGAGTTTTATTTGTTGTGTAAACCAGACTCAGGATAATATTGGCTGGCAGCAAGCAAAATCCAGTGATTAGAAAACGGCAATCTAGTGATTCAATCGACAATTTACAGGGAATTTGATTGAGGAAAAAAATTCAGCTTGCAATACCCAGATTTCATATTTGCCTGGAAGGCATGAATCATTTATAATATTAACAGGGTTTTTTTACAAGTCAAATTAATATACCAGTGAAGCACATCTGTGATAACAGATTATTAAAGAACTAATACATGACTGTATGTAACCTGCACTCTAAGACTGCTACTAAGCTACTATAGCTATACTAGCACATTTCAAGGCCAGTTTTACCTGTCTGGGGATTTCTTAGGAGCCAGCCTGTTATATTGATGTATTACCAGTAATTAAACCAAATATATCATATGACAAAAAACAGCAACATTTAATGCAGCCAATGTTTTCTTGTATTGAAACATCAAATGAGGCCATCCTTAAAAAAGATGTTTGTTTGGAAATGCTGCCTGGTAGTTTCTAGACCCTAGGAGAGAGGGAAATTTTTTTCTATTTTTCAAAATTGAAGTTTAACTAATTCAAAATTGATGGAAAATATAAAAATCTCGATATAATAAAAAAGTTCTTTATTTTTTGCTAACAAAAGTTTATCAGCTGGGGGTATTTCAATGAGCTCGAGGCGGGAGGCAATCCAAACAAACAATAATTTTATTTTGGCCTGATCTAACATCAAAAATTAAATGAATAAGGCAGATATCTATCTGATTATTAAATGGTTTAAATCAATTAACATTATGAAACCTTTCATTTAAAGGAATAATTATATGGAATAGTCACTCATAAAATTAACAGAAACTAAATACTGTATATCCGGTTTTATTCACATATATCACAAAATTTATGAAAAAAGGGGAAATCTCTAACATATTTTTAATTTGCATCAGTCATTTTTTGCGTTTTAAAAAGTTTCTTTTAGAAAATGATACAGGTTGTAATTTCTGCAAATTCAATTATTTGCAATTTAAAAGCGATCGCGAAAAAAGCAAAAATTAGATCATCTGGAAAATTACCGGACATAAGGTAAACTAAATTACGCCCTGCTTTAAGGATTGAAAATTAGGATGATTGACATATAGATGAAAAGCATTTTCGAGGAGTTTTGTTTTGACCTTATACATCTAATTACGAAGTTTATATACATGTTGAGACGTATTAGGAATAGGATCTGGGTGGACATGGATTTTACAAAGAGATCTGCTATTTATTTGACCTTGGCATAGAAACTTGATCACTGCAATCTTTTTACCTACAAACAGTCTTATTGCGTAAAAGTTTGAGCAAGATTGCCCAATGGGCTAAGAAGAGAAAACATTGACCTAGCTGACAAGAATATTTTGATTTTTCAATCCATCATGATTATCAAGTTTAACAGATATAAACACTGCATGCAGTGTGATCAGTATCACAATATTGATGGCAGTATTAACTAAGTCTATGAGCATGATCCAGATTTTGGCTGCCAATGTATGGCGATTCAATTGTCTCTCATTAGTCATTAATGAAAATCGGAGTGATGCGTCTCTTTGATAGTCTTAACCCAAAGGCTCTCCATGTTTTTTATTGCCATCGATCATCCACATCTATGATGTCCTTTTTTCCCTTTGTTGGGAGAGTGATGTTGATAGATATATCAATGATGTATTTATTCTGAGTTATTCTCTTTTAATAAAAAGTTATAGGCTTCAAACGTTGTGGTGCATCAAATTGTAAACTCCTTCACATCTAGCTTTTAGCTTTCAGGCGTATTGTTTCATTTGATCTATTTAGCTCAGTATTTCAAGGATACAAAACAGGGAAGGCAAAAGCAAGCATGCACACATTTATTGCAATGTCACAACATTAAGAAATTTAATATATTATTGCATATTCACTTTAATTAACTCTTAGAATAATAAACTGAGCCTTTTAATTCTATTGACATAAACCATTTAAACAAAGCTAATTGTGTTATATACCTATATTGTCCATTTTAAGGTACCCATTTTTTCCTTTACATGATATAAAGGTGGTAGTATTAGGACACCTGTCGATAATAATGTGGATAATTCTACATTATAATCAAAATGCTTTCATTATTTTAGAATTTTCAAATTCGACAATTGTCAATATTTGACCGAAATATAAGTTTTAAAAATTTTGGGAAAGGTAAAAAGTATAAAAGCCCCTGAGTGGGATTCGAACTCATGACTTACAGATTTATAGTTTAAGCCCTAACCCATTGTGTTACGCTCTAAGGTAACAAATTTGGTCAGGAAAAAATATTTAAAATTACATACTTGATTTTATTGTTTATTTCAGCAGGATGTGTGTCACAATATGGAGGTGTCCCATACACCTTAAAACAGCTGGTCATATAGAATTTTTTTAACCAAATATCTACCGGTACTTACATGTCATGACCAATATCTAAAAGGGCTTAACATACAACAACAAAAAATCCACTAAAAATAAAATTTTCATCCTTCCCAGTCAGATCAAAAAAGAATTTTTTGTTTAAAATGATCCCCCCTCCCCCAAATCTATATGAGATAAGCTGTTTAATCATCTAGTCATGAATATTAAACACAACATCCGCTATGAACTTTCGTTTAACTCTCCTCTAATTCACTCAAACAGCCATTGTTAATTGTATACATGCAATATATCACCCACGCTGTCTGACCTTCAGTAAAAGTAGATCAAACTTAGGCAGTACTAAAACATTTCAAAAGACACAACAAAACCCCTTTATTACATTCATTGGCTGCACTGGTACCGACTTATTTCAATCAGTTTCCAGGTAATAGCTGGGAATTGCGCAGAAAGTTCACTACAAATTAAGTTATCTGTACATTAGTACCCTCAGCTGCTATTACATGTACTTGATATAAATTATGAGTTTATAAGGTGGTATGGTAACTTCCATGTTGTGACGTACTATTTATCGAAATAAACAATAAAATCAAGTGTAATTTTATTAATAGTTTCTTTCCCAAAATTGTCACTTAACAGCGTAGCGCAGTGGGTTAGAGGGTTCACTACGAATCTGTAAGTCATGTCAGTTCGAATCCCGCTGAGGATTTTAAAAATGTTACCTTTCCAAACAAATTTTACATGTATTTTTTGGTTAAATATGGCAAGACTATTTCAATAAGAAAAGATGATAAAGAGACTGAATCAATTAAGTGCCAATTTTCCTTCAGATAGTATTATTTATTAGCTTGACATATTTACAGCATTAATTATCAGATACTCTGGTTCTGGAGGGACAAAGGATAATTATGTTTGTGTAATTAAAATCTTAAAGATATGTTGGCTTTTCGCTTTGTAAATGAGCGATTGTTTGTAATTGCCATATTGCCATGCATTTGCACGATACAGCCAAAAAAAATTGTTTCTCAACTGCACCAACATAGCAAGTGCATGGGAACTAGCTCTCATATGTGGAAATTGAGGTAACCAAGAAATATAGTGAACTGGCTGCACAGAAATAATTATTAGCTATCAGCTATAGCTAATTGCTCTTTTTTACTCTTGCTATATTTAGTGAGTAATAATGAGGCTTAAAAATATGTTTCACGGGATACTGATTCTCTCGGTCTCCATGCAATTCTCTGCCATAATAAATATTTTACAATAATATTCTTTATTGAAAACGTCTGTTTCATTTTAATTAGATTATCTCCTAGACTAGTTCATTTAACAAGGCAACACAATTAAGTGCAATTTGTTCACGGAGTTTTTTAGACCATCAACCTAATCTTGGGAAACGAAACAGCGTAGTGAACAGCTCTTAATTTTACCTGATTACACATCCTAGTTTCAATGCACTTTTCATAATGCATCAAAGATGAGTTCACTTTTAACCAGTCAATACTTCCTGCTCCTTCATTCTATCGGGCAAGCAGACAATTTTAATCAAGGGAAAAAAAGATGAGATATAGAAAAAATAATCCAGAGCAATGGAAAATAGCATAGTGAAAGAGGAGCTTGTTACCGCTGATTGGTAACACAATTTCTCCTTGGAAATGACAACTCTCAGCAGAGTCGTTAGCAACATGTTGCTTTAGGGAGAGAACAATCCCAGTTTGAATAACATATATTCTTGATGATGATGCCCTTAGTACAATGAAAATATTTTCAATGCAACAACATTGCAAAAAAAAAAACACACTAAAAAAACATTTTTCCAACCAAGTTGGAGTATAGTTGTTCCAATTTCTTTGCATCATTTACAATAAAATTTAGGGTTTTAAATTAATTAAGTACTGTCTGAAACTTTAATTTGAAGGTACATGTACTGAAAAAAATGCTGATAATTTGGCTGTTTAGTCATTATATAAATAGTGCCTGCCCTATTGGAAGGCAAACAATTGAAATTGACAGCCTCAAGAAAATCATTGTCAACCAATGCGAAGCGGAGGTTGACAATGGTTTTCAAGTGGTGTTGGTTTCAACTGTTACCCTCCCAAACAGGCACTATTAATTTTATTATAGTGAATGTCTTAATTTTTAAAAAAAATTTTATTGCACATAATTTACGCGCATGTAACAATTTGTTTTATTATACTTTCATGTTAAATACTGAAATCTGATTGGTTTAGACGAAGTTGACAATCCGTCCTCATACCCTCAGCGTTAGCAACACACTTGGCAAAGGGCCGATAGAACAAATTGTAACATGCACGTAAATTATGCGCGTACAGTTTGCCGTAGAACTCACGTCTTTTCTATATAAAAGCAGTAAAATTTGTTATAAAATTTAGACATTCAGTATAATAAAATAATTACCAGTAGTGCCTGTTTGGGAGGGTACCAGTTTCAACTGGTACCCTCTCGAAAAGGCACTATTTATATAATGTTACATACCCATTGCCAAGTGTGTTGTTAACACTGAGGGTAATAGAACGGATTATTAACTGCCGCTAAACCAATCAGATTTCAGTATTCAACTTGAAAGTATAAATAATATATTTTAGCAACTTTCGCATTGCTTCTGGTGTCTACTTATTCATGTCCACACTAGCACTGGATAAAATCAAATACAATTTCTTGATTACACATGTGTGACGATTTTAATGTATTCTAAGATTACACTAAAAGAGGAAGTGCTTTAGCATGGTTATATTTGAAACAATGAAAATGAAATGAATCCCAATAATCAAAACAATGAAAATATCCTGCCAACAAAACCATAAGAGATCATAAATCAGCAAAAAATTTATACCCATGAAAAACTGCTTCTATACAGTCACAACAGAGTTCTTCATTGTTCAATTAAACCTGTTACCGGATAAATCTTACATGCAACAAATACATGTATTACTTTATGATACATCATTCTGTTTGATTGCCGTCTACTTTAAACATTTGATAGGTAATATTTATAGTCTTCCAAAGGAAATCTGTTCTCAAGAAACCTATTAATATTCAGTGATTTTCAAAAGACAATACATGCAATCCCAAATACAAGCACATTATAGCTTCTTCCCAAAATACTTCATAGCTACATTGTATCTCACAATCTAGATGTCTTAAATTTATCATTAAGCCTAAGACATGAAGCAAATCCATGAGCCATCCATAATATGACAAAAAAGCAATGGACAAACTTACCAAAGTGATGATCAAATCACCAATCAGAATAGACCATGGACTCTCTGTGAAATTATAAACTTTCTACGCAAAAATTATATCTGATCCTCACTACAATGTCTGCTGTACTAACTTTACTGGTTTGAGCTAGCTACCATGTATCTGTAACATCTGCAACAAAAAAAAAAACAATCATCCCCCCCCCCAAAAAATGAGAATGGTCATGGAAAACCCTTTCATGACTTGATCCAATAACAATGAAGTTTCCCTAGAAGGTGCAATTATTAGCAGCTCCCAAGTGAAAAACGCTGAACCATGGCCCTCACAATGCACAAGATAATGTAATTACTTAATGTGCAAAATATGTGTTGGTAGGAAAATTGGTTATAACGACTGCATGGCATTGAATGGTCTACACAACTCATAGACCAGTCATATTCCCAGTGAACTGGTTTTTTTGTTTGTAAATTATTGATGAGGCAAATATAAAATTAGCTCAAATAGAGAGGAGAACATTCCATTGCACGCCATATCATTTTTCAAAAAAATTTTAACGTGCTATTAGTTACGGTAATTTTAAAAATCTGACTTTCAAATTTGTTTTTTTTTTTTAAATTCTAGTAAGATAAATTCTAGCTGTTTCAAGTCAAATTTTGTTAAAAATGAAACTTTTACCATCTTCAAATATATACATTAATTAAACAATTATCAACATTTGGATATTGATATTTTTTTAATAAAACTGTACAGTAACAGTCCTTCTTCACTGTATACCTGATCAGTATACAAAAACTTTGATTGTTCCTGGGTTATTTATCATATTAATAATATCAAGCTTTAATATATATACCGGTATATACTGTTCCAGAAATATTATGTTCTTTTGTGCAAACTGAGCTACAAAATACATATACTGTAAAGTACTAACTGTTGGAATGTTTGCAGACAAACTGTACATGACATGAGTTCATAGAGTAGCACTTGTTAATATATACAAAATCAGCTGGCACAGTTAAGATTCCTCTCACGTAACTGAATGAGAGATAACTCTAATTTTCTTCCAACATACAGCAGCAGACTGTTTCAACTTTGTTTCAGATGTGAACAAAAAATTATTGCTCAGAATTATCTGATGTGGTATGATAAATTGAATGCTTTCTAAACAAATACCAGTACTTTGTTCAAGCTGTATTAGGTGAATTCATTTATCTTTTTAACATTATGTTGGTGTTCGAAGTTTGACAATGTCAGCTAGCTTACTTGACTCAAATAATTCAATCAAGAATTGGGAGGCTGGCGGGCTGAGTGACCCTAGCTAGCTAGCACTTATTTTAATAAATCACAGGACAATTAGATGATGGCTTCAGTGCAGCTGTATAACTAGACAGTAATCTAGCCTGACCAATCATCTGAAGTCTCAGCTGAGTAAATTTTACGAAAATAAATGTGACTGATTCAACAGCAAATAGATCATATTTCAGTCTTAAGCAAAAAAAAAATTTTTTTAAAATACCCGGTAATAAAAAATAACAATAATTTTTAGTTTCTTAGGCCAAAAACAAAAAATATGATGTAACAGGCAGGCTTAATCAAATGCAATGACAATGATAAAATTAAGTAAATTTTTGTGTGTTTTTTAAACTTAAAATTGAAGATTAAAAAACTCCCTTTCCACTATGGCAATTACTTTACTCAGTGTGGCAGTATTTGATCTGATTTGGTTGTATCATGCCTGAGAAACTACTGTACACAAATAATAACTTTTTATTGGCTCTTAAGTACTGAAAGAATAATATAATTAAGATGACATGGGTCAGTTTTTAACAGTACTTCGTTCAATGTAGAAATTAGAAGATCTAGAATAAAACACTGTAAGTTGATGTGAATTCGGTATGCAGTTGTGGGGCACTAATTTTTTTTAGCACAGTAAACAAAGACTATATAAATAGTGTTTGATAACTGAAAGTTTGCTGAAGTGATCTTTATTATACATTTTAATTGAAGGAACAATGATGCAGCTTTTGAATAATTCAAATTTTTATTCTTTTAAGATATCCTAGTAACAAATTTGTTTCCCTTATATGCATGCAGTGTTTCTAATATTCAAAACCCATTAACTTTCCAATGTAACTTTATGTTCTTGCATTATGTTACAAAAATTGGTTACAAGAAAGAAAATGAACTTCTATATATAAACAACTGGTGTAAAAGTATCATTTTTACAATACTCAAACCAGACAATATACCGGTAATTGCATGTACCAGAATAAGATTCACTGGTGTGAATATTCAAGGGAATAAGCCTTAAACTATCATGTCTATATTGTTGCCAAATTAAAAATTGGATAACAGATCTTTTTAGTGAGGTTTATCTAACTGCATGCATGCATTTATATGAAAAATCCGCTAGAATTCTGCCTTTATTGGCAGACACAGACTTCAAATAAATTGCAAAGAACTAATACATGTACTTTACATACACAATTAAGGGTGCAAAATCACTAATTAAAATAACTACCAAATTCTTGAACGGGTCCTTAGCATTACTTCAGAAAACAAAAAAATCTTTTATATAAGTATACAGTAATACAAACATTATGGAAAAAGCTCACATTTTTCTTGAAGACGAGATTTAGGTTTTATCAAATCAAATGTCACAATTATATCTGAATCACCTTGTAACATATGACTTGTACATGTACCAGGAAAAAGGAAGTCCCAATATCTTGACACATATCTATATGTTGACTTTTGGAAAACCTTTGACTGATAAACCCATCATTTTTATCATTTACTAACCATAAGTACAAACTGATATTAGTCTGAATATAATAAAGCATTTAATCTAAAAGAGGTTAATGATTATTTTTTATCGGAAAAAAGGAGTATTATAGTCAAGGGGATCACTAGGTCTTTGTTCAATAATTATTAATAACTAAGCTTTTATTAAGTATTTTTATGATAAAACAGTGAATACTTAATCTGCATGTTAAAAGAATTAAGGTCTACATGAAGATATATACTGATATTAAAGTTGTCCTGCATGGCAAAAATCATTGGTGCATTCTATCTAAATATAAACAGTTACACTGTTAAAGTCATTTAAATATATTATCATGATTTCAGCGACATGTGTCTATAGTATATGTAATAGATACAACTTTAATCTGGAGTATACCTCAGACAGACAACTCTGAAGATGGACAATAAGAAAAACTCTAAGTAACATATCTCATACATAGTGCTCTTGGTTCTTCATTATAAGCAAGGAAATTAGCAAACACTGTCTATAATGCATAGAAAAAAAAAACAACTGAAAGAGTATACTAATCAAATGAAAAAACTGCTATTCATAAAATTGAATATTCTCAAAGATCTGCTAATTTAAGATTTATGAAGGACTTGAAACAGAAGAATTCACTTATTGCCAGGAGTTAGTATAAACTTACAATGATTCCAGCATTTAAGGGGTGGAAATGGATTTGATTGTCACTATGCAAACTGTTAGAGATATAGGACTGATTAACTTAAATGGGAAATCCAAGTGCAGTGGTCTCCGAGAATATTCAAATGTATCATCACGGCAAGTCCAACATACTTTATTCATTGACTGCAGATGATGAAGTCTTACCATGCTAGGACAAATACAGAAACTTATTGATTCTATTAAAAACCTGAGCATATATATATATACATACATGTATGTTCACATCATAGATAAACCATTACACAATAAGATAACTAGATCAGCTAGCTTATAGATTATATCCATACTGTACTAATAAGAGCATGGAAATTGGAAGAGGAAGACGAAAAGGAAATGTGTTTGTGATGCTAATTGTGGAAAGATTTGGAGGACTCGGGATGCAAAAGTTTCACTATCTTGACTATTGTCCTGAACAGTTACAGTCAGATATAAAATGTAACAGAAGACAAAATTCTATGATATATAGATATAGTGATGTATTTAGTGCTAACTTAACCATAATTGTTATAATGATACTACGATTCAATTATGTCATACAAATCCAAGAGTACATTATAAGATAATATCTATGGTACCCTTAAAATTTTTTTTTTAATATGACAGATAAGTTGTCAACTTACATTATTATTATCGACAGTCTTGCAAAAATTCTACACATATAATTATTGGGTTGTGTTGATTGAAGCTTATGGCATTAAGACATTCAATATTAATTACTGAAAATAAATTAATTCATACTTAATATTTATCTGATGACAAGAGTACTTCAAAACAATAATTGTTAAAGCTTTTGGGCTCACTCTACAACATTTAAATTTCATTTGTACATGTATATTTAATATTAAACCTAATGAGATGTAGTATTGTGAACATTATGAACTTAAATTCTATACATAGTATCAAAGAAAACAGTATATACAAGTACCGACCAAGCTTAAAGGGCAGTGTCTATTAAGCAACCTAAATAATTGGCCTGATTACTTATAAGCTAGTACCAACCATTTAATCAAACTAGGCAATCTTTTATAGATTAGAGGTTACTCAGCTAACGAGCAATATAAATCACGTTTTTACTGTGGTGGCATATATAACTGTTCGGAAGAATAAAATTCTGTGTAAGAGACCCTAACAGCAGCGCTTCAATTCATGAAAAAGAAGTCCCCCCAAGCTGCTAATGAATCATTAAAAGAAAGAAAACATTTTCTTTTATATCCATGGCATTTAATAAACAGTGATATTTTTTTTTCAAAAGTGCAACAAGAGAGAACGCAAAAGGTTGGGTACTTCTAGTTAGACAAAAGATGATTAAAATGAGGAGTCATCTACTTCAAAAGATGAAGGGGGTTGACATTTCTTCTTTGCAAAATTGTGGCTATATTGTAACCTTAAGAGGCTAAATGTGGTCTAAATTCAATGTGATATTCACAGACTGCTCTCTGGGTTTCTTTGTTTTTACAACCTTAACCCACTGCAACAAGGCTAATTCAGTAATTGTTATCTCACTAATTTGATTTTATAAACAATTAACAAGAGTTTAGAGGAAGCAAAAAATTTATTGGGTCTTATACCCAAACATCTAGTATAGCTAAATAAACAAACACTGCAAACCGAAATACAATCATACATAAAACAAAAATAACATATATTTGTAAACACCAAAAAATACACATGTAAATAGATTGGCGCTTGGGGGCTACTCATTCCTTCCCTAACAGCAATAGCCTGGGCTGTTAGCATGACAACGACACAAGACCCATGCCCGGGGCTGATCTCCAGCGGGCATCAAGACTAGAATAGATTGTGCTCGGGGCTGATCCCAGCGCGAAGCATGACCCGGGGCTGATCCCAGCGGGCGTAAATTAGAATGAAGCATGACCCGGGGCTGATCCCAGCGGGCTTAGATTAGAACGAAGCATGACCTGGGGCTGATCTCCAGCGGGCCTCAAGACTAGAACAGATTGTGCCCGGGGCTGATCCCAGCGAGCATAAATTAGAACGAAGCATGACCCAGGGCTGATCCCAGCGGGAATATATTAGAACGAAGCATGACCTGGGGCTGATCTCCAGCTGGCCTCGAGACAAGAACAGATTGCGCTCGGGGCTGATCCCAGCAAGCATAAAGGAATAAACCAACTGCAAGGTGTATTCAAAGCTAAAATACTAACTTGACAACTAGACTACCGGTGTATTCAAAGCTAAAATACTAACTAGACAACTAGACTACATGAACCAACATATGCATAACTCCTATAGTATAATCAAAGTACTGGAAGCCAGGATCTTTTGATGTGTTAAATGCACATTGTGCAGTTAAGACTGACAAAATCTCTCTCTCTCTCTAAATCTCTCTCTCTCTCTCTCTCTCTCATATGCTTTTAATGTTTTAATGTCGGCAAAGCGTCAGATAGTGACTGAATTTTAAAAGCAGCTATTAGCAAAAATATGTCTGTCTAGTAGAAAAAAATCAACGGTGCATTGCACTTTGAAACAAGCGTGATTCCCTATTTCTTCGATATGCAGCCGAATACCAATGCTTTGTAAAGTAGTTCATGGAAATTCATGCGCATTGTATGTGTCAAAAATGCATACTATAAGTCTTCTTTTTAAAACACGTAATGAATAAGAAAACAACCACTCTTCGCTAAATTTATTCGCAACACCACCCCAAAAAAAACACAATACATTTCACAAAACATGGCTCTCTGTGTAACTATTTGGTATAGCGGAAGCTTTTACTTTGACGCTGTTCGGTTTTTTGTTTACTTTTGAAGCTGTGCTATTTATAGTAACTTTGGCGATTTGCCTGCCTACAGCCAGGACTCTGCTTTCAGCAGAGCCCGGCTAAAAAATGGATACAAAATGGTTGTAACAGTATAATTAATATCTCTAAGTGCCTTAGAGACTTCAAACAAAAATTTTTTTTAAACATACAGGTAGACTTGGGGGAAATTCCCAAGGAATGAATGCCAAATGAACGAAATAATGAGTGAAGCCCCCAAGGATGTGTTTGATGAAGGATTGGTTGAATTTGAAAATGAAAATGAATACCTATTTCACACTTTATATGACCAATAATTTATTATCAAAACCATGTATTTTCTTTTCATTTCTATACAGTAGTTATTTATCGGTATACATATATATTTTATATGCTACATGAGCATCAATTTTTTGTATTTTTAGTGTAAACAAGGTTAGCCTTTTAAAAAGCTAAGAAAGCCAGCCAGCAGAATATTAACTTTTAAGTCAAAAGTGAATACATTTTAAGCTATTACTACAAAATAATTATATATATAGTCTGCAGAAAAATCATAACATGCAGGTGTTCAATAACATGTAGACTGCATCGTTATTTTATGACTGTAGGCGAGAAGACAAGCGTGTAGTGGTGTAGGTTTTGGGGTTTTTTTACCGGTAAATCTTATACAGCAACTGTGCATGCTGTCTTTTTAAATTGTAACTTTGCAAAGTGTATCCTCTCCAATCTCATTAAGAGTCTGTGAGATTTATATGCGGATTGCGGACCGTGGTTGCAAACGATACCCGTAGACAGTATACCAATAAAGAAGTGCGTAGTTTGACCTAGAAACTGATCAGTTTCATATCTTATTCAAATTTCTCAAACACGGACTATCTAATTGACCTTCCCAAAATTCCACTTTACACAAGCGCATTTGAAGTTTCATCCTAACTTAATTAGTCGGCCTGCGGGCTGACCAATCACAGTTTCAAGGATCATACATACATTTCTGGCCATTTATAATGATCCTATCAATACAACATATTATAAGAAATTGCATTTCAATAAACAATAAATTTTATTTATCAACTCAGCAATGAAATTCAGAAAAAGCCGTAGGCAACGAAAATTTGATGAGGCAACAAAAATTTGATATATCATCTATCACAAAATCAATTAATGTTAATAGCATATTCTTACTCAAAGGTGACCTTATATACAGGTGAGCTTGGTCCTGATTGACCAGGTATTATCTGACAATGATTTGTTTCATGGTGGTAAATTAAACTGACACGGTTGTATTATATACCCGGTGAACTGCATATGTCACTATAATATATAATTATATATACATGGCATTTTTTATATCACATCCTATATTAGCCTAAGGTTTATATGAGCCCAATTAAGAGCCCTTAAGCTCAAGGGTTAATATACAGTAACTGAAGGCTAATATGGGAGATGCATGATATAAAAAATGCCATGTCATGATTTTTACATCATATACTTATGACAAGTGAAAAGCTGTCAATGTGACAGCAAACCGGGTTTTCTTTTACGTGAAAGGTATCCATAATCCATGTCAACCCTGAATTGATAAACACTACCTATCCAGAGAAATGGAGTACCCTATATATATGCAATATTCTGTGAAAAATGAGTAAGTTCAACAGCTGTTATTTTTTTTAATAAATTATCAAAAATCAGAATCCAAGTAATATGGACACCTCTGATATATGTACAATTAATCTGCAAAAGAACAGCTTCCTATCTTGAAAACTGTAGGAGAAGTTATTCGTACAATAGAGGTACCCTATATGCAGTATTCTGCGACAAAATGACTACCGTAAGTTCAACAGCTAGTATTTTTTTCATGAATTATCATAAATCAAAATCCTAGCAATTTGCACACCTCTGGAAATTATATCTATGTACATATTACATATATGTACGATTGATCTGCATAAGATCAACTTCCTATCTTGAAAACTGTAGGAGGAATTATCCGTACAATAAGGGTACCCTTTTGGCAGCCGTCTGCCCGACCGCCTGCCCACCATTTTCACCATTTCAATAACCGGATTTTTCCTTTGGAAAACCCAGTTAAAAATTATCAAAGAAACAATTCAAACAACATCATGATTGTGATGAATGATTATTGTCAACAAATTGCTCATTGACTTTATACTTGTCTCTTTTAAACTTTCCAGCGTCAATTTGCGCCTGCCCAGCTGTTTGTATACTGAGTTGACGTCAACGCAATCATTTGACATCGGACGGGATATATATATATATATATATATATATATATATACATACGTCATAATAGCTGATGATTAACTGTTAGGGCAGTGAGTGAGGAAGGGGTGTATAATAAAATTATTACACCTCTATTTATTTTTCACTATATATATATATATATAAGAGTAATTTGATCCCATATTTTGCTGATTTCTGAAAATCGCCATAAACAGACTGATTCCGATTCCCTGCAAAAAGGTGCGTCAGTTCGATGAACTGATATCCACCTATTTGAAACACTTAGTAATTTCCAAGAAATATTCTGAATAAAATCATGAATATTCATAAAACCATAATGATTTTATTACACATCCCTTAGGTTTATTACAAACAGGTAGGTGAATCTGGCAGAGCATTTATTAAATAGCATTTACTGGCACATGGATCATTTGTTTTTTACTGCAGAGATCCTGAAAATGCATGATCCACTGCAAAAGCGCTTTCTGCAGAAGCTTCCATAATCAAGGATCACTTTAGATTTCATAAACAAAATCTGACTAGAAACTGAATTAATGGGAATATTCTGCATACAATCTAAGAAACCAGAGTTTTTAGAAGAGCTCTAAAAATCGTGGAAGTTCTGAATTGATTAACTGAAGATAGCACTCAAATTGATATGGTACAGTGTATATATCCAACAGTATGCAATTTCTTATAGTCTTTAATAATTAATGTCACAACTGACAATTTTATGAAAGTTTTTATCTTTCGATCAACATAAAAAACATTCAAAAGGAACCAAAAACTATGAAAGTATTTGTTTACACTTACCCAGAATGTTTGACACAACACATGAATTTGGAAAAACAATGCAGAGGTGCTCCCCTTCTACCATTTCCTTTGGCCTTCAAAGAAGGTTTTTGAGTCCAAGCCATAGTAGCTACCTTTATCACTGCATTATCGCTGGTGATGATTATTTTTCCTCCCAAAAGTCATAAACACACATCTAAGACATAAAACCTGTAACCCTCCTCATAGGAAAATCAAATCCTCTTAGATTTTCATAACATTTTTTTTTCACATTAATCTACTTCCAGCAAATTTAAAAAAAAAAAAAAAGTGTCAATATTTCATTCACAGTGGAAAGTGTATCTTGGCAATAAATCCAATTTGAAACTTCTGTTTACAAAAACTGAATGAAAAGAATAAAAAAATGTGTTGTCCTGTTCAAACAATCTTCACTCATCTGAGAGCCTGACAGCAGCATTGATTTCAAACAATCGGACTCTCATCCTTAGTTCTTGGGCATCAGATTTGTTCCAGGTGATATTTTCATCACACCGAATGGTATTATTATACCTATAATAATGTAAGAGTTGAACCAGTGTGCATTATGATTGAACCACTCAGAAGCTTTTATTAACTTCCGATCAATCCATGCTTAGTTACTGAGCCATCTGCTGTGCTTTAAAGCTGCCAGATCATATTATTAAAACAAAACCAAAAAAAAAAAAAATCACCTTTCAGGCTGCTTGGTCTCAATCAGCTACATTAGCCATTAATATACCTTAAACTTGATTGGTCTGGATGAGTATACTCAAGTAAGATTCATTTCCACCTCTTTTACTCCCACCACTAACTTACATTATCACTTTTTTTGGAATTGCATGCTCGGAGTAAATCCAATAATAGTTATCCGTTTGGTTAGAAAATTCTCCTTGTCTAATTCAGTAATCATCTATTGAGGCAACATTTTAGTCCCTATAGGCCTTTTGCAGAACCTAGCTGCTATTTTAATAGATTATATTTCCCCCTCTTTATAGGCAACAAAAATTACTTTTCATCACATCGTCAATCATATTTTCCTCTTTCTATCTGTCCATTTCATCCTTTATTTGATGTTATATATTTTGTTACATAATCAAGTCAGGAACACTCTGGGAGACAACAGATAATTATAGAGGTCTTAACGATTTAGGGTCTGGATGTTTACATATTTACACAGTATTCCTGCACTTCATTTTAACTCCCACAGTTCACTCACACCTGTCCACTTATAATAGCCACTTTTAGTACCCTTGGTACATCGCAACATCTGATATTTCATACTATTGTTACTATGAGCAGGTGACAGAATTCTGTAGTGAAGATTACATTTCAGCAGATAAACAGTCAATAAATATGAAAGTTATAGCAAGTACAATGTTTCATTAGGACACATGCTGACTAACGTTTTTCATACTTGTTACACCATTATTTATACACCGGACTGACTACGGTTTCTTCCGTTTTTCATGATCTTGACAAAGAGCACACGGCGGGTGTGACCGGTCAGCATGGGATGCTTACTCCTCCTAGCCACCTTTTTAAGGGTCCGTGTTGCTCTGCCTTAAATTCGTATTTCGCTTTATGGATTTTTGAGATGGTAAAGTCTGACAGTTTGTTATTGTCATTTTTCATTATTAAAGGAAAGCTATAATATATCTGAGTGTCAGGCTTTGCAACAATCATTTTTTGTTTGCATTGAAATTTTGAAGATCATAAGAAACCTTAAGAAAAAATATTTTACAAATTCCAACATTTACCAGAAAGAATAAAAAACAACAAAAAATCACCATAAAAGTGCTTCTAACACATGGCTCATAGAGGCTTTTCAACCCTGGTGAGGTACTTCATATTCAAAGTTCACACTTTTAAGCAACTTTCTGCTAACTTTCCATAATGATATCTCCAAACCTTTTAAACATTTATATGACTTTGAAGACTTGAAATTCTACTGATGACCTTGACCTCAAATATTACCTATACCTTAGAGGGCACCAATTATTTTGTATAGGAAAGTGACAGCTTTTAGAAAGAATACATTATTATAATAAGTACTTTAAAAAAGACATGTACAGACAATATAAGTACTAACACAACTCAGGCAAACTTTAACAAACCAATATCCGAGTAGAATGATAACCCTCAGCTAGTTAGCAAATTAAGTGTTCATGCTTCAGTAAAAATCAAAAGAATTATAAGAATGGACAATAATATTACTAGACATACCTAATGTGACACACTAAAGTCTGTATTATATTCCAATCTGATCATCTTTGGGTTTTTTTCTACCCGTAAGCTTCTAAGTAGATTTTCCTGCCTTTTGCCAGAAGCTTGTATCTTGGTGATTCAAATCCCATCAGTATTATATGTACCGTTATAATGACATATTATACAGAAAGGTAATTGCTTTCTGAAGGTTAAACTCAGCTACAAGTAGGTTGGAAATAATTTGTCCGAGGATCTCAATAAATCCGTAACTTAAGGGGTGGTATTTTCTAACAGAACGACACTGCGACACTGCAGAGGGAGACTGTGAGAAAGAGAGAGGTGGAGGGGGTTGAATTCCAACAGGAATTACATTCAATTAGTCCATGGCTGATATCAAATAAAGACCTTTAAGCAAGGGATGAATTTCTGTGCATTATTAGTACCACACCTACTCTTTGGTATATAGCATAACGGCAACGGCCCTGCGGAATTCAGATTTGATTTTTCACCAATAAAGGATGTACACCTACTTTGAGTCAAGGCAATTTTCACAAACTAATGTACGTGTTAAACATAAAATTTTATAACATTCAATGAAACGTAATTCATTCTGTGATATTGCATTGCTCCACAAGAGCACTAATATTATATCACTGCCTCGACTGTTTGCTTAAAAATCACAAAAATTGCTGAATTTTGATTTTGAATCTAATGTCATTAAACATTGAATCTGAATTACAGCCAAAACGATGAATAAAAGTCAACCTTACAATAAATAATCCCTGTAGGAACATAGTTTAAGTAGTATGTATTTGTTCCATGCAATTTAAAAACATTAATATCAAACATAACATTCATTATTATATGCTTCAATATTAAAGGTGATACTTGTATTTACAAATCATCTGATGGATATGTAACTTCCAGGTTTACATTATCAAAGTACAATATCATAATTTACGTTATCATGCAAGCATTAATTGATCAGCAGACTGCTAGCGGAAATGCAATTACAAAATTCTGTCAATGTTTGTACATTAAGCCTTAATGTAGTAAATTACTAAAGAGATGAAACGTAAAACCATTCAGAGTTTCTTTTTTTTTTAAAGCAAATATGGCCAAAAAATTAAAAGAGTTGATCCTTAATCAAGAAATCTTCCAACCTACATTATATTTCAGATTTTTCTTTTGAGCACGGGAATGGAAATTGTGTAATGATGGGACAAGAATGAAGACAGATTGTTTGACTGTCTGTCATTTTGTCCATCCCATCTCTCTTCCAAACATCTCGCTCCAACATGCCTGGTGCTGATAGCAACCGGAGAATTTAGATACACCATTAAACAATTTCACTCCACTCAATGTCCATCTTCCTTCATTAATCCTGACAATTGATTTCAACTTACCATTCAGTCCTTGCCAGCTACTGCAATCTTCATAGGAGTAAAAAGATTACACCAACAAAAAAGGCAATTATCTGAAGCCAATTTTCTTTCCTGTGCGGAAAACTGACATACAAATATATCAAACATGCACAGGTTTTTTTTTTTATCTAATTTAAAAGATTTCTCAAGAGCAAAAAGGGAAGTGTGAAATTTTGGCATTATTAAAAACAATCATTTCCTGCATACAGTTGCTTTATTGTGCTACGTACCATACAATTACTTTAGTATCCTTTTTTTTTTTTTAACAATTCAGGGTTGCAGTTCGTTACACTATGGTACCCATAATATTTAGCTTGCTTTCTCGCCCATCACCAATTTTAGATACTTTTTTCAGTGGTTACAAAAAAAAAAAATCTTCGATATCATAATGACCATCATATAATAATTTTGTCAATTTTTTTTTCTTCTTTACTGACAAAACTAGGCTAAATCTATAATGGGAAATATTGATACCTTAAGTATAATTAAGCCATTAAGGCTTCATCTAAGCAGCTGTCATCAGGGGAAAAAAACCCTACTCCTGAAAACAGCCCATTTTCACTCAATAACAAATCTATACAGTACACAACAAGGCGATTGAACTGATAATTGGAGGTCATCTGCAGCATCAAACAAGTGTCATGAATGCCCAGCACTAACAAACATATTTACTACAATAGGCAAGTATTGCTAATGTTGACAGCGTAACATCATGAATGAACATTGAACTGACGTTACCTCATTGTCAATAAGCATCAATTGGCACCCTTATGAATCATACAGGATCATCAATATGTTCAGGTTGAAAACACATCAAACTATAGTTGCCATCATCATGACCATACTGCATCAGCCATATTAAAATGTATATTGTACCACTAAGAAGTGTCAAAATCTTAATCTAAAACTATTCTTGTATAAAGCTAAAATAGAAGTGTTGAACAGTTCCATTGTACATGATACTGCAAATATTAAATATGGCAAACATAATCTTGTCGGAATGTTCTTATAACAATTCAAATCACACCAATGAGTTCTATTATATTTCATTGCAGCCAAAATCAATACAGACAGTTGTACTTGCTTTGTATGAAATGTATTTATATCTCAACCTCATGCATTCTGATTGAAAAATTGAGTAAAAAATAATCTCTTCTGATTTTACCAAGCTAGTTAGAATCTATAAAGTATTTGACCATTGTTTATACAACCCTGTCACTTAATCTATGAACTTCAACCTTGATATACAAGTACTATGTATAAGTTTTGAAAAGTCACTACCATTTTAGAGGCTAAAAGCTACGCTATATATGAATGCAAGTACAAGTATATACAAAGAGAACAAAAACTTATAAAGCACATACACATATCCTTCGATCATCATCACAATTACCAGTGGACTACAGAATAAAAAGAATAACAAAGCAAAGAGACATCACCCGACATATTGATTACAGTCAAACCTTGTATAATAATCTCGAACTAGATGGGACTGTTTTAAAAACTTCCGAGATATCCGAGAATTCCGAGATATCGAGGGTATTTAAAAATACTAAAAAAAATAAGTGGTTGGGACTTAGAAATCACTTTGTCATATATCCATTGTATTCGAGATATCAGTGTCCATGATATGGATGTTTAACTGTATTAGTGTGAAGTGGATTCCAAATGACAGTTAAATCCTGGGATTCCAATTATTTTTTAAACACCCTTACCCGATAATTACTAAACTCAGCCATTATCCATTCCCCTTGGCATTAGAAAATAATTTTTAAGGTAACTCACTTAAAAAATGGGCTTTCTTTGGGAAAAAAGAACTAAAAAAAAAAAAAAGATATATCATAAAATCAAGAGGGACTAATAGCTTTTTGACATGGATATGCTAAGACCTGGCTAGCTTCGTTACTTGCACAGAAACAATGAAAATTAAGTACATACAAGTGTATCTTTGTCCATTACTAAATTAAATTTTCCATGTCCATAACATAATGTAAAACTTCAATCTATGATTCAACCACATGCCAATATGCGATGCTTTAAAAAAATTCTTAAGCTTTTACGAACAAACAAACTTGATTCAGTGGGCAGCTTTAAGCATCATTTGATATTTCAAAAGCCATCTTGATTCAAGCATTAAATGAGCAACCATCAACATAGGAAAAATAATTCCTTGTCATGCACCAAGTGCACAATATGAACTATAAATGCTTATTCCAAACATGAAAATTAACTTTCAATATTGATTTCCAGTAATATAACTTTTACTATACAAGTATAATTTAGAAGAGATAGATAACGCAGAGGATTTAAAAAAATCACCCTCTCTGTTTTCCTGCAAGAACATAGACCTCTTGCCTGCATGACAAAGTTATTTTGTCAAAATCGGGTGCAAAGATGTCAGTAGCACAAAGACAAACAAAGAGCTACAGAATGAGAAAGTTCTTGTGTCGCACATTAATACCAAGGAGTGCCATGAACCTCCAATTTTTTTTTCTGCCAACTTTGGGTAACAACGCAGAAAGAGCTGACAAGTAAACCAATATGATAACTTGCATTACACCCACGTTTGTTGGATAATAGGATGAATTAACAGGAAGGCCATAATTTACTGGTATGGTCAAACTGCAAATAAATGAAAAAAATGAGGGGAGAGGGGAGGGGGTGCAGGATCCAGAGGGTGTAAAGGAGGACCCATTGTTTCTTCAAATAACATTAATCTACTGGATTTAGAATTTTAAACAGTCAATCATAATTTTTAAATTAAAGT
The DNA here is from genome assembly GCA_020458035.1 of Magallana ariakensis. Lineage (NCBI taxonomy): Eukaryota > Metazoa > Mollusca > Bivalvia > Ostreida > Ostreidae > Magallana > Magallana ariakensis. The sequence continues at coordinate 22,846,221 of CM035814.1, read as the reverse complement.
TTCTAAAAAGTATTATTCGTAACAGTCAAGGTACAAATGTACATGTATGAGAACATATACGTCACCCTCTTCCTCAAATGAAATAGTAATGATGTTGTTTAAGTGCAAAATTTTATATACCTTTATTTGCAACATTCTTCATTTCAGTAAACAAAATCAAAATTTTGTCTACTATTGAGTAGTACAAGAACAAATTCCTGTCTTCTTTAAAATGTTACGTGTACTAGCTTATTAAATATCAAAAAGAATTAAAATTATCATAATATGAATTTTAATATACCGGGACTTTTCACAGCAAATTATTTTTTTTTTATTCAGAAATATGTATAACAGCTAGTTCTCTTTAAGAAACTCCTAGTCAGAATTTTTCAAATATATTGACTAACATGAAAAGCCCAACCCATGGTTCTCACTTCATAAATAATAAATACATTAATAACATACAGTGTTGCTGTAATCAGCTGTAATTGACAATAGTCTACGACTCTCTAATCTCTCGCAGCTAGACAAAGAAAAACGTACTCGGTAATATGGGTCCTATTCCGTAGAAAATCAATTCCGGGACTCGGAACACATAATGTGTTTACAGACAGAAAACATTGTTTATCTCAATGTATTGGTGCCTCGGATGAAATTATTTGTTTCGAGTTTGATAGAACGGTTGAAATAATGGATCATCTGTGAGGACGATAACACTCAAGAACCTAATATTCATGCCTAAAAAAATTCCAAAACCACAAATAATCCTAGAGGAAAAGTTAATTTTAATACAAAGGGATTTACTGTACACGTAATTGAAATTTTATATCTTCGATTCAACCTAACTATAATGAAAATCATCTTAAAATTCCAAAAATACATAGATCTTAATCTTCAATAATAAAGTCTGTCATTTAATTATTACAGTTTTATGAGATTTTCATTTACAAGCATGTGAATTAAACAGGTGGCAACAAATTAACTTTCTTTTATCTTTTTTGGATGTTATTAAACATCATGCAATTTTGGGGAAATTTTTTATAAAATTGCAACACACTTACATGAGTAAATGAACATCTGATATACGGTATACAGGGTTATTTTTCGCCCCCGTGTAATTTTCGCCCTTTTACGGTTGCAAACGGTTTCGCCCCATCTTGAATTTGCCCAGATGAAGTTGTGTTAATAGAGATATTAATTGCAACATAGAATTCGCCCAGTCTTCAATTCGCCATCTGACAATGAGGGCGAAAGGGGCGAAAATAAACGGGGGCGAATATTTCCCTGTACTCAGTATATACAATAGGAATTTGGAAATAAGAAAAAATTACCGGTAATATGAAAAGATAAATTCTTTCTTATAGGTTCCAAAATTTGACTTACCAGGAACAGATAAAGAAAACTGGCTTAAAAAATAAGCGGTATACGATTTCCAAAAATTGAGGAAAAGGATCTTGATTGCTACTTGGTCAAATTGAATAAAATGGAGAAATTTGGTGCACAAACAAACAAGCTAGCAGCTAATGAAGATTTTTTTGTGTAAAGTCAACAATGCAATATGTGTCATATATACAAAAAAAATTAAATAAACTGATAACATATCAACATCTGCAAACTTTCGTCCTGTAAACAGAATGTCAACCAGCAATGAGAGCCATCACAAGACTTACTTTGAGATCTTCTTTCTGGCTGGTGGATGAGTGGAACGTGATTTTTTAGGGGTGGGCTTTATATTGATGTGCCGAGGTGTGCCAACTTCTGTACAGACGCTAACACCTACAAAGTGAAAGCAAAGTGTGCAAGTGATGTGTGCATTGAATTCTTTGCTCTTGCAATATCTAAAATATCTTACCTATAAACTTAGACCCTTTCAGTGTGGAAACTGATCCTGCCTTCAATTAAAACGAATTTGAAAGAGCTGACGGTTCTTCAATCTCAAAATTATATATTTTTTTCAAAAATAGTTTAAAGAAATACACAGAAGGAATACTTAAGCTTCAATCTCCAGTACTTTCATCACAATTATTGTTAGGAGTCCCATATTGTATTAAGAATGGTTACTATTATTTTTATATGTCTGCATGTACCTCCTCTAGCATCCATCTGTAGATGATGAATATTTTATAACAAGCAGCAAGATGGGATACGGCCAGGAATGAGTCATTAATCATGCCATTTATGACAACGCACACCCCTTTTTGTCAAGAAATAAAAACTTTACCAACATGGTTGTTTGACCATCAGTTAACCATGCATATGTATTAATTTACAGTTGCAGGAAAGCTAATAGACATCACTATAATGGTTAGAAAAATATGGAAAGCAAGGCACGTACCAAAAAGCTTGAAATATAATTACCATCCATGCATAAACAAAAACTTGCGTCAACCATATATAGTTCATAGCTTGTTTTTCATCTAGATTTGTTGTTTTTTTTTCTTACTTCCCACAACAGGGGTTAATAAATTTTTTTCTCAAAACACTCTAGAGAAAAACAGTATTAAAATAACATGTCTGAAAATACCCATATTCTGGTAGAAATTATGGAGATATGACAGATATTTGGAGAGAAGTCATCATAACATGATAATATTTTTGACACAACAAGGCTTTAAATCATTTATCCAATTTCTTTTGCACAGGATGCCGGGAGTGAACACAGGATCGGTCAAACTGTAAACGGACGTCAATCATTTAATTTCCAATTAATGCCTACTGCTGATCTATCCCAAAATAAAATGTCTTGAAAGCTATAGATAAATGTATTTGTCATTGAAATCATAAATAATATATCTGTTTTATAGCAACTCATTCATCGAGAAAACATATAAATATGATCAAGGTAAAACTTCCTATCTGATAATTATAAACACAAATGACAGCTACATGAACTGCCTTCATTTAATGACCATGTAGAAATATTAATGACTTATCATTGAAAGTGAAAATCAAGTACATACTAAAGTAGCTACTGGTTTTATTAATTCATACAAAGAATATCAAGATATATGCTCATTTTCTGTTACAAGCTAACTAATGGTCAAAATATAAGGGCTGAATTTGCTGCTAATATTAATAATTTCTTTCCATTTTTTATAATAATTAAAACAACTTTTTTCAATCCTTTATCCAGTAACTATCAATTAAAATCCAACTTTGAAATTAGCGTTTAACATATATATATACTACACGTACCAGGCCTCTACCTTCTTGATGACTGTGGTGCAGGCAATTAATTAAATGAAACATTTAAGGATCAGCTAGGGTTGGGAAGAATAGATTGATTTGTAATACACAGTTACAAAACATAGAGACCCGGCCAACATACTTTTCTTTATACAGCTGTTAGGTGTTCAATTAGTATACCGCACCAATAATGCGGATTTCATTTAGAAGACGTGCAAATTAAGAGCCAAATGTTCTGCCATTAAAGAGAATGTTAAAGCATTTGCTAATGGAAATGAAGCAGCAAGGGTGGGTGATAAATGAACACACACAGACACGTTTTATACCAATATATCAGAAAATACGAGCTAGTGCATTAGTCTGAATAGAGTCATCAAATGTCATTTGCAATCCACACTCCAAAATTCACACTTACAGTGCCCGATTTTAAAACCCAAGGTTCACAGCGTGGTCATGACCGCCATATATGAGGGAAACTGTGCGGCAGCTAGCCATCAACTGAGTGCGATTAATATACCGTGGGTATACATATAAACACTTACATATCAGTCACTAATTAACACAGTATTGTGAAGTCCTTATCACTCATAAATAAATAAGTAAGTGAATGATTTATTTTATAGTGACATGTGTTTCATAAACATTTACAGAGATATGTATCTTAATAACATATAGGGAATACTGTAAATCAACTATTATTCGTGACTACTTTATTTCACGACTTTTGGTTTGCAGTGACTAATTTTCGCGACCAAGCCTTATCCACACCTGTTTTTTCATTACAACTATAATAATATGGTTAATTCTGGTCCGTGGCGAGAAATATTTGTGACAATGAGGCTCTTGCTAACCTCGCAAAAATTTCTCGCACACGAATAAAAGAAGGTTTACAGTAAACACCTGGCCAATTTGACTTATATGTCACTATATACATGAAAATACAAAATATCATACATTTAAGAATGCATTTTTTTATTAAATAGAATAGATTGTACATATATGCTGAATATAAGAAGTTTGTCTGGGAAAGTTAAATAAAAGAAAACTAGTGCAATAAGTGCTATACATGGCAATCATTTGCACCATTGGTTATGGTATATCAATTATAATTTCACTCATATTAATTAATTAATAATTAATATTCATTTGAAAATTTATCCCTCAACAATACAGATAAGTATAGTTTGCAATTCATACATGTACTCATCAATTAATCTATAATGATTCCTTCATCATTTAATGGGCAATATACAAGATACATGTACTATAACAAACTGCACATGTGCAGACAGATTAAGAATATAAGTTCTAGCCACAGGTGTCTGACGTTAAAAATATTTTTTTATTAATAAAATTCATCTTCGCTAGCCAATGGTTTTTGGTCCACTTCGCTCTCCATAAACTATGGGGAGCGAAGTGGACCGAAAACCCTTGGCTAGCAAAGATGAATAAAATTATCCCCTGTACTACAATAATATTTAATTATACTTTCATGTTAAATACTGAAATCTGATTGGTTTAGACGCGTTGATAATCCATTCTATTACCCTCAGCGTTAGCAACACAATTGGCAACGGGTAACACAAAGAATTGTAACATGCGCATAAATTATGTGTGTACGGTTCGCCGTAGAATTCATGTCATTTCTATATACCGGTAAAAGCAGTAAAATTTTCTCTAAAATTAAGACATTCAGTATAATAAAATAAATGGTTTTCTCGGGGTGTCAATTTCAACTGTTACCCTCCCAAACAGGCACCATTTATATAACAGTACAGGGAATAATTTCATTATTAAAAGAAATATTTTCCATGTCAGGCATCTGTGATTCTAGCAGTGATTCAAAAGATATAAGTTTATTTATAGTCAGAATGTTTCCTGAAATAAGATTTATGTGGTATACACAAATATTTGCTTATCATATGGATTGTGATTAGCATGCAATCACTTTTATTGCAAAGACCAATGAAATCATGTCTCTAAAGCACACAGCCATTATATACATTCAGTCAGAGTGACGACAAGTTGACATATGGCAAGAGAGACAACTTCTGTTAAGAGTTGTCAGGCCTGAACATCTCAAATAATTGACCTACTCAGTTAAAAATGAAGTAAAAATATATTTCCAATGTAATTTCACGGGGGCAAATGTGATTATACTGCTATAATGCACATATGCATATTTGCTGAAATTGTTGGGATAATTGATGATGTAAGATATTAAGCTTGATTCTTAAGATCACTGACTGAGGTAGTACCATATATGACATTAATGCAGAAAGGGTTTTGATAAAATTTAATCACTTGTATATAAAAAGCGTTAGAATCTTATGTTCAAATACAAAATCATTTGCTGCTTTTTTGGGGTTTTTTTTTTTCGTTTTTGGGGGGTTTTTTTTGTTTTTTGGTTTGTTTTTTTTTGGGGGGTGTGGGTGTGTTAAAGGATTAATTGGTGAGATATATTGCATTTAGTAGCATTAAAATTAAGAGAGTTAATGTACTGAAGCAGTCTTAATATGAGTTTCTCTTAACACTGCACATATGTAAGGAAAATGTACGATGCATATTGTAGCATGTGCGATGCATATTGTAGCATATTCTTGTTACAAATTAAAGACTTATTGCATTTGGTTACAACATCTAGAAATATTACACCACAGATGTCAAAAAGACTTTAAAAACATACCTGCTCCCATACTTGTTCACCAGTGATTCACTCTGGCTTGTTATACTTAATTCAAATCTCACATTTATGCAGTCTATCTGGAAAAAAAAGTGACAAATGAACTAGAATGAATGTAAAAAAAAAACCTAAACAAAATGTAATCTTAATTTGAATTTCACAAACACAATAGAAATATTTCAATCCAACTTTTTTATTGTTCAAATTGATGCATGAAATCTTGTTTCATATCATATTTAGCTAGATTTCATTCAATTTAAAAACTGCATTTAAAAAACTCCAAAGCTCAATCAACTATGAATGATTCCATTTTACATTTTAAAAATAACAGATAAAGGTCCGAACAATTTATCCATTAGACTTCTACAACAATAAAGTTCCATCAAAAGAAAATCTGCAAACAATTTCAAGAGCCTATTTTCCACCAAATGACCTAGATTCTGTAATTTTTTTTATTACCTTATGTTGAGTTTTTTAACAGAGTTATTATCAAGTCAACTATTTTTACGTAATAAATTAACTCTTTTAATATAAAACAAAAGAAAAACATTTAAGACCCCAATAAACGACCTTTTACAGATTGAAGTTTGACATTTCCAATGACGCATTAAAAAAAGTGACAGTCAATCTAGAGGAAACTCCTAATACGTGCAGACAAACTAACGGGGAAATTTATATAACACTGAGTGTCCAAAACTACTACATACAACATGTATATACATATAAGTTACTGTTAAAGTGAATATTAACGCATGGGGGAAATTTACACTAGCTACGCAGTAAGCTTAAAACCGTGTAAAATACCCCCGCACATATGGTAAAAAAATTAAAACTTTAGAGTGGTAAATCATGCATCCACGTATTCAATACCCACGCGTAAGTTTTGACTATAGAAAACACATACTTAACCATCAGCGTAAATAACCACTTTTACAGTAACATGCATGTTTCATTTAAGTTTTGTTATTCAAATGTTACATTAAAGTTCTGTTATTCAAATGTTGCATTAAAATTTTGTAATTCAAAGAATTCTTTGAATTAAAAAACATTAATGAAAATGTATATGTATGTATATATTAACAAAGCTAGTAGATTATCCCAAGTATATGAGCATTTTTAAGAGAGCAGAATCTCTCTCTCTCTCTCCTCCGATTATTAAGTTCTGCATAATATAATGAAGCTTAATTACCTCGATCCTCCTTACCCACCAAAATAATTAAAAGGGCATGGTCACGATTTAGGTCAAATTCTATTTTAAAATTTCTGTTTTTAATATTTACAATGCTTTAGGAATGCATTTCTAATGATCAAATGAAATATGAGAGTCGCTAACTATATAAGCAAGATACAGAGCTCACAATTCTTTGTCATGTAAACAAGGCTTGTGCCCTGTTTTTGTTTACATACCGGTAGGTTCAAAGTACCAGTAAAAAATCTTTTTCAATCTGATTTGTCTTTGTCTTCTTCATTTTAAGCATAAATTATAATAAACAGTTCCTATAATGTTAAACACATGCCTTTTAGGTCTAAAATTGGAATTTTTACATCAACATTCAAAATGTAAACAAAAGTTTTGTTCACATAGTAAAGAATTGTAAGCTTTGTAACTCGCTTACCAGTATAACTCAACGACTGACACTCAAATTTTGGTTGCCTATTAAAATTGCCTTACTAAACCATTGTAAACATTAAAATCGGAAAAATAATTTTTGACCAAAATCGTGACCATGTCCCTTTAAGGTATTAAAGAAGAAAAATTTAGAATTAAAACTTACGAACCAATATGAAAGGCACAGTCAAAGTTCAAATCTTTAAAGGCACTCATGTCATGAAGAAAACCAAATCTGAAGCATTTGAAATCCAAGGCACTTGGATCAGCAAATGAAGGCACTTGTGTGAAGTGTAGTTCAGTGTGGATTTGGTCAGTCGCCTGTATCCATCTGGATCTGCGATGTTAATCCCTAAGTTCAAATCTCAATGTTGTTCCTTCACCAGGTGTATTAAATCATCTTCCTGAAGAAAGCAAAATATCAAAGAATTACCAGTCAATAAAGTGAAGAATGACTGCTGTGCAACATTTAAACTTAAAAATTCAAATGAATTTGAATCCACTTTAATAACTGGACTTGTTAATTGGAAATGAGCATCCATTAGTATACATGTACATAGGAGTTTATAATCAATGAAGCCTGTACATTGATTTCTTTGGTTACCTGCTGGTCATTGTCTCTTTCCAAGTTAATACGTATTGATCTATCTCAACCTATGTTAAAAACATTATTCCTAACAAAGGACAAATACTGGCCATGAAATAAATAACAAATATCTTATAAAGAATCAATTCAGAAATCCTGTTTTGTGCCAGTTATAGTACAAAATATTTCATTCAATGAGAAATAAATTTGCACATACAAGTAACAATTTTCTACACAATTTTAATACCTGTTGATTCATACATACCAGGGTATACCTTAAAATGGGTTGCAATCATTGCAGAAAAAATATTAAACAATGTAACTTTTTTTTGTTTATTGTTTTATTGAATGTTGATACAAGTCTTTTATTTTTGGTGGTTCATGCAGGTATGAGCATCATTGCCAATACATTGTAAACAAATGTATTTGGAATCAACATATCATACATCTTAAAGTGAATCAATTGACAAATTTGATGATTTGTATCAAAGATATAAATATCCGACAATGAATAATAATAAAAGGCAAAAAGTAGGCATTTCATACTTATCAAAGGTCATGCCCAGCCCCAACTACAAAATTATACCTAAGACACCCCACCCCCACCCCCTCTCCCCTGTGAAAAATTTCTGGATTTGCTCATGAATATATAGACTTGACTATGAATTATGATAAAATGCAAAAATTAGGTATCTGTGAATACTTTTACAAGTTGATGCCCTAAGATATAATAACTTTCAAGGTTTGTTAATCCTGAAATTAAGTCATATAGTGTTCAAGATAAATATATGAGTAAGATCGTTAAAAAGTTAAAGTACCGGTACCGGTAGATCTTGGTGACCCACTTTTAAGACCTACTTTTAAGGCCCTATAAAAATCATCAACTGACAAGTTTTTAACAACAGTAGGCAATTGGGTATCAAAAATATTGAATTAAACTACTTTTGATTTTATTTTCCTAATTATCTCCCCTTGTTTATATGGCCTATATTTAGTATACAGTAGATGGCAGCCTTTGGGCTATAGACACTTTGTGACAAAGTTGACAAACTAAAGGGTTCTTTAGATATGGCCCACATGGTCCAAAAGGTTTACGAACCTCACACACCACATGATAACCACAAATATAGCTCTTTGCATGAGTGCTTTGATGACAGGTGTAAACTTATTGGAATAGTACCAGTATTCAATACAATATGTATATGTAAAATATTTGTAATATGCAATATTTGTCAAATATATTTTACTATACCGGTAATAATATTTAATGTTAAGAATTATTAATATAAACTGATACAAATTTGATTGAGGAGCACATAGGATAGCCATACGGCCACATACTTGGCAGGTCATATACCGGTAATTGGTACAGTACCAATACATGTATCATGAAATTGAGGTGAATTTGAATTTCTTTATGAACACAATGATTTGACTATAAAAAGATACATAATAAGGACTCCCCCAATTATTTTCTTAAAAACGTATTTACAAACCTTCAATATGTATAAGTATATATTAAGTATATATATAACTAACTCCACTACAATCTAATACAATGCAATTTTCAGTACTCAGTGTGTTCAACATGTGTTTTAGAACAATGAAGCATGCATGTAATACGCTAAAAATATCATACTATACATGTAAAACAATCAGCACAGCTGGAATGTACATGTTACGACCGCAACTATAATTAGCTAGGCTTTTATGAATAAGGTTATAATAAAGACAATGTTCAGGTGGGTATAATTTTTTTTACTCAATGATTTAAGATATGTGTAGCAACATATTGTAAAAAGAAAATTACTTGTTACGGGGCTGAGTAGGAGGGATAACTTAAAAGCAAAAAGTGTAACAATTAATATCTGATCCCATGCAGGGACGTAAATACATAGTATATACGTCCCTGCTGATCCACACTTTCCAAAAGTTATGTCCCTTGACAGCCAACTTTGGATGAAAAGCTTTACGGTAATTTGCAGTTTAGAGGTTTGTAACTTTCTGGTACATAAAAAATTTATAAAACTTTGATTGCCCTAGGATGAGGTTACCCATATTTAAAACTAAAAAGAATAAACCCTTTCACAATAACTGAGGAACTGCATGCTCTCTTGCAGTGCAAGTTGTTAAAGTTTGGCATATATAGTTTTAGATTGTAGAAAATCAAACAATTAATGCCTTTACATCATATTTCACCGAGTTACTATGTCATTTGCCCTGCTATAAGAGCAGTATGCTGCAGTTACCATGAAGGGTATACTGTATACAGGGAAATATTCGCCACCATCTTATTTTTGCCCCTTTCGCCCTCGTTGTCAGCAGGCGAATTTAAGATTGGGCGAATTCCAATGTCCTATATTATCTATCTTTTAACAATGTGTCTGGGCTAATTCAAGACAGAGCAAAACTGTTTGGGAGTGTAGACGGGCGAAAATTAGACGAAGTTAAAATAACCCTGTATACAATATTTCATGTACGTATTTATCACAAAATTGCCATAAATTTCATGTTTTTTGGCAACTGAACCACACACAGAATGTTGAATGTATGGAAGCTGGTAAGATATTTGAGAGTTGCATAGATTTGAAAGACTGATCATAGTGATCAAATGGTTTGTTGGGTTAAATTGTTTGGTTTTTTTCTCTCAAAAATTGCCATTTATTACCGGTAGTATACCTGCTAATCTATTTACCCTGTTGTCAACTGAAAACTGATAAAATAAATACTACCTAAAACAAATAATCAAGTATATATACATGATTTTGGTGGTATTTAAGATAACTCAAAATATTGACAACAAAATGCACAGGTAAAAAGAGGTAAAGGAAATTCGAAACGTGGAAATTCCGAAGGATCTGCGACATAAACAGAAAACAAGTCATCATATTTCTTACCCTTGTCTTACTCACATCTTTGTAAAGCATAAAGCATGTCAGGAACAAAAAATCAAACCGTTGTAGTCTTTGTTTGCTAAAATTGTTATTTGTTTTGTTATCTTGCCAATGATTCCGAACGTAATGAAAGACACTCGGAACTCCTCTAAATAAATTCGAAGTAGTCCCCCTTTCCTCAGCAGCACACTACATTGTGTATCGAGTGTACATCTGCACTACCTGTTAACATCGAAATACTTGACGATGTATTGAATGGTAAGTTGTTGTAAACGACTTTAAAATTACTTAGATATTCATCTTGTGTATTTCTTTGTCTGTTGTTGACTATTTCCTGACTTATCCGAGTCATCAGTGTGGGCGTAAAATGAATAACGTTACACTGTTTATGAAATACAAGTACTGATGTAGAAACAGTTATACATCAATATGTAGATTTTATGAAGAAGTGATGAGTATATACATATATTACATTTAATTATTGATTATAACATGATTTTTACTTTCACACATTCTTGATTACATGTACAATTTATTTGCAGGAATGTCCCCATCACCCCCATATTAAAGGAACTCACAGGCATGGTTTCTGGTTAACATTTAAAAAAAAATCATCATTTTGGTAAGACAACTGGCCATCTGTTAGTCTCATATCTTTGACATTTTCTAAATAGATCAGTAGTTAATTATTTGCTGGGATTTTTGTTTAAAACAACTTTTAAACAACTGAATGGTTTTGAAAGAATGGGTTAATGCATAAGATATATATAATATATGTCATTTGCAATGCAAAACCCTAGTAGACTTTTTCTTTTTGGATACATGTTTATTGAAACCTGAAGCATTAGAGGGGGTGTTACAAAACAGAAAAACTGAAAAAAAACTGGACTTTTTTTCATTCTAGTGGATGAATGTATAATTTGAGCACAAAGGAATTATCGAAATATTGAGCAAAAGGTACGTGGTGGAAGCAGAAACTTGGGACAAAGTATTGTTACTGCAAGTAGGTTCATGGCAAACTGAACCCATTATAAATGTACTACATGTATCTGATCACTTTCTGAACCCTTTCTTTTGTGATTTATATCACTTTCAAAATCCATGGTTTGAATTTTGAAGCCCAGCTATTAACAGGCGTATGTGACTTAAAGTTAAGCAATTAAAACCAAAGAAAAATGAAGAAAAATTAATTATTGTAGAATGAGAAACCAGCGCTGTCAAGACATTAGAGTTTTTTAGCTCACCTGAGCTGAAAGCTCAAGTAAGCTTTTCTGATCCTTTTTTTTCTGGTGTCCGTTTGTCTGTCCATCTGTAAACTTTTTACATTTCGACTTTTTCTCCAGAACCTGCTGATTTCAACCAAACTTGGCACAAAGCATCCATAGGTGAAGGGGATTCAAGTTTGTTAAAATGAAGGACCAAGCCCTCTTTCAAAGGGTGATAATTAAGAATTGTTAAAAATTTGTTGGTAATTTTTTTTTTAAAATCTTCTCAAAAATCAATCGACCAGAAAAGCTGTAATTTGTATGGAAGCATCCTCAGGTAGTGTATATTCAAATTTGTTCAAATCATGACCCCCGAGGTACTGTGGAGCCACTTCAGGGGGTCAAATTTTTACATAGGAATATATAGAGAAAAATCCTTAAAAATCTTCTTCTCAAAAACCAATTGCCCAGAAAAGCTGTAACTTGTGTGGAAGCATTCTCAGATAGCGTAGATTAAAGTTTGTTCAAATCCTGATCCCCAGGGGTAGGGTAGGCCCACAATGGGGGGGGGGATCAAATTTTAACATAGAAATCAGAGAAAAATCTTTAAAAATCTTCCTATAAAAAACCAATCGGCCAGAAAAGCTGTAACTAGTGTGGAAGCATCTTCAGGTGGTGCTGATTCTAGTTTTATCAAACCATGATCCCCGGGAGTATGGTGGGGCCACCATGGGGGTTGAATTTTTACATAGGAATGTAAAATGAAATATCAATTCTCTTCGAAAATCAATGAAGCAGAAAAAGCTGTTACTTGAGTGGAAGCATCCTTAGGTAGTGTAATACATATATGCTGAAAAATCTTTAAAAATCAAATTAAAAGGATGAGACCACAATGGAGGGGGGGGGGGGGTCAAATTCTTATATAAGAAATATAAATTTTAACATTCTTAAAAAGTATTACTAATAGGCAAACATTCTCAGTTGTTTAGACCGTGGCCCTGGATAATTCTTGGGCCAAACAAGGGGTTCAAGGTTTGATGTAGGTTTATATATATATTAACAGTTGTTTAAGATCTTTTTGAGAATGGCAATTGCTCAATATGTGATGTAACTATGAAATCATCTACTTACAAAAGTGTCTCAACATAAGAACATATGTAAAAATTGTTGAAAATCTTTAAATACAGGATCTATTTTACTCATTCATTGTCCCGATAATTTGGATATGACTTCATAAAGTTGATTATCTAGTGTTGTTCAGGTGAGCAATGTGGCCCATGGGCCTCTTGTTTATACAAAATTTTGCTTGCTTTTAACTGTTTAGATCGAAAAAATTATATATTGATGTCATCTTTTTAGTAAAATTGGCAACATTCAGCAATTATTATTAAATCAACCTGGAATATACTCAAATTTCAAAAAGTAGTTTTTCTCCCATCAGTAGTTGTCATACATGTGGTACAGTCAGTTGAAGCAAATTATTAAACAGCTGCAAAAGGGGCTTGGAGAGTTCAGGTTACAGTGAATACAGGGTATGTGTACAAGATGACACATTTGCTGCATATATATCTATGTTTAAGTTTCATGTCGACACTTTGTTTGAGTCTATGCAACCTTAACCCAAGCCCACTGTGTCAGAGAAACATTCTTAAGTGGGCAAATTGTATTCAGCGCGTCGGCGCGCTCGCGCAACAGATTTTATTTGTAAATTAAATTATCGATTATACGATTTTATTATCATCGGGCACGATGTTTCACCCTGCCAGATTGATGGCACATGACTGATGCATAAAATAATAAATAATTCTGATATCAATAAGTTGGATTTAAATTAGGCACGTTATTTTTTTTCAATAAAAAACTATTAGAAACATTGAGTAGGCCTATATGAAATAAAGGTGATAAATGAACGAGAGAAAGAAATCTTAAAATATTTTTGATACTACTGAAATGGTTTTGTTTTAAGTTTGTTTGATGTGTATGATTAGATACGATTTTAAGTTTTTGTCATTAAACTTCATGTTATTTTCATACAATGCTAAATACCACTAGAAATCGGCTTTATTTTCTCTCCAGAGCATTGGGGGAGGGGGGGGGGATTTGGGAGTGAGGTACAGCAGCTAAGCCGCTAACTGATGTTAAAAAATAAAGTTTGTGCAATAAAGAGATAGGTCTCTGTGATATAATAATTATTATTATAGAACAGAGAATTTTCATATTATTAAAAGAAATATTTCAACGTCAGACATCTGTGCCCTAAGTCCTGGGCCTTCTTGTCATAAACCTTCGGACAACGCTTAGGAGCCGTAAGTAAACATAATTATATATTTGTTATTAATATCATATTATTCACATAAAGGACAGCCAGTATGGACAAAACTTGGACCAATTTAATCACTTACCTATACATATTATAAATTTACATATCATAGGCGTCGGAACCGGGGGGGGGGGGGGGGGGGGGGGGACTGGGAGGGGGGCCTTAAGTAGCTCCCCACTTTTTTTGCAAAGTTATACATTATTTTATTTTATGTTTTGCTTGTCAAGATTTTTTATAAGTCTAGCCCCCCCCCCCCTCCTTAGCTTCCGACTCCACTGCATATACAGGACGGTCGCATACTACCCTCTACCTTGTTCATTATGTTCAGGATCAATTTCATGTTAAATATTAAAAATACTGTGAGGTGATATTCAATTTAGGAAATGAAAACCAAACCTCTAACCGCTCATTGTAAAATAGACAAAATCCATATATAGTCAAATCACAAATTACAAATGAAATACAAAGAACATTGGTTTATAGCACTAAAGAATAGATCTGCGATGTATGAAAGCTCTACCGCCTACCGTTAAAGCTTATATTTCAACTAATTCAAAACTGTTTGATAATGTACATTTGTAATTACTATCGGGCTTGATATTTTTCGACATTAATGTAAGCGATAATGCTTTAGAATAAAGAAAAGTCGACGTTATTTGAGTGTTTTACTACCGGAAGATTTTACTTGGAATAAAAGAGATGAGATGGACGCACGGGCGCGCCGACGCGCTGAATACAATTAGCCCTTAAGTGAACCTATGTGTATCTGATGAGGGTTGAAATTCTATTAAATATGAATGGTTCTTTCCTTGGGGATTTGGACATAACTATTTGTGATCAAGGTTTGCAATTAGGCATCTGTTTATGTCAGAAATTATTCTCAACTAATTAGTCCTGTTTTGAATTCACCCAGCCACAGTTTGAAATAAATATTCTTTCTAATTAACACAGATTTTTAAAAATTGTTTTGAATTTGCTCATTCTTATATTCGCCGGTAAGGTGAGGGTGAAATGAGCAATAATAAAACTCCCAGGGGGAATATTTCCCTGTAAACGGTACCCCATTACCTCCATTAAAAAATCACAAAAGGAAAGGGGGGAGTATTTTTTCATTCCGTACTTCATGTGCTTGTGATCAAATCCACTATCATCAATACTACCCGTAAATCATTGTATACTCATTCATAGTACAGGGCGCCTGTAAAGTGCGAAACGAAATCGAAACGAAACGAAACCAATCGAAACCAAACCAAACCAAACCAAACCAATCGAAACAAAACCAAAAATCCAAACGAAACGAACCCAACGAAACGAAACAAAACCAACGAAATGGAATAAACAAAACCAAACAAGCTGAAAATCATTAATGACTACATAAAAGTGATAAAATATATTCATTTAAAAAATTTTAAACCATAAACATAATGGCCTATATCTTTCAGATTGTTGTTCTGAATTCTTAAGCCGCTTACCCAGTATTTGCAAAAGTTATAGAATGATGTAAATAACTGATGTACATTCTAATATTTTTAGCTCACCTGAACCGAAGGTTCAAGTGAGCTTTTCTGATCACCCGTTGTCCGTCGTCCGTCCGTCCGTCTGTCTGTCTGTCTGTCTGTCTGTCTGTCCGTCCGTCCGTCTGTAAACTTTTCACATTTTCAACTTCTTCTCAAGAACCACTGAGCCAATTTTAACCAAATTTGGTACAAAGCATCCTAATGGAAAGGGGATTATAAATTGTTAAAATAAAGGATACAGCCCTTTTTAAAAGGGAGATAATTGCGAAACAGTGAGTATAGGGTGTGTGTCTTTAAAAATCTTCTTCTCAAGAACCACTTCACCAGAAATGCCAATATTTACACAAAAGCTAGTGTATATAGTGAAGATTCTAAATTGTAAAAATCGTGACCCTCGGACCAAAACTGGGGCCCTGGGCGGGGTTCAAAGTTTAGCATAGAAATATTCATAGAAACATGTTTACAAGATTTACAAGATTTTTGTTCCATTTATTCAACTAAATTGTGCACCAAAAAACCCAACTGTGTCTCCCTAAATATTAACAACTCATGGCATAAGTATATAAGTTTGTTTAATCAAGAAATGACGGATGAAGACGATAAGGTGTAAAAATTCACTAAACATTATTTTATTTTATCGCTTATAGTTTATTTGGAGACCGTGCCCGATAAAAATAAAAATTAATATGTAAATTTATTTGTTGTCGGGCACGGTCTCCAAAATGAATGTAAGCGATAAATGTATCTTGTGATTTTGTTGTATATTGGTTTAGCATTATAAATACGGCATAGACTGGTTCGCCAGCTTATAGGAAATAGCAGTGACGAGAAAAAATTAATTTTTAGGCCCACAAGTTATCTTCACACGCTTGCGATGGAATGCCGAAAAAATCTTTCGGAGAGTCAATAGATTTATTTTAAAAGTAAAACGACTTTAATAGTTATAAACAAAGAAAGAGAAACATCTTTCGATTAAGTAAAACCGCTACAAAGTGTTAGCCTGAAAAAATCTCTGGAAGCCAGGCAACTGTATATTTATTTTACCTACTGGTTATGGAAAGTCCTTAGCTTTACAAAAAAAAACCAATTTCTACACTGACACGATCCCACTCTCTAAGTTAATAACTCTATATTTTATAAACACATAAGATAATATGTACAGACCATGTGCTAATTGTGTGTAGCCTGTGTGCATTCAATTTATATGTTATCGGACCTTTACGAGAAAACGGAGCTAAATCAGATCGTTACCATCCTCAGCAGCCCCATAAATCAAGTTATAATGGGCATGGATTGGAATGCTACGAGTAGTCTAGTGCCAATTATAACTTACTCAACAATGTAAATATTTAACGTTATACATTTCCGATGTAAATTAATATTTACAATACCCACATAAACAATGTAT
This sequence comes from Magallana ariakensis, assembly GCA_020458035.1. NCBI lineage: Eukaryota > Metazoa > Mollusca > Bivalvia > Ostreida > Ostreidae > Magallana > Magallana ariakensis. Next base: position 22,828,834 of record CM035814.1, on the reverse strand, counting down.
TGTCAACGGTGTCAATTAATTTGTTCTTGTTAATTTGATATTTATTGTCAAATTCATGTTTAGTTCTTCTTAAACCTTCTTTCCTTGATCCGCCTCAATCTTCTTTCCGATTTATTTTAAGTGTGCGCATTTGCTGTGCGCGAAGCTGCAGTGAGTTTTCCCACTGTTTACCTGTCCTTGAATTTCCTAGCGGAGGCGTTTAGGATCAAGGGCAGGCTATCCAGTCTAAGATACGGCAGATCTACGCACGTGGTGTAGATTTATTTGTAAACAACACTACCATAGGTAATCTTGTTTCACACGGAAATTGAAATAAATAAAAGTATGTTTTATTATTATTAGGGAAACACTGTTAATGTGTTACACTCGTATACTAATGATGAACCCGTGAAATTTGTTCAAAGACTGCTTAAAGCAGAAACAGAAAGAAGTTAATTTATTTTTAAACTTTGAAATTTCTTCGATTTTTGTAACCATGATGAGTTACGATTCATTGTATTACAAATGCATCACTACGTATTTTATAAGGAAATATACTGAGTATACAATCACTTGGTATGTTAAAATTGCAAATAAAAATATACATGTAGTTGCATATGTGCGAATTTAGTTACACAAACCATGATAATATTTGATATACGACTATTGGTACAGAAAATTAAATTAATGATATCTATATTAAAGAAAATGTCAGCTCGACGCCTTTGTGGCCGTTCCGGCCGTTGATATGTATAGGGAAGATTCTAAATTGTAAAAATCGTGACCCTCGGACCAAAACTGGGGCCCCAGGCGGGGTTCAAAGTTTAACATAGAAATACATAGGAAAAATGTATAAAAATCTTCTTTTCAAGAACCATTGCACCAGAAATGCCAATATTTACAAAAAAGCTTGTATATATAATGAAGATTCTAAATTGTAAAAATTGTGAGCCCCGGACAAAAAGTGGGGCCCTGGGCGGGGTTCAAATTTTAACGTATATAGGAAAATGTTTAAAAATCTTCTTCTCAAGACCTATAATGCAACAGTTTGGAATATTACTATGCATACATCCTTAAATAATGTAGATTCTAATTTGTAAAAATCGTGACTCCCGGACTAATACTGGGGCACCAAGAGGGGTTCAAAATTTAACATTTTAAAAAATATATAGAAAATTTTTAAAATGTTCTTCTTGAGAACTACAATGTTACAGTTTGTGGAATTCCTATACATGCATCCCTGGCTTATGTAGATTCTTAATTGGTAAAATCGTGACCCCCGGACTAATACTGGGGCCCCAAGAGGGGTCAAAGTTTAATATAGAAATATATAGGTAACATGTTAAAAAATCTTCTTCTTGAGAACTACAATGCTACAAGTTGTGAGATTACTATGCATGCAACCTTAAATAATGTAGATTCGATAGTTTTAAATTAGTGACCCCTGAACTAATACTGGGGACCCAAGATGGGTTCAAAATTTAATGTAGAAGTATATGTGGAAAATGTTTAAAAACCTTTTTCACGAGAACTACAATGCTTCAATTTGTCAGATTACTACGTAAGCATCCTTAAATAGTGTAGAAGCTGTGACCCTCAATCTAATACTGGGGCCCCAAGAGGGGTTCAAAGTTCAACATAGAAATATAGAGGGAAAATGTTTAAAAATCTTTTTCCAGAGAACTACAATGCTTCAACTTGTGAGATTACTATGCAAGCATCCTTGAATAATGTAGATGCTAAATTAATAAAGCTGTGACCACTGGACTAATACTGGGGCCACAAGAGGGGTTCAAAGTTTAACATAGAAATATATATGGGAAATGTTTTCAAAAAGTTTTTCTCGAGAACTATTATGTTACAGTTTGTGAGATTACTATGCAAGGATCCTCAAATAGTGTAAATTCTAAATTGTTAAAGTCAACCATAAACCTCGGACCAATACTGGGGCCCCAGAAGGGGGGTTCAAAGTTAGAAATAGCATATGCTACGAAATAGAATGTTACAAGAAACTGTTGTTCAGGTGAGCGATGTGGCCCATGGGCCTCTTGTTTATGCTTCTGATTTATTTCATTAAAGGGATAGTCAGACTTTTTGGTGAACATGCTGCGCTAGAGAATGAATGATATATCGAAATCGGTTATGATTAAGTAACAACGGAATAAACATATCTATCCTGAAGTATTAGTATTATATAAATAGTGCCTGCTTGGGAGGGTACCCGTTGAAATTGACACCCCGAGAAAAGCATTGTCAACCGACGCGAAGCGGAGGTTGACAATGGTTTTTGAGGGGTGTCAATTTCAACGGGTACCCTCCCAAACAGGCACTATTTATTTTATTATACTGAATGTCTTAATTTTATAGCAAATTGTACTGCTTTTATATAGAAAAGACGTGATTTCTACGGCGAACCGTACGCGCACAATTTACGCGCATGAAACAATTCGTTCTATCGGCCCGTTGCCATGTGTGTTGCTAACGCTGAGAGTAGTAGAACGGATTGTCAACTGCGCCTAAACCAATCAGATTTCAGTATTTAACATGAAAGTATAATAAAATTATATTGTACACTATGCATTAAATGGTATAATGTGAATGAATATTGTAATCTTTTCTAATCCATATTTTCTTGTTCAAAATATGAACAGTTTCTAAGGCGAGGCAAGCTACTGACAAACAAGTTGATAAAAAAGGACTATCAACAGTCTCGTTTGAAGTCATCTTTTCGTAAGTTCTATGGTCGATAAAACGACCTTGTCAGCAAAAACAATCTTCCACTGGGCTGCATGCTGACTGACGTTTTTCATACTAATTGTTAGACTATAATTAATCACCTAATTGTCTACTGAAAATTGCGGTTTTTATTTTCCCGATTACGACAAAAAGCAAACAGCGGGTGTGACCGGTCAGCAGAGGATGCTTACTCCTCCTAGGCACCTGATCCTACCTCTATCCTTTTTCAGGTCCGTGTTGCTCCGCTTTGAATTCGTATTTCGTTTTATGGATTTTTGAGATGGTTGATGGTTTGTTATTGTCATTTTTCACCAAAGCATTTTCATCATCGCTGCATGTGTTTAGACATAATTTATGATAAAGATAGAGAGATGATACTGAATTTTTTCGAAAACCAAATTATTTTGTCATCGCTGTGTTTAAACTATGCAAATCAAATCATTTTACTCGTTATTTTATTGACTATGTGAACCGAATGAGTGTTTGTGTTTGTGTGTGTGTGTGTGTGTAAGAGAGAGAGAGAGAGAGATGAAACTTACGAAGACATTTAATTTTTTTTCTATCCATAGGAAATATAAAAAGGAAACGAATATGTGCAATACAATGTGCGTGTGTGTTTGCGAAAAAGAGGAAGAGAAAGAGGTGATTGTGTTGAGGTAGTATGCATGTATATTAGCGCTTTATTCAATAAAGTTAATTTTGTTAAAATACAGCATCCAAATTTATTCTACATATCTTGAAACAATTCTTATTGTATTGTTAGCAACTTGTCACCATCTAGTATGCTCTAAATCTTTGGTTATGATGATCGTATGAAAGTTCTAATGGCTACAAATTTAAGATCCGATAAACTAATCAATTACAGATTATAGAAAATTAATTTCTTCTAACTTTCACAGTGTTAAAATTCCGTAAGTCAACTTATCAGTAACGGCACGTAAACTTGAATTTAATATTGCCTTCTTTAAAGAAAAACCCATGTGATCAGATATTGTCTTATTGTAGGCCTATATACACACTTTACAATATTTCAAATGCGTTTTGTTTTTACACTAAATAATTATATATGCCTGTGAAAATACTACGTATCGATTTTGTACAATATAACCCATAACTTCAAATGACGCCAAATTGAGGCACCAGCGGCCTTTGCTTATTTATATTTTTTAATAATCAATCGTGCGGTGGCTTAAAATTACATAAATATAAGTAATAAGAAATCATTCTTTGAATATTGTGAGGTGATAATTTCGGTCGGGGCGTGATCAAATCTATCATAAACTCTTCGGGCTTTATTCGATTTGATCACGCCCCGACCAAAATTATCGCCTTATAATACTCAAAGAATGATTTCTTATCCCTTTAAAATACCAAACAAATCAACAAAACATTTTGTTTAATTCGTTTCGTTGGTTTTTTTCATTTCGTTGGTTTCGTTTCGTTTCGATGTTTGGTTAGGTTTCGTTTTGTTTCGTTTCGTTTCGTTTGGTTTCGTTTCGATTGGTTTTGTTTCATTTGGTTTGGTTTGGTTTCGTTTCTATTGGTTTCGTTTCGTTTCATTTCGATTTCGTTTCGCACTTTACAGGCGCCCTATAGTACATGTATCACCAGACCTGTAAACTTGGAAATTTGTTGGTTTATTTTTAAATCTGGATTTTTAAGGATTCCATCATGGGAACCTGTTCAGTGATATAAACATTCTTGGAAACTGTGGGTTTCCACGTCATTTTACAACATTGTTACATGTACATAAACAATATAAATTTCAAAATGCGTAAAAACCAGTGAAGCAGCCCTAAATGCTTTTTTAGATTTCACAATGAATTGCTTCAGGAAAAAATATATAAGTTTTTTTTTATCTCTCTTCTCTGTAGTACCTATACTTGGTTATATTTATTTCACTTTGTGATAAAATTAAAATTGGATCTCTCCATTTTATGGCTTTTGTGAAAAGTACATTTTTTTTATAAAAAATAAACTTTAAAATCTAAATTTTGGGGATTCTCTTAATGGATTGTAATTTCTCAATCCTTCATTAAGGTGGATTCATATAAGTAAACCCACTTGGAAAAAGTCACTCAAATTAACAGTAAATTATTTGATTATGAAAGATATAATGATAGATAGACTGTACATATGTCAAACTAGTGAAAAATTTGCAGTTTTTAGATAAAAAAAATGAATAGCTAAAAAATTCAATTCAGTAAGTAACAACAAAAGCCCCTGCGGATTCGAACTCGGGATGTATGGATCACAAGTCCGGCACGTTATCCACTCGGCTATGGAGTAAGTTACATGTTGCTGTCGATAAAATCCTTTTAATAAAACGAAATGTCGTTTCGATCAGAGGGTAGCCATTTCGTGAAGATGTTTTTACCACCTTAATATGAATAGGATTTTCCAGATGGCATGTTTGAGGTCTGGAGGAGTATTTATTTTGTATACCTTTATTGCAATCAAGAATTTTCAAATCATACGAACTAGTTAACTGATTATTTTTATTTTTTTTTATTTATTTTTTATTCGGGGGGGGGGGGGGAACCAATGAATTGAGATACAAGAACTAGTATTATTTCTACATTATTACTGGTGTATACATGTACTTATGTACAAGTTAAGGATCATTCAGGTGAAATATGGGGATTAATTATACAATCATCATTGGTTACATGCAAGCTTGTCTGATTCTCAGTGTCCCACTTCAGGAAAAGAAAAATTCCAATTGGCTGAGGTCTGTGGTTTGCACCAATGTTACTACAAGGTGATCCTCCCTTAGATGACTTGCTGTGGTACAAACTGTAATATGTACTGGTATTTATAGAAAATATGCCTGCTATATGTATAGGAACGACACACTTACTACACATCTACTGGTCCATGCATACGTGTCTGATTATAATTAAAGCAATCCAATTAAAATTAGACTTGTAAATCCGCTCCACTACAATACGCTATGTATAATTAAAATTAGACTAAGACTTGTAAATCTGCTCCTCTACGATACGCTATGTAATTAAAATTAGACTAAATCTTGTAAATCCGCTCCTCTACAATACGCTATGTATAATTAAAATTAGACTAAGACTTGTAAATCCGCTCCTCTACAATACGCTATGTAATTAAAATTGGACTAAATCTCTACTTCCATTTAGTGTAGTGTTCACATTTACTTCCATTTAGTGTCAATTCAAGTCTCACTCATTTCTAGAATCATGCATGAAGGATAAACGCTGATGCAGCACTATTTAAGCAGCAAAAGGGCCATATTTAGAAGCCATATGGGACTCCATTTTCTAATGGTCTCTTAAGTATCTTTAACTATGTATGGTTATTACGTCAGAATTCAGTCAAAACTAATGCTTGATATAACAAATAACCGGTTTTCAAGCTATTAACAATTTATTGTTCAGAGAGCATTTTGTCTTTTACGTATTAATTAAGGCACATTGGGAAATTTAATTGGGAAAACCACAGGCACCTGATGTTATATATTTTTCTCATAATTAAAAATAAATACCCTACATCTAATAATACACAAGGTACCCATCCCCGCCATCTTGGATTTATTTCAAACTGTCACATCAGCTGTAACTTTTGCTTGAAACTCATCGGTAAAATTATTTTGCGATCCTCTCCGTCTCCCGATTGGTCATTCAACATCTAAGCTAACAACAAATTCAACAAAAACGGTGCATTACACCTGTCATTAATAAAAATCACCACTCAATCTGCATCTACTGCCTAAAATATGCGATAAATTTCTAAAGGGTGGACGGAAGTTGTCACCTATATGTAAATGAGATTCCTTTGCACCGTTTGTGTGTTTCAATATTTCAAAATATATGCATTTATAAACATGTTTATATAAACTTTGTGTAATAAAAGTTATAATTGACTGTTTATAGTATCCCTTTTCTTAGTTTTAACTTGTATGTTGATCGAATTCAAAATTGACACCTATTGAATATTCGTATCAGTGCTATATTTGGAAGGGATTACCCGAAGTATGACGCAATTTATGTCAACTGCCGTCCATCCTTTAGCCTTTTGTCGCAGTAGATGCAGATTGAAGGGTGATTTTTATTAATGACAGGTGTAATGCACCGTTTTGGTTTAATTGGTTTTAAGCTTAGATGTTGAATGACCGATCGGGAGACGGAGAGGTTCGCAAAATAATTTTACCGATGAGTTTCAAGCAAAACTTCCAGCTGATGTGACAGTTTGAAATAAATCCAAGATGGCGGGGATGGGTACCTTGTGTATTATTACATGTAGATATAGGGTATTCATTTTTATTATGAGAAAAATATATAACGTCAGGTGCCTGTGGGGAAAACATCTTAACTTGTTGTTTTCAAGTTGGGTTGGTCAGAATGGCTCCCCTTGAATCAACATTTCAGTAACATTCAGTAAGTGCATATAAACACATTTATTCCTCTTGGCCTTTTCAATAAATTTTGTAGACTCAGTAAGAGTGTACATTGCAGAGCAAGATGTGTATGGCTTGATTCTATTCCTATATTCAAAGTTTTTCCAATTGATTTCTTTGTTATATTATATAAATAATTATATTTATTTTTAATTTGTTCTGCATTGAATTGTTCCCTATTAGTATGATTAATTTATAATAACACAAGGTGTGTGTACAACGATCAAACTGCCTACATGCATGCTAGATTTAAGAGGGCTCGGTCAGGTCGAGACCATTTTTAGATTACCCGTATTAATTTCCTTGAGAAGAAGAGCTTTATATAAAGATATAAAAAAAAAAAAAATTTAAATTTTAGAGCTTATATGTTTTGAATTTTTCTTAACAAAATGACAGTATATGAGTAAAAATATAAATTTAAGGAAAATCTGATGGATAATTTCGTATTGTTTTAATTGTGTCATATGATAAAGACACCAATATTAGCCTACCAGTAGTTCTTTCAAGTTTGATATTATGGATTCTGTTTATCATTAATATTCACTGATGTCTAATAAAGACAATTTTAATGAATGCAATATCAAGCTTCTATAATGTTCATGGTTCATATTAAACGTGTATTTATTAAATGTTAAATCTATACTACTATATTAAAATAATAGACTCAAATTTTTGGGCTTTAATACCGAGAAATCGGAGAAGTACTTTCTTTTGTTTTATATAATTTAAACATCATTGGTACTTGAAGATTACCAATTTGTTTTTATTTTTCCTCAATCAAGCTTCGCTAATTAATAATCAACAAAAATTCCTTTAAAAAATCCGGAAATCACCTGGATTTTTTGGATTTTACAATCTTGCGCATGCGCATTACATTTACGCTTAATCACGGGAGGCTCTTTAGTTCATGTTTCCACAATATCACATTTGCATGGATAAACTCAGAAACGATAATACAAATACGTGTAAATTTTCATTGGAAATTTTCTATATATTCTGTTCGTCAAAGAAAATTTGGGAAATAACTCTAACTCAGTGCATTTAATATGAAAAATTAAATTTTCAGATGAAAGGTATTTACAGCCTCAAAATGGTTTGTTATTAATAATTTGACTGTTATTTTCAATGCAGCTTCATTAATTTTCTCAAAAATCGTTTCGGAGCGATTCTGCAAATTTTTTGCTACATTACGGGTATATGGGAGGCATTTTAACTGTGCTGAAGGCCTGTCCCGAGACACAGTTAGATTATTCTAATTAAGCAGAGTGTAGTGAAATTATTAATAGCATTATTGTAGGCCTAAAGCTTGGTTATGTAAATGTCAACAATACGGTATATCGATGTATCTATTTCATAAATTTCTGATATCATATGCAATTTCAAACCGTGCACGCACAGGTCAAAGTCTAGTAGTATTGATTTTCATTGACAGCTATCTCCTATACATGTATATACAGTTTTATGTACCACAACTGTTTCATTGAATTATTAGATGTATCTTAAATCATACTAACTAAATAGGAATCAGATTTCAATCAATGAAACTTTTACAGAACTACCAGGTAAATTAGTGAAAATGTATGTACTTTAAATCTCTCTCTCTCTCTCTCTCTCTCTCTCTCTCTCTCTGATCAATAGACATCATTATTTTCTTATAGTCAAATTGATTGGATAAAATTTTAAATTTTTCAAAAAGTAAATTCATTTAAATTGAGTTAAGATGACTTCAAACATCTTCAGAAACCCACGGTCTGTCTCACTTCGGTAAGAGAAGCGAGACCGACCTTGGGTTTCAAAACATGATGGACTTCAAACTGAATTCAAAACACTAATATCTAAGTTGCTCGTGCAATTCTGCATCTGATGAAATGTTACTTCAGAATTGATTGGAAGAAGTTTCAATTTTTCAAAAATAATTAAATTCATTTCAATTTAAACTGATTTTAAGTTAAATTAAAATATCAGATCTAATTTCATCTTGGAACTCAAACGGAAGACCTGGTTGTTGCTCGCAATGAGATTGCATCTAGGTTTTTCTACATTGGTATGAATTAGATTGGGAATGTCCAAAATGCTACGATTGGTTACCATCATTTCTGTCATCCCATAAAATTTTGCGTTTTTCAATGTGTTTGACTATGACTTCAAACTAAATAAAGGTGATGACGTTTTCCTCACTTCATCAAATTGATATAATTAGTCACTAATTCATATAATAAAACAATTATTGCTGTTTTTCTATCAATTTCAATGGATTGGTGATTTAGCTACCCTTGAAGTACAATATTCACCTTGCCCTTTGCCCTCAGTTACCGGTAATATTGTACTTCTCTGAGGATTAGCTAAATCATTATTTTGCTGACCTCAAATATTTAATAAAAAAAAGAAAATGAAGGCTTTAATTTGCGAAATTAACATATTATATCGAAATTAACATATGATTGAGCAAAATACTGCTATTGTCACCTGGGCTCAATTTTGTAAATATTTGATACATAATTGCAATTCTAACTCCTTCTTATCCTATTAGATATTGTAATTGAGTATTGAAATCTCATCTACTTTGTACAAACTTGATTGTTACCAGACATCTCAATGGACAAATTGGATGCATGATCATGTCTTGGAATGGATGAGGCTCATATTGTAAATTCAATGAATATTGGAAATTGATAACCTCTCGGGGACAAGTTATATGAATCAAAGAAGGCATGTTTAACTCAAGTTTGATCAACTGTAAACAATTTCATTGAAACATATTCCAGAGATGAGGAAAAAGTCAAATCTAGAGCTATAAAGTATTTTGAATTGAGCCATTCAAAGTTCATTTACATAGCCATTAATCTTTAGCATAGGAATGTAATATGTTTCTCCAAACAGAATAAGTATGAAATAGTCAGTCGCATTAGAATTCTATGATATGCTGTATTTTAATTAATACATGTTTATGTTGCTAATGATACAAGACCTATTGAGGTGCTAATTGTGTTAATTACAGATACGCAAGCTCGAGGCTCTGTCATTCTTTATTGGATTCACTGACAGAATTGGTCGTCAGAAACCACAAATCAGTTTGTTTTTATGTGTTGTAAGATATGTAAAGTGTGTTGTATTAAACCCTGTGGCCACAGAGAAAATAGGAAGATAATCTCCCATTTGAAGGATAATTTGTTCCCATGTTAATTTTACTAGGCTCCAATATAAAATGCAATGAAAACTCTTGAATTTCTGCAATTTCAGGCTCTGTGAGTATAATGTTACATCCTCAGTATTCTCCTAATATAATTGTCTGAATTATTTTGTTGTTGAGGTAAAGATAAAAGTATACAGATTCAATAATAATCACCAGGAGTAAAATATCTTCTATAAAATAATGATATAAAAAAAAAACAACATGGAAAATATTTTTGTACTCATTGGGAGCATTGATTTTTGAGCTGCAATTCTTAATAAATTATGTTGTTTTCTGGTAAGGAAGGTACAATGTATTATGAATATTTGATAAAGATCTAGAATACAGTGAACACATGAAAGTAAAGTATTTGTTTAATTATGAATACAAATAATTGTTTATTGAAATTATGCAAAAGTATGACCTTTTTTTGTTCATAGTAATTGCATTTTGTTAAGGCCATATAAAAATAATATTTAGATTCTCATCCTGATTTGCAAAATATATGGGGCGGGTGGGCGAATTTTATTTATTATTTTAAATTTTTTAAAAACACCTTTTTCACTGTTCATGTTCTAGAAATAAAAACTGCTCTATTCTTTTTAAGTTGTTAATGCTAATTCACTTGTAATCTTTTAATCCATTTTATTTCGACTTAACTGATAATGCATGAAGACTTTTGTATCCTTATGAAAATGGAATCAAACGGTAATCCACATGTTTAGGCAGCCATTAAAATGTTTTGAAATTTTTTTTATACCGAGCCTGATTTTTTTTCCTGAAATTTTTTTTCCACACATTTCAAAAAAAAAAAAAAAATAAAATGCATTGAGGCCGGCCATTTTCAAAGGGGCAGGCGGGGATGAGAATCTAAAAATTAATTTTATGAGGCCTAAACTTCACCCTTAACCTAATTTTTAAAAATTGGTAAAAATGTGTGCAATTTACAGTTTGTTAAATTAAAAAAAAATAACTTTTAAGTAAAACTGCAATAAGTTGATCATTTACATGTAGGTAGATGTATGCGCGTGTCTGAAGAGTTTGATCAACAAAAATTATTAAAGAAGATTACAAAGGAGGAGGGCCTAGTGTTGAAGAAGTAGATGAGATTATAGTCGAAGGATGTCTTTAGGAATATTTTTTTTGTATTTAGACATCAAGTATATTTTTATATCCCCTTACACTCCTTACATTTGAAAAGAAATTAAATTTGTTCTTACAGTATTTGACTAGATTAAAACTCACAATGCTACAGATCTAAATCTAAATTTTTTTATAATGTATGGCAGTTAAATTCTGTAGAGACCAATGATGGTCACTGAAACACGCACAGTATAGATTCCTAGTTGTAATAATGGGACTCCACGCCTCTATTGAATGCTTTTATCAGGAGTAATGCAGTTTACGTGAAATCAGGCTCCATTCAGAATTTTTTGACTGCAGGCGTGACTAAAAGCACGTATAAAAAAAATTCTTATCTAAATTTTCCTTCCCTTGAGTATAAAAATAACTGCTGCGTATTCTGTCATCCTGGTCATATCTGTAGGGTACGGTACATTACGCTTCAAGAGCATGCTTTAGACATCCAATTCATTTGCCAAGTTCGAGTCACTTAAATATCACTAACCAGCAGTTTTTGAAGATATTTGATGATGGACAATATCTATAAGTAAATATTGGACGATACGGAGCCCCTCCTTAGAACTCGATCCATTCACTAGACAGGGTCTTTTGTGCAGCAATTATTGGATCAATTAGAGAAAACCAACTATCATCGATTTGACTCAAATATTTGATCTTTAAAACTTGTTCAGTATCAACACTATATGGACAGAGAAAAACTCAAATAAACTCTGTAGCTTAAAAAAAAAGGCCATGTATTGATTGAAACCCCTCAATCATGAAACGCTAAAACGCAGGGCAGACTGTATAATAGGAATGCAGTTCACAGCAGTATAGAATATATGATGTAGTTAAGAAGATATAATTTAGGCTGTCTTATTGAAAATTCTGTTCACTTTAAAGTTTATAGCGGAGAGCTCAAGAGATGCTGGCTCTGCTATCTGAGGATGTGATTGATTCTGTGTAGACTTTTCATTTTCCATGCCGTGTGATGACATACTTTTTTGCCTTCCTTATCTACAATCTACATTACATGGATGGCATATTACAACAGCTTTTGTCCTCTTTATTTCCAATAACTTTTTCGTCTTCAAGGCATGGGGATTGGGTTTAAAGAGTGTAATAGACGTGTTGGGAGGAATAAGTCAAGTGGGGAGACACTGTAATCTCTAGGTGTTTTGAATGAGAATCTGATTATTGCGTGAGTTGGAGAAAAATAGCAATGGGCTTTGTAGATAGTAAATGCCATTCTGGACGACTTTATATGTGAAGAGCTGTCACCATTTTATGTGACGTCTTTTTACTTGGGGCTTGCGCTGGTCAGTTAAGTGACTATTTCTCTCTTTACTTTTACAGGTGTATAATGGATTCTTAGCCACTGCAGGAAATCGGAGACTGCCACAGATGGATTATTGTTATTATTGAGAAAAACTGCTGATTGAAGTGAACAGTTACATCAGAATACTCCTTCATGCAATTTTCTTGAAGGACTCTCGAAGATGGAGCAATATTGAAACACTGATAATGGACCCACTCTGTGTTCTTCCATTGGAGTGTCAGATGAAAAATAGCATTTGCTGACAGGTGATAAATGTCGAGTGACATGGGAGACACTCTGTAGTATGAAACTCAGACGCTGCATGCAAATGAAGAATTCAAAGAAGTGCTTATCCTTTATCCTGTGCATAGGCACAGTAATTGTGTTCTATGGAATGTTCCAGTGCAGTAATTCCCCTAAAACGTACATGGTGCCACGAGAATCCGTAAAGTATGTCTATGATGATAAACACTTAGCCATACCTTACGACCAGAATTCTCCTCTGATTTTCATTGGGGGGATGCCACGCAGTGGTACCACCTTAATGAGGGTCATGATGGATGCCCACCCCGATGTTAGGTGTGGGGAGGAGACTCGCGTGATACCCCGAATTCTGGGCATGAGGAACCACTGGCAGAAATCGGAAATTGAGAGGAAGAGACTTGTAGAAGCGGGCATCAATGATGCTGTAATAGACTCGGCTGTGTCAGCTTTTATTTTAGAAATCATTGCCAAACATGGCGACGCTGCTCCCAGACTCTGTAATAAAGATCCTTTTACGTTGAAATCCAGTCAGTATCTTAGTAGTTTGTTCCCCAACGCAAAATTCATACTCATGATCCGCGACGGTAGAGCTGTCATTCATTCAGTCATATCGAGGAAAGTGACAATCTCAGGATTCGATCTGAAGAATCCCAAAATGTGTCTAGAGAAATGGAACACAGCCATGGAAGTGATGTATTCTCAATGCCTAAGAGTTGGACCCATGAGGTGTATGCCTGTGTACTATGAACAACTTGCGCTGCATCCGGAGGTGTGGATGCATAGAATTCTGGAGTTTTTAGATATACCATGGAACAATTCAGTGCTTCATCACGAAGACTTTATAGGAAAACCTGGAGGGGCTTCTCTCTCAAAGTAAGTGCTTGTGTAACAAGTTTTTGATGTAACACAAAAGGTACATTGCATTGCAACTATTTACAAAAATCACAACAGCCTAACTCTTGGCTATCTGCTCCTCTCTCCTCTGAAAAGAGAAACGCGCCATCATTGCCATCCTTGCATCAAATGTTAAATCATTGTCATTAGTGATGATGATATGGCAAAAAAAAAAAGTGTTTCTGCTTTTCCTAGAATATATATTTTCAGACCCTAAAGATTCTATGAGTCTTTTTAATTATATCTGTTTCAACCTTATATCCATATCTGATGATTACTTGCTTTAGTTTATTCAACAAAATAGGGGAATATTTCTGGGAAGCAATTTTTATTTGAATTCTCCTTTGGTGAAATTTGGAAGAGAATTATAATTGATCAAAAGTGAAATCAGTCAGATGGTAGTTATATATTTAACTTTTTAAAAACTTTTCCTGGCTTCAAATAACCAGTACATATCACATACTAAACTTATTTCTAACCTACTCCATCCACCACACTTAGCATTTGAAGGAGCACTTGATATGTTTGGTCTGCAATTAAGAGAAATCCCACTTTGTCCTATATTCAATCATTGCAAATTTTATTTCATGAACATATATTTTGACCCCCATATAAACTACTGGTATAAATCTTGTAGTTCTAATTCAAAAATAAAAGAAAATCCACCCAAATCAGACCTGATTTGGTATTATAGTATATCAATGTTAATGCAGGTCCTCTTTATTCATTATCATTAACCTGCATGGCTCGTGACCTGAATGTGATTATAACCTCAGTACATGTTTGGTGAAACAAAGATAAAAATAAATCAGTGTGGACTTGTGGGTAATTCTTATTTTTATGGTCTGTTGATCACAACCAGAATTAGTTTTATTGGCTATACTTCTGTTCAGATATGACGAATAGCAATGGGAGAACTCATCCTAATTGGATGGATAAACACTTCGAATGTTCTGAAAATAGCCCATATAATGTTATAACGCTTTGTGCATTTACTTTTGGTCTGACCCTTGATGACAGTCTGATTATGCGGTCACATCTAAAGGGGGTGATATTTTCCTCTGAATCCTTTTCTGTAAAGTGAAGTTCTGATAGTTATCAACATGCAGTTAAGTGCTTTGCAGTGCTACAATTGATCTTAATTCCATAATGCCTAAAAGAAATTTATATGCTGATGGTTAAAGCACTATATTAATTGTATAATATTTGCATGCCAATGTCTCTTATTTTTCAGTGAGGAACAAATTGAATAAATCTAGAATTGTTCCAATCTTTGAATGTGACTTCAAATGATTTTGTACAAGTACTGATGTTCCATACAATTAGAAAAAAATTGTTTGCCCATAACAGTCATGTAAAAAGAATTGGATGGGATACAATATTTTAGCAGGCTATATGAATCTTAAATTGCCTTTTACTTTAGTATTTCACAAAATTTTGAATTGCTTAAATTAATCATCTTAATTAATCCCCAGGGAAAAGAATATGAACATTTTCTCCCCAATAATTTGTATCTGGTTTCCTTAGTATAGAGAAGTGTACATATAAATAGCCCGTTTAATTTACTGTGGTTAAAATAGCTGTTTTATCGAGGATGGGTGTCAGGGGAGTTCATAAAAATGACAAAATCCTGCTCATCTGATCCAAGGTGATACCTCCCAACATATCTCTGACTGGCAGCGAATCACTGCAAATGTAACATGGGGATGTAAAGCCGTGCCCTGGACCTCTTTCTTCATGTCTAATTTGTCATGAACACATGTTTTGTTGCATTAACAATGTCCATATATTAAGAGGATTGTTACTCTTAGGTTACTGTTCTTTTGGGGGATTATTTTTTTCTCCAATATGTTATCAACTTTATTTAACCTATAGGAAAAATTGCATGAATATTAGGAAATACATGTATTTCATATTTAAAAAAAATTAATTTCCCAAAAAGGTTATTAGTTTTAAAAAGCTAGCTGGTATTTCATGGTTTATTAAATTGATACAGTTAAGTCTGTGGGTCAAAGAAATT
This sequence comes from Magallana ariakensis, assembly GCA_020458035.1. NCBI lineage: Eukaryota > Metazoa > Mollusca > Bivalvia > Ostreida > Ostreidae > Magallana > Magallana ariakensis. Next base: position 22,812,900 of record CM035814.1, on the reverse strand, counting down.
GGAAAAAAGGTTAATTTTCAAACAATTTTATTGCTTTTGTTTTCATCATGTAAATACACTAATTTTCAATGTGACAACATTTGTTCAGCCAGATATTAAAGCAGTACATCATTTCAATTCAAATTATTTTGGTGACTTTGATGGATTTCAATTCTGAAGATAATTATTAGGAAAAATATGAGTGGGCAAAACAATATTGCCTGTAATTTGAGCAAAAAAAAGACTAAACTGATGCATCAATATCATGACTCATCAGTAATTTGGCTGCTTCGGGGGAAAATTTTAATATCTGCATGGGTAAATATCTCGTTTCAGAACAGAGAAATCAACAGATCAAGTGATCAAGCCTGTCAATATAGAAGCACTGAGCAAGTGGGTGGGATTTTACTCTGATGAAATTATAGTGGACATGGCCAAAATTGCGCCCATGCTGCAAACTCTTGGGTACGACCCTGACAAAAACCCACCTGACTACGGAAAGCCTGACCCGAAAGTGGCCGACAACACAATGCATATCAAACAGAATATGGAGTACTGGAGGCTGAAAGAGCAGGAGATTTTGGCCAAAGAGAAGAAAGCTGTTCACCGCCCAGCTCCCCCAGCTTGAGGATTCTCATTTCCCTCCCACCCCACCCCCCAATCAAGATTCAAGACCCCCCCCCCTCAACCAAGACCAGCCTTTTCTCATCACTATAGATAAATCTGTAGATAGCTTTAGGTTGAATGACATTTGGTTGTTTGAATATACTGTTGTATAAGGGGAATAAAACTGTTGATTTTTTCATGAAAGGGTGTTTATTTAATCAATTTCATTTAGTCCACAAGATTTTAACGTGAGATATTTTATGTAACGTACTGTAATTGATTAGATACATGTATTTTATTACTGGATACCATTCATCTATCTATAGATGCATTTAGAACAGTACCAGTAACGTTTATAATGAAGAATTTATTTTTTCAATGCCATTTGCTTTGCATTTTTGTTTTTATTGGAAAATGTGTTTATCAGTTACTGGTATTAATTTTTATTTGTACATGTTTGATAATCTTGAATGCATGCATTCACTTGTAAAACATATGAACAACTCTGTTTGAAAAAAAAGTAAATATAATTGTTGTTATACATGTATATAGTTGAACAAATCCCACCCATCCCCGTCTCCAGTATTCTTTTTACATATAAGTATGGTATTACAAGAATACACATGCATATTCATTGACAAAATGGCTGCTGGTAGTTTTTGATGAGTGCATGTGACATTGAATCTTTGTTGACATCTTGTTTTGTAATACGTATCTGGATTCACAATTTTTGTGTCTGCGTGCAGCATTAAGTTGTTTAAAGTACCAAGTACCTTTTATTTTACCCTTTAAGTATATGGATTTATGACTTATTGCTATCATGTGGGTTTTTTATATATATATACCGGTATATATATGAGTGTACTTTTAGTACATGTGAAATATGCTAGCCAAGTCAGCAGCTGCAAGTTTAGTTTATTCAGTGTCACAATTCCACACCTTATGTAACAAATTTTATGTTTCCTTAAAGAATTTCAGATTTAATTTCTTTTACATAATATGAAAAAGGTGTTCTCGTAATTTTTTCGTCTAAGTTTCTGTATTCTTTTTACATGAAAAATGACTTGAATAGCATAACGCTAAAAAATTTAAACCTACATAATTTATTAAATTTTAAACTAGAGAATTGGAAGTACACAATTTTTATTACATATTTTTTAGTTTCATTTTACCAATTATAATGATATTTTTAGGCATTTCTTCTGATCTATACAGATTATATTAGAAAATGTACCATTTCAGCACCTGTAAGGTACAAAAGTTGCGATGAAGTCAGAAATCTTTTGTTGATCTCGGCTGATGGTTAAGTCCTTTGCTTTATATGAACAATGCTGAGACCACCAATCATGTTAGCTTTTATTGCTATAAGATTATTGAACTTGGACATGTTTTCTCTTACCAGCCCTCATTATTCATGTGTTCATTTAATATTGATGTCTGTATGTAGCTACATGTATAAGTGTCTTTTGTCACTGCATATCTGATGGATCAATTTATTTTGTAGCTATAGGCTAATTATGTTTTAGATTGAATTCATTTGATGCTTTATTTTACACTAATTAGTATTATTGATTTAGAAGGACAAATCATAGATTTTCATTAATATGAACGTGTCTACCGGTAGCTGATAGTTCATGAGTTTTGATTTTCTAGTCATAAGGTTTAAGGTGCTATTATTTGCTTTAGACTACCATGTAGGTGTATTGACCATGCCAATGTGGGGACCAATCTCAGAGAGAGAGAGAGAGAGAGAGAGAGAGAGAGAGAATGAATAAATCATTAAAAAGATGCCAAGTATTTCTATTAAGGGTGTAACTTTTAGCTGTCAGTATTCGTGCAAGGTAACTTTATCTGATAAATTTATATCTTGAACATCTTTATCTCAAATCTCATGGATATGTTGAAGGGACCACTGCTTCTTCATCTGTTTTTACTTTCTTTATTTATCTCTAGGTTTTTCGCAGTCCCAATAAGAACAAGATAATGAGATTTGTCTGTAGTAACTTTTCTTTAGATTAAAATTAAGCATTTAATGGTCCCTTAATTCTTAAAAATGAATTGAAATATTAAATTTTTTTTAAAACAAGCTCTCATTGCCTATTTTAAATCCATGCACTCTCTAATTAAATTACATGTACTGTATATGACCATCGCTCATAAGCAATTATTTGTACTGACGCGTGTTCAACAGAGCGGGTGCTCGAGAGCACTCGCAAAAATTCCCAATACCCGAAACACAAACTTGGTGAGCACTCGCGAGCACCCGCTTTGCTGAACATGCATCTGGAGTGAAAGATATCAAAGTTGTTAGTGGTGATACTGTCACTTTAGTGATTAAGGCTTCATGGCTACAATGAAAGAATTGTTAAACAACTTAAGGTGGTATGGGATACTTCCATGTTGTGATGTACCGGTACTATTTATCGAAATAAACAATAAAATCAAGTGTAATTTTATTAATAGTTTCTGCCCCAAACTTGTCAACTAACAGCGTAGCGCAGTGGTTTAGAGGGTTCACTTCAAATCTGTAAATCATGAGTTCGAATTTCGCTGGGGATATTAAAAGTTTTACCTTTCCAAAGTATTTTTTGGTTAAATATTGTAAAAAAATTTTAAAAATCTATACCGGAGAAAGTCTTTTAATTATACTGTACTTTAATTCACATTAATATCAACCAATGTCCCATACAATCTTAAGAATGCTTATGACAACAACCATCCATAATGAAAAAAAATTTCTGGAGGGCACAAATATTACAATTGAATAAAATATATTCTTTCATTTCATATTATTTATCTTTTATTAATAAAGTGTTTGTCATGTTGAGTTGTAATACTTTCCTTTTCATCAGATATAGATTGTTTTTCTGACTTACTCGATTGATTTTGAGTTATGAACTGTTTTTGGGATCACACTAAAGAATCTCTTTGATAAATGCTTACCGTGGTACCAGAAATTAAAATTGAATTTTTCAAGATTAACTCCTTTTCTGCAACTGTGTATTTTGGTGTCAGTAAATATTGCTGGCATGAGTTTGGAGTCCAATCTGCTGTTTTTTAATGCCTTTTTAACCTCGGAGCCATACCTTGAACTGTAAGATATTCCATGCACTTTTTCTTTGTCTTAGCTGTCAAATTCTAGATATTAACAAGGTTGTACAGTAGAATAACATCTGAAACAAATTATTTGTATGAAATGGTTGCCAGTTGAGGAAACAATTACCGGTACACATGGTCATCTGTTGTCACAATTGGTCTTATGTTACACATACATGCATACATTTGTATATATACATGTATATTACATGTATTATCTTCAGAAGTTAATATATACCCTTGAAGCAATGTGAAGCATATATAGTCATACCTCTAAAATGCGTATTTCTTCATTAGGATGTTTTTTCATGTTTGTAATAAAGAAAAATGAAGATATACTTTTATTAATGATTTCTGCAATTTTTCTTTTCTTTTTAATTTGTTGAAACAAAACTTCACTCATCTTCCCAAGTCAAAGGTTTAATTCTGATCCGCTCCACTCTACATAAACATGTACATTTACATACATGTAGAGCGGAGCGGATCAGAAAACCCTTGACCTGGGAAGATGAATTTCACTAAGCATCATGTTCCTCTTAGAGTATCAGTGTATTGTTTTTACAATTTGAACAAATTCAGTCTTAGTTATTTTATTTTTTTTATTTTTTACCCTGGTATTTTTTTTCAATATTATAAGATAATGTACGCATGTTAGTTTTCTAATTTCCATTTGTAATAGATGTACTGTACTAATTGAATTGAGTTGATTTACGGTATTTGTCAAGGTTCTCAAACTTTTTACCTTTCTTGGTTGTTGATCATTTCTTTTAACTGTGTTAAACTTTTTGAAAATTATGTGCATGTTGGTATTTATCTAAATCTATTTGAAATTCTGCTACAATGTTTGCTTTCTCATTATTGGATCAGGTTATGAATATATTTTTTACTTACTTTTCTTTTATTTAAATTACTTACTGGTATTATTATTATTTTATTATTCTTTTCTTTTTTTTTGCTGCTGCTGCTGCAAAACACACCCTTACCAAAATGGCTGCATTGTTTGACTTAAATTGTGATGTTGAGATGACCCCTATGTTTGAGTTACAAATACATCTGTACAGTTCAGGAGTGATGTGGTGTCATTAAATATTGAAATACAATTACCGTGTGGATTAATTGATTTAATCAAAACTCATTTCCCTGGTGCCGTGTTCCAGGGTATAAAATGTGCCAAGGTATGAGAAGTATGATTTGAAATTCATTTGTCCACGTAGAGCAATTATTACCAGAGTATGGGAATATGGCGGCAACAAGTGGTGGATAAAATGAGTTCTAGAAATAAATCTGACAGTAAAAAAATTTCCTGGAAAATATCTCGATCCTAATTCCTGACAAGTAATGATTCTGATATGCCTTGAATACATCTATTGTGCGTTAACGGCCTTGATTTGCTAGCATTGTTGACCATGAATTGGCATTGTGCTTGTGAATGCCATGCTAAGTGTCTAGCATAATAACCCATTTCCCAGTTTACACCATAATATTTGTACAAAACAGCATTCATGACAGACACTGACCTAGAGAACAGACTTGCTCATAAATATGGTACAAAAAAGTCATGGCTGTTTAGTGCAAATGGACTCATTTTTCTGACAGAGTAAGACTGTCGAATTCATGCAAATCAAAAAGAGGTATAGTGCACTCAATATACAATTTTGCCTACAATATAGCGCTTTTGCAAACATCATACATTTTCAATATTATACAGTATTTAGTTAAATTATATTTTAAGAAACACAAATTTCACAATTCCAAGGCTAAAATAGTTTTAATTATCTTACACGACATACCATTTAAATCTGATGATTTTGTAAAGGATGTATAGGAAAATAGTATGCAATAAAAAAAGTTGGATATTTGAGTATTTGAAGCAAAGAAATCTGGTTGTATACATTTATATTGAATTAATTTGGGTTTAACGTGGTCTTCATACTGTAAATAAGACAAATATTTCAATTACTTAGTGACTTTTCCAATACATTCATGTATATAGCTATATATATTGAAAAGACTTTCAAAAGTGTTGTATGCATAGCCTAGTGGTAACAGTAAGTCGTTTGATTTGTGGTCGCTGGATGGATTCCACCAAGTAATAATTTTTTTTTTCCTTTGACTTAAAGAATGATAAGAATAGAAAGTTAAAATTACATTCATTTTGTACATGTATTCACATATTCACAATAAGCCCATAGCCATGGCCAGGACACAATTCATTATAAGTTTTAAATTTGAGCAAAATACTGTACTTCTTAAATATTTATTAAGTTTGTAACTGATGCACATAATTTTTAGAGGTTAAGTGGAAGAAACATAAATTAAAAACTGATAATTGAAGATGTTTTATTTGAGTTATTGCACATAATTTTGTTCTCTTGAAACAGTACAACTAAAACTCATTCATTATGCTCTCTCTCTCTCTCTCTCTCTCTCTCTCAATTATTAATGTAAAATACATTCACTCCAAAAAGAGAAAAAGAAAATAATCATATTTTAACTGAACATGTCACGATTCACATATGTGTATTCACAAATTAAACAGGCATGCTTCAGTAGCATTTTGTTGCAGAGTTAAGGATAAATAATATCTATAACTTGACATTTTGGAATCATTTAACTCTACAAAATTACATATAGTTATAAATTCTGTTGTAAACCAAAAGAACAGAGAAAAAAAGTGTGAATAATACATGATTAATTCAATTTTCAGATATACCTTGAACCTGATGATCAGACAGTTGTCATGGTAAAAAGACAAGTGTAAATTAAATATTAACAATATTTACCAGGATATCACACAGACTATTTGATAAACACTCCCGTCTTTCTCGTGCATAAACACATAATGATTAAGGCACTTTCCAAGGTTGGTCAACAACTCATATCCACAAAGTCCAAAATCCTCATTAAGTACAATGAACTAATTGCAGTGCATTAATATAATGTGATGCATAAAATATCAGCCATAATAAATAGTAAACCTCCAATTTAAAAGAATGCATTTCTATTATTATTGATGCATTTTTTTCCCCTTTTAACAATTGTGTTGATTCAAAAATTGTTAATAATGTCTTTTTGTATCTTTGATACAATCTACATTAAAATCTAGATTATGTTACAATAAACTGTAATATGCATCTGAATATGGTGCAATATTACTTCAAACACCCTTTACCTTATTTTTAAATTTAACAATCTTAAGATAAAAATATCCCAAAATAAAAACAAGCTTAGAAATTTATTATGCATGAAATATTAGAGCCTTTAACTGGGGCCACTGAAAATAATTGTCAACAAAGTTAGTCATAGAAAACAAGGTTCAAAATAAAAAGAGAAAGCTATAAAGGTTGACTTAAAAAAAACCCTCTATATTGTCTAAAAAAAAAATGGGTTCTATTCCATTAAAAAATGCCAACAACAATACACTATTCTTACTTAAACAACCTTCTAGATAAATGCAGACATGTATAAATAAATTAAGTGAGTTTATAAGATTTGGCATATTAACAATCAATATTTACCCCAAATTCAATGAACAACCAACCTTCTCATAAGCAATTTCAAAGTATAGCACCCCTATCTCAAAAAATTTTCACAACATACATGTATCTCCTTGCTCATCCATCCCCCCCCCCAAAAAAAAAGTTGTGGCATCCTTTTTATATTTTATTGTGTATGAATACAGTACTATTCAGTACTCTTTCATTTATGCCATCAACCTGAAATCTATACATAGCAGATACCTTGTAGATTTAATTTTCTTACCAGTTGTTCAATTTTAAGAGGGCTGGATAGACATGGCCATTTTTAGACTATATTGATCTCCTTCATAAGAAGAGCTATGTATATTTGGAGTTTTACTTTACTAAATGATAGTTTATGGACAAAAATTACTTATTTAAAATCTAATGGGTCATCCAGCCTCCTTAATCTTAATAAAAAAAAGGTGCTGAGTCATTTCATTCCTCTAACAATTCAGCTCAGCTGTAAATAGATACTAGTGTCGTTTAGTGTCCCATCAAGGGATATATTCAACTCTCATTATGCTTAGCACTACAGAATTCAAAAAGATATGTACACATAAGCACCAACCTTATTCATTTGTGCCATGAGGCATTACTTAGTACATGTAGTTCCTCATTTAAGGTATGGCAAGAGTGCAGTTAAAATACTTTAGTGAAAAAAAAAAATCTCAAAAGACAAAAAGAATAAGACTTGAAATGGTGGGTTGATATTGGATATGAAAGACAATGCCAGATTAATACATGCTCAGATATAAAGCACATAAATTACTTAAATTTTGTATTCAAGTAACTATATAGCACATCAAAAATTTGTGCTAAAGTAACAAGAGCCCATGATTTGTGCTCAAGAAGTACAGCTGATTCAGAACACAGCAACAATAATTTACCTCTATAGAGTCGCATGTAAGGTAAGTGTGTACATGTAATAGGTTTTCTTATTACATTCAACTTAACTGTGGTTAAAACAGATTTTGTATGACATATGAATATAAGTAAATGAACACAACATATAAAATACCAACTTGTGTCAAATAAAAATGCAGGCGGAAAACCCCGATTCCATTTCAAACTGAAATGCTGGTTTGTCAAGACGTGGAAGTGATTTCTAAGCAACAGTTTTGATTCCATCAAACGACCAGCACTGTTTGGGAATAATAATTATTGGTCATAGAATGCAGCACCATTACATCTGAAGTGGCTCTCTAGGCTGTAATACTGGTTAGCAATTAAGCCTCGGGTTACTAAATCACGTTTTATTTATCACATTTTCTTCAGAGTTCCTCAAAGAAGGCTACTCGGGCTTGAGCAGAACTTGATTTAGCCTAAAAAAAAGAAATGTTTAAAAAAATCATTAGAACATCACACAAAATTTTTTAATTTAATACCGAGATATTTTTCACATACATTCATAAGTTTTGCACCCAAATATGGTACAGGAACCTTATAATGTGGAATTCGAGTAAAAATAGTGTACACTGCTCATCAAAAAACTGTAAAATATCTTGATAAAAACATTAACTTTCAAAAGATCTAATTACTGTATTTCTTAATTTTATATCACCAGTTCAATGTACAATAGAATGTAATGTTATAACTCAGAATTATTGTAAACAATTGTTAGAATTTCATTGGAGGGTTCTGATACATTATAATAACAAAGTAATTACTGGTAATGCAACAAGTTTACCTGTCTGAGAGTGGAGTGCATGCTGTCCCCCCTATGTATACTAAATATAACAGTACTATACCTGTCTGAGAGTGGAGTACTTGCTGTCCCCTCTCTGTATGCTGCTCTCGTGTAGCCGGTCCAGATCTGTCTCCTTTTCCTCCACTTTCAGCACCTCTATCTCTGTTTTCAGCTCCTTCAGCTGCTCCTGTAGATGCTTTGACTTCTCCATGTACTCAACTCTGAAAAAGATAATTTTTTATTTTTATTTTGGACCATCTACTATTAAACAGACAATTGCGAAAAAATATCATCAGACCTTTTTCTTTTAAAAGGGCATCTCTTACCACCAGATTGATTAGGACCCTACCTTTCTCTCTCTATTTCTTGGGACAACTGATCCATGTCTCCATCCCCCAATAGTTCACAAGAAATCTCCCCATCAAGGGAAATCTGGTGTGAATTACCGATGTGAAAGTCGGAGAGGTCAGAGGTCAAGGACGCAAGAGGGAACATGGTCTAAAAAAAAAAAAGAAATAAATAAAATATCATAGAAACAAATGGAACACTGCTTCATAGCATAGCTTTTGAGGGGTACAGTTAACTTTACAAACAGCATGTCTGTACATGAATTAGTCTTAAAGAAGCATTAAAGTAAAATCATGCATTTTTATTGTATACAAATGGAAACTTTTCTTTTAAAAAAACAAAACCTTATACTTATTATATATTAAATAACCATGAAATAAGGAGTGTCGATACAAACAGGGTAAGGGGAAACACGTGCCACTTCTAGCAACCGCTCTTTGGCCAATTTTTCGGACATCCTCGCTTGAGTTAGTTCATCTTTCAATTGATCTGCCTCCTTTGCTCTGTTAAATAAAAAAAAAAAAGAATTATCACATGATGTACTGTGAAGTCAATGATATGCAATAAAAACTATGGTATGGTCAATTCATAATTTGTAGATTCTTGTCTCTTTATTGCAACTACATTGAGAAATAACAACAATTACAAGCATGCTTATTAGGTGGGAATTATTTACTATTGAAAATAACCACAATGACTGTTTCACTTGGACAAACTTTTTAAAAATTCATAACGCTAAATGTGTTTATTAGACAAATGATGCATACATCACGATACACAAGAACTAACCTCCTTTCTGAGTCCTCTAATAACTTGGTGGCAATCATCTCATATTCTCTAGCTCTATACTCCATAAATATTCTCTCTTCTTCAGTCTATAAAAATGAAGACCATAGTTTTACAAAATTCCTCTACTGTTGTTCAAAACAGTCAACCATATTTTTATGTATATAATTTTTAAGGGAATCCAGAGTTATCTACCTTGATGGCTGTGATTTTGATACTCTGGATTTCACGTTCCGCATCGGCCGCTTTCTGAGTCAGAAGTTGAGCTTCTTCCTCAGCAAACCTGGCCTTCTCTGCCAGTAGCTCAGTGGTTTCTTCAGAGCGTTTCTAAATAAAAAAGAATGGAGGGAGAATGATATATCTTTAAAATTTTAAGCAAAACTTACTATAAAATCTACCGGTACTCAACAACCTCTCGTTTCAGAAAAATCTTTTTGAGATAAAACAAATAAGTGTATACAAATAAGTGTATACAAATAAGTATACACATGTACTGCATATTCTTATAGAATAACTATGTGCCAGTTCCGTGCTATATCTACAGTGAATTAAAATTTATTTTCTTTGTCGCTCACCAACATTTCCTGAGCAGTTCTGACTTCTTCCTGCATCTGTGACAATTTTCTCTCTAGCTCCGCCTTTTCTCGTAATGCCTCTTCCTTTAGCTGTTTTTCTTTGGCGAGTTTTGCTCTATCACACTGAAAAATAGTCATACACTTTTCAAAACTGCACTAGATTCAATGCATTGTTAATTAATGTAATTCAATTGTTCTTAATATACATGTAGATGTACAAGATGTACCAATACTAGCTCAGTTGAACCTGACTGAAGCATCTATACTGGTGTTATCAAAATAAAAAATCTTAATACATGTAGAGATAAATATGGGATTTACCATTAAACCATTTATATTTATGTTCCTGTGGCTATTTTTAAACATTATCCAAAATCAATAGGTTAATGAGAAAGATGAAATTTTCAATATCTATTGGATTTTAAGGGAAAAGGTTTCCAAGAAATTCATAATACACTGTACTGATATTCCATAAAACTATGATTCCATTGTTTCGTATAATACTGCTTACTCTCTTTCTCTGCCTCTCATCTCTAGCATTAGCTTTCATTTGTTGGATTTCCATAGAATCTGGTTTTCTTCTCCGCATGAACAACTCATGATTTCCCACACATAATTCTAGAATCTGACAAAATAGAGACAGTGATAAGACAATATAATTCACATAATAAAAAAAGAAAAACTTTTATTTTGTTGCTTGAATGTACTGTAAACATATTTTTATTTGCATGTGAGATATATGTGCAATGTTTGCAAACACATCACAATGGCTAATATTTCTCCTTGCAGACCATTAGTAAAATAGAACCATTTTAACAGGAGCTTGAACTTTGGGTAGTTGTGTCAAACTGCAATGTGATGTAGGCCTGTCTATTTCATTGCTGGCCACTCAGCTATGGCTCTGTGAAATCAACAAGATTTGTCTGGCTTTTGAGCTAAGACTTCACAATCTGTGTATATTTCACTTGAAACCAGCGTCATTTTCAACTTGTTTTGACGCAAGAAAAAGATAGTTACATCCTACCGAAAGTCCAAGGTCTTGTTGAAATAGTTCTACCTCACATCTCACTGCATAATGATAAACACTGTCAAACATATGTAAATTAAAGAGTTTCCATCCATTAAACAGCCATTAGATTTATCTGGTGAAATGTGACTTATAAAATGCACCATACATGCAATGAAGCAGTATTATTGGTAATTTGCGAAATAAAGTGCTTGTTGTCATTAATAAGTCGGTTTACTGAAACAGTTCCTATAAGCTATCTAAGGAGCCCCATTGTTGGCCTTGCTTCTGAAGCACTGTAATAAGACCTACAAGTACCTCAGGTTATGAAATATCTTGGTAAACTATGAGAATTTTAAAGAATTTATTTATATAAACTAATACCCACTGTATACTGTTTTCAGTATTTTGGTTTGATTGCATTATACATGTAACTTACAAGTTTGTTGATTTTCACTTTTGGGGCATAGAATATGAAATCTGGAACTTTCTTCCCTACAGGTTTTATCACAAACTGAAAAGTAAAATACCAACACTTATAACTGACAAATAAGGTGCAAAATTACACATGGAAAGAAGATAATGGAAAATAATAGCATGAGGTGATAACAACAAAATGACAATTAAAACTTTTCCCAAAATATCAGATATACATAAACTATTGGTATCATTTTTTATTCCTCATATTTTTTTTTTTTATTTTTATTTTTAACTCACCTTTTTTTCCTTAAAGGAGATGTTTTTTACTTCACTCCAAGGAAAAGTGATTTTGGGTTCTAAACGGTTATTCTGGTCATAGACATTGAGTCCCAGGGCATCTACCCCCAGCCACAGTTCTGTGTTCTTTTTATTCTGAAATATAAAGCATATGTTACGTATGTTCCATTTATTTCCATATTGGTGACAACTTATGACTCTATAATTGCAGAACTTAAGCTCTTCTGAAAAAAAACTGGTACAGTATTTAAAATAGCTAGCTGAAAATTTTATCAGTATTTATTCCATTTTGTCATACTTTTGTTATTAAGAAGAATAGAAATTCTCCTGTCTGAAACTTTTAAGGAAATTCTAAAAAGTTTACAGGTACATGTACATAATCTTTCGAATAATTTAATCCATGTAATTTGCTGTTTGAAACTTGTAAGTTTACCATTTTTAAAATAACAAAACTATATCATCAGATTATATGGTAAAATTAGTATTCTGAGCAAACAAACTTACCTTAATTTGAAAGTAATTCACACCATACTGCTCCAAGTCTTGGGCTATTTTAAGGTATTCCATTTCTGCTTCATCCCTATAAAGTACATGTATTCAAATAATCAAAAGATTTTCTCATTAAAAAGAAACTTCTCAAAAATTCAATGGAATACACCTACCAGTAATCTTACATGTACCTCCTTTAGTTCAATTTTTAACTTTTTTATTTTAAATAATGACGAAATTTTTAAACCTTCTATGCTTATTATTATGTAATATTTTGCTGATGGATCTTTTGAATACACAGTACCAATTCATATCATACTCTTACCAAATACCTGAGGATTGTTCTGCAAAGTGAGTGATTGCCAAAATTCCCTATCTCTTAAACACAAATCTTTAAGAGCACTTGCAAGCATCAATTGCCTCAGTACATGTAAACAGCAACCTCTCCCTCCCATGTATGAAAGACATAGAAAGAATCAACCTACCCTGACATGCCCTTGTGGTCAGCATACCACTCCTTGATCCGATCCTCCCACATCTCCGGGGTCATCTGGTACTGATCAATCACTCTCTGAGGTAATAGGTCGTCACTGGACAGCATTCCTGGTTTGTAGTTTGACAGGTCATAATCACCATACTAAAAGGAATTTTTTATTCTGTTATTATCTTGTTTCATTAAAATATTGAAATTCATTCTTAACTAAGTTTAAGTTCAGTTTATTCGCTCACACCAAACATTTTGGTACAAAACGAACAAATGCAAAGAAAAAACAGAAAAACAAATCATCAGAGGTATATGCATGTACAGTTGAACTTTGATATCTCGAACACGGATATCTCGAATACAATGGATATGTCAAAGTTATTTGTAAGTCCCAACCACTTATTTTTGAAAGTATTTTACCCTCAATATCTCTTTAAACAGTATCATCCAGTTCGAGATAACAAAGTTTGACTGTACTTAAATGCAGAAAAAAGGGAAGGAAAAAAAAGACGTAAAATTCTAAGTCATATATCTATATATCATTATTTTGCCCTTTTTTCATAAAATTTTGAAAGTGTTTGAATGAAAACAGGCATTATTATTACACATGCTGTGTCCCACCTTCGCTTGGACTGCGTATGAGGCTAATAAAACAGACGCTTCCGGGGGACAATAGATGTCCATGTTTAGGATGGACTGCTTTACTTGAAGGAAGAATAATCGCTGGGTGATCTCCTGTATCAACTCTTCTGACACATCCTCTGGGTAAAACTTGGCAAGAAACAGGAAGGGAACTGGAGATTCTTTAGGGACATCTTGATCTAAAACCTGCAATCATATACCAGTTAACTTTGAAATAAACAATATTTAAGGAGTAAAAATGATCTCAATTCATAGATATATATATTTGTATTGTACATGTATATGATTTAATTTTGAACTGCACAAATAATTTGTATATGCATCATGATTTGAAACAGGTGTATAGAAAAAGATTCAATATTAACTTATATTTTAAATACTTTAAAATTTTCTTCAGCCTTTTCTTCTTTCATTGTCAAGAACAAGTTCAATACACTGCTTTGAATTTTTATTTACATGATAAAATTGATTTTCTTATAAAAAGATATCTATATTTGATGCTCAATCAGATTCAAAAATTTCTTTTGGAAGATTAAAGTACTAAGCATACCTTTTTATCAAACTTCAACCATGAAATATATCCTTTGGAATCAATGAACTGTAAACCAAAGTACCAAGTTTCCCGCAGTCCAATAGTTCGACATACTAATTCAAATAGGTCTTTTCCAGTTGCTTTTTGCTAGAATAAGAAATTTAAAATGATAAGTAAGAGATATATTAAACAAAAATGCAAATACAATGTATGTACAGAAAAGTTTCCGTTAATTCTAGGAAAATAAAGCAGTTCTGGATTGGCCAAAATAAAATTAGTGTTTGTTTGGAATTGCCTCCCGCCTCATTGAAATACTCACCGCAGATAAAATTTTATTTGCAAAAAATAAAGAAATTATTTTTATATTGAGATTTTTTTTTTATACCAATTTCTAATTAGTGAAACTTCAAGTTTGAAAAATAAAAAAAAAATTCCATCCCTCCCTCCTGGGTCCAGAGACCTCCAGATGGCAATTCCAAACAAACAATTTTTTAAGCATGTTAAGGATGGCTTAAGTAATTTTCAAAGTACATACCTAGTGTTAAATCTAGGATTTAAAAAGGGCATGTTAAATAATGGTGAAAAGGGCACTTTTCTTCGCGGTAATTATTATAAAACCAAGAAAGGGGCACCTTTTTCTGCGGTAATATTATAAATCATTAACATGATTAATCCTTGAAACAAGCATATTTTAAAGAAACTTTTGCATCGTAATCAAGTGTGATCGGAGATGATTTGTAATGAAACAAGATAAATTCATGTATATCTTATTCAAAATTTTATTTTCAATCTTTGTTTTCTTTCTTAAATTGATTTACATTTATTTTTATCCCTTAGAACAGCCATGGCATTGGTCTGACTAGTTTTAAAGTATAATGCGTTAAAAATTCTTTATTTCATTTAGGCTTTATGTAATATGTGAACTGAAACACATCTGTATCCAGTTATGAATCATAGGACATGCAGGTATGTCATACCTCTATATATGAAAATTCTAATTCTGCATCCATTGTTGTTACTCTGACAGCAAAACTCTTGCCTCCACCAGCCTGGCTAGAGGCCTTCTTCATATTTACAAATGGCATGATGCCAGCACACTATATACTGTCAGAATCCTTTAATCCTCCATGTTAAATCTCTGTAAAGACAATTAAACATACAATAAAAATTACATACTTTTGTTGATTTTGGTAAGATTAATTTACTGCTAGATTACTCAGTACATGTACTTTCTGAACTTTGTGTGTCTGTTAATCATACAGCTTATATCAATCAATTAAAAAAACAGCTGGTAAAGTTTGATAACAATTTTTTCAAAGACTATCCCTTTAGATACTCTTGTAAATTTGTGTTTTGTATACACCATACTTTCATGATCAAAGAATTAAATTTGTGAAAAGCCATGGAAGCTGATTCATTTATATTTGTATTTGTGTAGAACAGATATTCTCTGAAAAAGACTAAAAATTAGCTACAAACTTAATTTTATATTTCTGTTAAAATCTATCACAGTAAGCCCCCCCCCCCCACCACCACCATATCTCACACTTTTGGGGGTCTATAAATATTGCTTGTTCATATATCTAAGGTCATGAACTAGTTAGTAAATGATTTCACAGTGTAATTTTGGTGCTGGATCCATTATGATATAGCACTGATTTGATATGTATTTCTCCCGTACTTTATGACTGTACAGGAATTATTAAGAAAATATATAAACATTTCATTGACATTCCATTTAAAATTTTATGCAAAGTAATTCCAAAACCTATTAGTATGTTTAATTTTGTATCATTTTAAAGAGGAGGGTCAAGTACAAAATATATGCCCTTTTTTTTTTACAGAGTTATAGGCTGCAAGCATTCTGGATATATCTCATCTGTCAAAAACGGGGGGGGAATCTCAGATTTCTAGCTGTTTTTCTTAACATTTCATTAAAAATGACAGCTAGTTTAAAACATGACTTTCATCATATTTATCTTAAAATTGAGTCTCAGGTACATCTTCAAACACTAGGTTATTGCTATACAGCACCATTCAAAGAATTTCAGAAGTATGTAGGTTCCTTTCATTTACTAGATCTTGAGCTTAATGTCATTATTATTATATACTGATGAACTGTTCTGCAAAAAGTTGTAGTTTCTGAAGAAACATTATCAAGTGCAAGTAAAGAAGAAGTGTATAATGATCTAGAAATCATATTTGGACCGTCCAAACCATATACTTACACAGAGTGGAACCAAAATTATGAACTACTCTAAATGTACATTTATCTATACATGTACTATAGAGTTCCAGGCGGAATCCTTAACTACCAGGGCCAAAATAATGCAACACAATCACAAAATGAATGCATAAACTTTGAACATGTTGAACACACCCATTTGACTCACCCCCCCCCCCCCAAAAAAAAACCAAGAAGTAGTCGCCCACACTGCATTCAGAGAAATCTATTCGATAAGTTTCAGTCTTTAGACGATATCGTAATTGATATCAAGATACTCTTACAATAGCCAAACCTACTATAACCAAATAAAAAAGAACATTACTACAAGTTGAGAACAACAAGCACCCGTTTTACAGACAGCCATTATTTTGTCTTTTAAACTGTCAGAACAGAAACTAAAAATATAAATTAAATATCAATACCTTGCTCTTGAGCATGAAAATACTCATTATCATCATAAGTCACTCAAAAATTAAGTTAGCATAGTTTTTCTGACATTCCTTACAAGGTTTTGAAAGTTTCAACGTTATTAGGGTGTTTTATGACTAATGAGTCTCTGTCACTTATCTAAACGCACAAAAGATCAAGATTGAACTCTGAAATTGTAAACAGGAAGTTTTGGTTTCTTTGGAGCATGCGTAAAATTTAGCGGGAAATTGCTGATGGTTGTAGAATAAAATTTCGCCACGGAGAAAGGAGAGATGTCTAACCCTACTCTTAGTTCGGGAGCCCTTGAGGTAGTTTCTCGAATTAATAACTTATGAAATAAAGATTAACCGCAATGTTCTTTTTCATATTTCTATGTATAGTTATATAAAATACAGCATTTACTGGCTTTATTGTAGTCTTAATTATGTTGACTTGTACAATTTGAATAAAGGGCATACATGTCCACTTTTCTGGGGGCAAAGTTGAAATAGGGTAATTTCCTGTATAGTTTGATGTATCTCATTTCTCTTTGACATTTCAGGCTATTATCAACGGAAACAATTTTGATAAACCAGTGCTTCAAGTTATTGTAAGTTATATTGATTATAATTATAGTTGTTTTTCATTCATTAAAATATTAACATGTAATGTATTCGTTCAAAAGAGACATTGAATTTTATTCTATTGAATGGTATCATTTTGTTTAAAGATATATATTCAGTTGATACTTTTGAATATTTATCATGTTTATCATAGGTTTTATTCATATAAACAAATAAATTGTAGAGCTCTAAGAAGATAACGGCCCAGGGGTCGAGTGCAGACAGATACCGATTGTTGCTCTCAGATGGAGAAGTCAGTTATTCACGTAAGTTTATAGGAATTATGATAAATATATTTGTTTTGCACTGTTTTACAGTATTTCCAGACTTATATCAATGCCATTGCCCTATACCCAGGGCTACAAGGTCATGCAAGCAATAATCAATGAAACAAAAACCCTCGGCTAGTAAATCACAATTTAACTTAAAGTCAGTCAATGGCAATAACCCTATAAGTGTAGCACATCTGCAAAATCCAGATATTTGAACTGTGTGATTTAATGCAGAACAAAAATGTTTGCTGGACAACAATTATAAAGTGCAACTGAATAAAGTTGCTGCAGAAATATTCATGATATTGTTTATTAAATAACACTGATAAAGAAAATGCATTTTTAGATGCTATGTTGGCCACACAGCTGAACAGTTTAATGGATGGAGAGTTGGACAACTTGGCAGTGATACAGGTGGACAAGTACCTGTGTAACACAATACAGGGAGACAGGTAAAAACAACACCTGTAACCTCCTGACATTTGAATAAGTCATGAAAGTTACAGAACATGAAAGTTTTCTGTCAGTGTATTTAAAAGTGAAAAAAAGAATAAATGATATGACAAGACATATAAAATTATCTACAGTAAAACATTTGCTTGCTACTGCAATATTTTTTGAGAATATTTATTTTATAACATAGGGATGGAAAAACATTTCCAGTTGACTTTTCTCTTTAAATGTTCCATTGCAGTGTGAATGTAATCTACAGTTTATTGTATCACTTATTTTTATTGGTGACTTTTGTAGGCGTGTGATGATCCTGTTGGATTTGCATGTGTTACAGAGTGGGTCAGAAGTGGGACAGAGGATAGGGAATCCTCAGCAGTACAAGGCTGCAGCAACACAAGGCACCAATGCCGAACACAGTCAGTTCATGATTTACGAAATAGCATGTCAAACTTATGATGCCATCTCCAAAATATTTACATTATTATCAAGATTTTTAACTTATCTTGCATTATTTAAATGAATTATTGTTATCACTTTGTGTCTTTTTAGCTCACCTGAGCTGAAAGCTCAAGTGAGCTATTCTGATCACATTTTGTCTGTCCGTCTGTCTGTCCGTCTGTAAACTTTTCACATTTCCAACATCTTCTCAAGAACCACTGGGCCAATTTCAACCAAACTTGGCACAAAGCATCCTTAGGCTAAGGGGATTCAAAGTTGTGAAAATAAAGGACCACGCCCCTTTTACAAGGGGAGATAATTAGGAATTATTAAAAATTTTCAAGAATTTTTCAAAAATCTTCTTCTCAAGACCCATAAAGACAGGAAAGCTGAAACTTGTGTGAAGCATCCTCAGGTAGTGTAGATTCAAAGTTGTGAAAATCATGACCCCCGTGGGTAGGGTGGGGCCACAAGGGGAGGGGGGTTCGAATTTTTACATAGGAATATACAGAGTAAATCTTTAAAAATCTTCTTCTCACAAATTGTTAGGCCAGGAAAGCTGAAACTTATGTTGAAGCATCCTTAGGTAGTGAAGATTCAAAGTTGTGAAAATCATGACCCTCTGGGGTTAGGGTGGGGCCACAATGGGGGGTTGAATTTTAACATAGGAATATATAGAGTAAATAAAAACTTTCTTCTCATGAACCATTTGGGCAGGAAAGCTGAACCTTATGTAAAAGCATTCTCAGATAGTGAAGATTCAAAGTTGTGAAAATCATGACCCTCGGGGGTAGGGTGGGGCCACAATGGGGGTCGAATATATAGAGTATATCTTTAAAATCTTCATCTCAAGAACCATTTGGCCAGGAAAGCTGAAACTTATGTGGAAGCAGTCTCAGATAGTGTAGATTCAAAGTTGTGAATATCATGACCCTCGGGGGTAGGGTGGGGCCACAATGGGGGTCAACTTTTTACATAGGAATATATAGAGTAAAGCTTTAAAAATCTTCTCCGCAGAAACCATTAGGCCAGGAAAGCTTAAACTTGTGTAGAAGCATTCTCAGGTAGTGAAGATTCAAAGTTGTGAAAATCATGACCCTCGGGGGTAGGGTGGGGCCACAATGGGGGGTTGAATTTTAACATAGGAATATATAGAGTAAATCTTTAATAGA
This sequence comes from Magallana ariakensis, assembly GCA_020458035.1. Lineage (NCBI taxonomy): Eukaryota > Metazoa > Mollusca > Bivalvia > Ostreida > Ostreidae > Magallana > Magallana ariakensis. The sequence continues at coordinate 22,792,839 of CM035814.1, read as the reverse complement.
TCTTCTTCTCAGAAACTGTTAGGCCAGGATAGCTGAAACTTATGTTGAAGCATCCTCAGGTAGTGTAGATTCAAAGTTGTGAAAATCATGACCCCCAGGGGTAGGGTGGGGCCACAATGGGGGTTGAATTTTAACAAGGAGTTTATAGAGTAAATCTTTAAAAAATTTTCTTCTCAAGAACCATTTGGCCATAAAAGCTGAACCTTAAGTGAAAGCATCCTCAGGTAGTGAAGAATCAAAGTTATGAAAATCATGACCCTCGGGGGTAGGGTGGGGCCACAATGGGGTCGAATTTTTACATAGGAATATATAGAGTATATCTTTAAAATCTTCTTCTCAAGAACCATTTGGCCAGGAAAGCTGAAACTTATGTGGAAGCAGTCTCAGATAGTGTAGATTTAAAGTTGTGAAAATCATGACCCCCGGGGGTTGGATGGGGCCACAATGGGGGTCGACTTTTTACATAGGAATATATAGAGTAAATCTTTAAAAAACTTTAATTTAAAAAAAAAAAACATTTGCCTAGAAAAGCTGTAACTTTAGTGAAAGCAACTTCAGATAGTGTAGATTTAAATTTGTTCAAAACAAAATCTTTAGGAGTATAATGGGGCCACGTTGGGGATCCAGTTGTACAAAGGAAAACATTTTAATTATTCACAAAAACTGAAATGTTATTATATATGCTTTTACTTATATGCAAGCATTTTTATATATTGCTGATTCTTTAAAATTGTTTAAACTTTTGCCCCTGGATGATTATTGGGCCTCACAAGGGGTTCAGAGTTTGATGTAGGTTTATATCCTGTATATAAACAATTGGTTAGAGTCTTTTTGAGAACTGCAATGCTGAATGTGATATGACTATAAAATCATCAGGTTAGAAAAGGGACTTGATTATAAATATAAGAATATTCAGGAAGGAACTTATATTTTTTTATACAGGATCAACATGTATTATACCACATTGTCCAGATATTTTGTATTATGACTCCATGAAGCTGATTTTATCATGCCTATTGTTGCTGAGGTGAGCGATGTGGCCCATGGGCCTTTTTTTTTTTTTATTCTGCTAAAGTAATTGGGCGTTCAGTGATTAATTCAACTGCAAAAAGATTTTACTATCATTAAGTGCATATTAAATGTAATTAACTACCAAAAAAGTTATGATGTTATACCGTATATCCAGGGGTTTTTTTCGCATGTCACAAAATTTGCGAAAATGTGAAAAATCCGTAACATTTTTAATTTGTGTCAGTCATTTTTTGCGATTTAAAAAGTTTCTTATAGAAAATGATACAGGATATACATGTTATTTCTGCGTATTCAATTATTTGCGATTTAAAAAAGGTTGTGAAAATTAGATCATCATGAAAATTGCCCAAAATATATATGGTATTAACTAGCAATTATATATTTCAGATTCTGCCCAATGTCCAACACAAATGCCAAAACAGGAGGGAGGGGGTCAAAGCTTTATTGGTATGAGCTTAATAAGATCTTTGCACACTTTACAATTCTTGCTCCCCAATTGATGCTATGAACTAATCTTTATTGATGTTTTTTAGGCACTGTCTCTGATAAGCAGGTTAACAACAATATCAAGAAAGGTATTTACTTTGAGGAAAGAAAAGTTTATTGTGAACAATGTGGATATAAAAAGAGATTTAAATGTCTCTAAAATAGCATTGGCCTTCATTTTTCTTTTGTCAAAGATCTAATATTAGATAGTATAGTCATGTAAATAGCAATTTATTTTATTTGTGAGAAAAGTGGTTCATTTGCTTTATTTTGTTAATTAGTATAAATAATAATGTTTTTAATTTTTTGTTGCAGAAAACATGAATGGAAATTCAAAGGGAAGCTACTCTGTAAAGACAAACAATTCTGGTGGTACACCAGGCGGGACATCCAGAGTGCACAAAATTGACAGCCTCACTCCTTATCAAAACAGGTATAATTTAAAAAAAATATTCTAAGAAGCAGAATATATGTATGTACTGCAACTACAATACAACTGTTATGTGTATATGTAGATCACCAATACTCACTGTGTTGCACAATTTAATTGAAATTTGGCTCGTAAATCTGCTCCTCTGCGATATGCTATACAAGTATGGGATGTTGTTAGATCTTGTATAGCATATCATAGAGGAGCGGATTTGCAAGTCTTATTTTAATTAGATTGTGTTGGATGACATTAATCTGTAAGCATAAAAAGTGAACATCAAACTCAAAGAATTCTAGTAAAAAGGATAAATTTGATACTTTATTCTGATGGCTGTATACATTATTTATTGAAACTTGTTGTATTTCAGGTGGAAAATCAGGGCCCGTGTCACGCAGAAGAGTGGAATTCGAACCTGGTCAAACTCAAGAGGGGAGGGCAAACTTTTCAGTGTCACCCTAACAGATGACTCTGCAGAGATTCGAGCCACTGGATTCAATGATGCTGTAGATAAATTTTATGAATTGCTGGAAGTCAACAAGGTATAAAAGTTTTTGCTGTACACATTGGTACAATTCAGATACAGTAGTATACTGTACATTAGCATATTGTATTAAACATGGGGTTTTTTTTTTGTACTTTGAAAGTCTTTTGTTTTGGGTATTTTTACCCAAGTAATATTATTGTCTTGCAGTTCAGCTTTAAGGTTAACCTCTAGATACTAGGATCACAATAAGCAAGTTTAAAATGATACTTCAAACAAAAATTATTGCAATCATTGCTTGAAGTCATCGAGGTATAAAACCTTTCACTGTACTCTTTAGTAAAATTCATATACAGTAGTATACTGAAGCATCATTGCAATCACAATTTTGCATTTGTAGGTGTACTTCTTCAGTAAAGCCACTCTGAAGACAGCAAACAAGCAGTATACAACAGTTCAGAATGACTACGAAATGACCTTTAACCCCGACACCATGATTGAACCATGTGATGATGATAGCAGTCTACCTACCATGAATTTCAACTTTGTCAAAATCAACGAGCTTGAAAGCAAGGCTCCAACCACCCTTGTTGGTGAGTAAGCAGTCTGTGATTATCCTTCTGTACAAAAATTACAGAAATGTATTTATGTGCTAGATATTGTTACATGCATAATTCTGCAAAGTACATGTAACAAAGACTTGATAAGAAAAATAAAACGTTTGTACATACTTTACTGAATAATTTCCTCAGATGTGATTGGAGTGGTAAAGAACTGTGGGGATGTGACCACCATTATCGGCAAACAGAGTCAGAAGGAGATCACAAAGCGCGACCTCCAGATTGTGGACCAGTCAGGGATGTCGGTCAGTCTCACGCTGTGGGGAGCCGATGTGAGTACAGTGTTAGGATGTCTGCTAACAGGTGTTTTAAAGTACATGTACATTTAAATAGAAAGGAAAAGTTCATTTTTATTTGGTATTTAAAGATTTGTTTACCTTGAATGTGATATCTTGCAGGCTCAACAGTTTGATGGTTCAGGACACCCAGTCATTGCTGTGAAAGGCGCAAAGGTCTCGGATTATGGAGGTAAGCTTGTTTCAGGATTTCTCATTATGTTTACAGGCAATAAAGAAGGTTATACAAATTTCGCATACCTTTGTTTAGGTTGGTGGAGAAAGGGGTGTACAGTGAGATTTAGTATGAATGAGAATTGGATGGAAATTAGGTATGTTGTTTTGTTTTTTCTCAGGACGGTCACTATCTGCCATGGCCTCCAGTCAGATCATCCACAACCCTGACCTGCGGGAGGGGCACATGCTGAAGGGCTGGTTCGAGCACGATGGTCACAGTATGGACTTCCACGGCTACAAGAATGACGGGATGGGAGGTGGTGGGGGAGGTGAGGGTTTATGGCTGGACTTTGATCTTGTCCATTAAGTTAAGGCACATACATCATATAAACATTTTTGTGTTTCTGTTTTATCTGTGGGCATCATTCTAGGGAAATTTTCTCTCAAGAATCTTGTACATTGCAAAGGCAAATTAAGCAAACTTTATTTGACAGAATAAGATTATTAATAGACCCAATATATTTGAAGTTGCATGTGTTAAATGATGAATAAAATGGAATATTTTCTACTTTTAAAAAGTTGCATCAGATGTACATGTACGTAGTATGTAATGCTTGTTTGTTTCTACAGGTTCAACAAACTGGAAGTGCTTTGCAGAGATCAAGTCTGAAAACGTTGGTGCCGATAAACCAGAATATTTCACGACCAAAGCTACAGTTCTCTTTTTGCGCAAGGAAAATTGCATGTACCAGGTAAGCATAATCATTTGCATGAAGAACTATAGTGAGTTACATTTGCTTTATGATTAAAAAGTAGAATAACTTTGTGACATAATTTGTTATGAATTCATAAAATCATATTTAGCATTACATATTAGCATGTATCTTTGTTTAGAGTAATTATTGAGCAATTAATTTTTCATCACCATAACTTTGGTTGTCAAACATTTTTTCTGTGGAAAATGATCAATTTCCAATCTTGGTTATAAACTACGTAAACCTAATTTGTACCTATTTTAACAATATGTAATTTTTCTTTTAAAAATATTTCAGGGATTCTTTAAAAGTTCTTTTAATTAATTAGTAATCTGTTTTGAAATGGTCTATTTAAAGCTGTATTCTCTCTCTGTTTTCTTAGGCATGTCCTACAGAATCCTGTAATAAGAAGGTGGTGGACCAAGGCAATGGGATGTACAGATGTGAGAAATGTGCGAGGGAGTTCCCCGACTACAAGTGGAGGATGATTTTATCTGTAAGATATTATCAGTTTATTGATGGGCGATGAATTGTTTTCATAAGAGAGGTGCCAATTGTAGTTTATTTTTTCTCTCAATTTGATTCAGATTTGCTAGAAAGCAAAGTATGTCTATTGATTTTTGCAAACAATTTGTTTAAACTTTTGTCATAAGTTTTTTGTGCGATTAAGTGATCATTTTTTAAACATATAAAAAATGTTGGTATGAATATTTTCAACTGTTGATCATAAGTTTATGTCTGTAGGCAGCCTGATTTTTATGTTGAAATTCCAGCACTGCATGCACTTGGAAGTACATGTACATGTATATTAGTACCTTAAGTTGGTATGGGACATCTGTCGATATTAATGTGGATTAAAGTACATTATAATTAGAATACTTTACCGGTTTAGAATTTTCAAATTTTACAATATTTAACCAAAGAATAGCTTTTAAAAATTTTGGAGAGGTAAAAAATGTAAAAACCCCCAGCGGGATTCGAACTCATGACTTACAGATTTGTAGTAAACCCTCTAACCCACTGTGCTACACTTTAAGGCGACAATATTAGGAAAGAAACTACTTGTTTAATTACACTTCATTTTATTGTTTATTTCGATAAACAATACATCGCAACACAGAGGTGACCCATACCACCTTAAATTTCATGCAATTTTTATTAAGTGTTTCAATCGATTTTGTTGTAGGCTAACCTAGGAGACTACTCGGACAACCAATGGGTGACCTGCTTCCAGGAGTCTGCAGAGGCCATGCTGGGGATCAAAGCTGACGACCTCGGCGCTCTCAAGGACTCTGTAAGGATTAAAACTTGTGTCTATATTCTCCATTTCTTTTGGGATGATGATTTTTTTTGTAATTTTCTTCAATGTCAGTGTTTTTTATGCAAAGTAATTTTTGCCCTCCTTTTTTTTTCAGAATGAGCAAGCATTTGATCAAGTGTTCACAGATGCCTGTTTTAAATCCTATATTTTTAAGCTGAGAGCGAAAGTGGAAACTTACAATGTAAGTGAAATGAAAGTCATCTTTCTCCAATGAAGAAAGAAAGTTTTCTTGATTTTGAATTTGTTTTAAACAAAACAATATGCAAGTGTAAATGTTTATAGGTCTTGCCCTTAAATTATGAAATACTGTAGAAGCACATATTTTCGTTGGGTCAAAATTTTAAACGAAATAATATTTCGTGTGCAATTAATTTCATCATATCGTAATCTCTTTCTATTCATTAATACTTGGGTTAAAAATTCGTCATGGATTTAATTTCGTTGATTTATACTGCCAACGAAAATAACGAAATTTAATCCTCAACGAATATTTCTGCTTCTAGAAGAATGTTTTATAAGAACAGCAATTTGCAATTGGAAAATTACAATTGGTTTCTCATGGAAATTTTGAAATCCATGGCTGTTGTGTTTATTTAAAAAAGAATAACTTCTGTATCGTTTCTAATTTACAGGATGAAAGCAGATTGAAAACTGTCACAATGAATGCCAGCACCATAGACTTTAAAGAGCAATCGCAAAGGTTAATAGAGGAGATAAAGAAGTTACAAATGTGAATGCAACTTTCTTTTAACAGTGCTACATTGTAGCTATGTTGCAGCCAGGATTGGTTGAAGGTGTATACTTCTTGTAAAGCTGCAATTTTACAGTGCTATGTCCAGAGCTGGAACTGTAAAACACTGATAAAAGTTGTTTATAGATGTACATTTGGTAATCTTGTTTCATTAAGACCAGTAGCTGATATTGAGATGAGGTTTTCTTTCTTTTTTTATTTCTTTTTTTGAAGCCTGTAAAATAATTGTTTGAGATCATGTTTAACATTATTTTGAAAGGGCATACCCTCCTGTTTATGTATACGCAAGATTACAAACAATGTACAGTGGCTTACCTTTTGTTCTTTATCGGTAGTGATGGTATTTGTACATGTATTTTGAAAAGGCATCTCCTACTGTTATGTACAGGTATAACATTACAAGCAATGGAAAGTAGCATACTTTTTTGTTCGCTATCTGTAGTGATATCAATAGTATTTGACATGTATATTTATTATACCATTTAACGTCTGGAAAATTATACCATTTGAGGATGTTGATGTTAATGCTGTACAGGTTGTTTTTTGGGGTGTTTTTTTTTTGTTTTTTTTTTGTTTTTTTTTAACTTGTATACATGCATCTCAAAACCACAAAATTTAAATACACAAGATGTAGATAAATACCCCGATAATTGTAATGGTCTACTTTATAGGTTTAAAAAGTCATGCAACTGCTATATGGGAGAAATGAAACAATAAATTGACCGTTATGTTTGTGTGTTACACTGTTTTAAGACTCTTTGCTTAACATGAAAACGAAAAATAATTCGCATTGAACCATGTTTATTTGAACAGTTGATAAACAAAACAGGAAATAATAAACAAACCAAACAGTGAAATGTTGTTAGTGATTTATACTGTATTATGGTAAAGATGAATCATTAGGTAAATAAAAACACCTTTTCCATGTACTCTATCCTTAAAGCACCAGGTGTCGTCTTCACAGGTAACATTGATCACATCATTTGTTTCTCGGGGAGAACTAACTCGAAGGAGTTCAAATACATGAACACAACTTGTGGTATGTTATGATTGCATATCGTCCACACTGAATCCCTTTGTTATCCTGGAAAAGTCTTTACTGAGTGATTTGATGGATTGCAAGGCTTCTCTTGTGGAGATTGGTTTCACATGACTTGTTCCCTCCAGACCTTGTCTCTTGGCATCAAGTGCAAGAAGATGGCTGACTTTGGTGTTAATTCTTGAACACTCCTCGCTCCTTTCTTGTATTCTTTGAAGCCTTTCAATTTCATATACCTAACAAAGGGTTTTATAAATTAGATACATGAAAATGGGAGCTAAGTGTATGATTATAATATGTCATGGTTGGGTTTTAAATGTATGAAAAAGTAAATGACTTGACAAAAATTCTAACGTTAGTGAAAATAATCAGTTTAATTACGTAAGTCTAAACGTTAATAATTTGGTTATTTTCTGGATTTTTTAGTTACCATGGAAAAAATTATATAGGGGTTTTTAGTACATTGTTTTTATCTTTTGGACCAATAAATGTGGTGATGATTTTTTTAACTCACCTTTCGTCTCTCTTCTGCACTTTTCTGTTTTGCCGCCATCTCTTCTTGCGTAGTTTCATGTCGTTCATACTTTAAAAGTTGTGATGGAGGTTTGGATTTAACTGGGGAACTCATTTCTACTTCGAAAGAGGCATATTTATCACTGGTCGCCATTCTTTAAAGCGTGGATGGTTGGTTGTTTAGGACGCTATTTATAAAATGTCAACATCCGGTTGGAAAAAATCCCGCAATTTCCGGTCAGCATGCTAGAATGGAAAATGACATTGAAAAGGGAGATGTAGACATTTTCAGAGATACACCAATACGATATTTAGGTATATAATTAGTTTATATGCTCATCTTGTATCGAGTAGATACAGCGTGCATGTTGTAACTCTCAGAGCTATTTTATGCTCATGACTCGACAAAGTGTAATTGAGAAGGGAGGGGGGGGGGTTGAACATGCAATATAACCAACCATTTTGTCTGTTGTTCATCAGGCTACACAAATGAGGTTGGGGAGGCATTCCGAGCTCAGGTGCCCGTGAGATTGGTTCACCTGAGCTATGTGGCAGCCAGTGGATACGTGGTAGCTGACGCTGTTCAGAAAGGATGGGAAGCTTCTCAGGTGATGTGCAAGAAAGGCTAAAAAAGACAGACAGACAAATGGATAAATAGGCCTAAATCTAAACAGAGAGAGAGAGAGGGAGAGAGAGAGATGCATGTAGAAACAGAAAGTTAGTGTTAAAAGTGTACATTTATATAGGGTTTTTTTTTTATATGTTTATTTTATTGACAACCACTAATTTTTTTTACCACTGATATCTGAAATATTCAATCCATATGGAAGAAAAGGTCTTTGTTTACTTATAAGTGCTAAAGGATTTGGTCAGAGAAAAGACGCATAATTTCAAAACTATTTAACTACATACAGAGCCAAACGCAACACTCCTTTCAGCAAACATTCATCTCCTGGCCAAAATTCAAACACCTATTATTTATTTAGATCTGTTTGTCTTGCAGAAAAAATATGAAGACAGCAATAAGAAGAGATCACGGGTTGGATGGGCTGTAGTGGACACTCTAATCTGGCAGGGGCTGGCATCTGTCGCTATCCCAGGCTTCACCATCAACAGAATCTGTACCTACACAGGGGTACTACTCAAGAGGGGCGTGTCATGGCCCGGTCCAGCAAGAAAGTGGGTCACAACAGCGGTGGGGCTTCTCTCCATCCCCATCATCATCAAGCCCATTGATAAGTCTGTGGACTATCTGATGGAGAACACTTTGAGGAGGTGGTACCATATTGGACCTGTGTTAAAGGACCTTGTTCACCACAACAGAAATGATTGACCAGAATTGGATTTAGAAGTTTTAGATTAAGCTCCCCCCCTCCTCATACACACAAGTTGACAACATACACTGTGTACCAGTAAATTGTTGATTTGGTTAAAAATACATGTAAGTAATAATTGATTTGGTTAAACAATAAGTAAGCTTTCCCTTTTTATTTTGGAAAATGCATGAGTACACCATAAATGAGAAACTTCATTTCAGTACCCTAGCTCATACATCGAGCTTTAGGAGTGTTGTGTTTTTATGACATTCTTTTAAATTGCGCCATTACGGTTTGTTTATATAGGTTTGGTTGAAGACATTGGTCTGAATATGCTGGACTAATATGAGCTAGTGTTATTTCAAGCATCACAGTGTATGATAGTACTATTGTACCTATGTTATTATATACATGAACTTATACTCATCTGTTGATAGAATTTATTAAATGATTTTTTTTTTCATATTTATATAGAAAATTTTATTGTGTAAATCTCTTTTTATAACTGTGTTTCTCTTATACACTATGCTAGTCACTTTATCTCAGGTTGTGTACATGTATTATTATGTGTCCCGTATTTCCTGGGGAAAGTGGGGTGTGCTTGCTCTTAAACTTTCATAATTTATATGCTCACCAATAAGCTTTAATGATCAAAGAATCCTGGAGATTATTTTATGACTTTTTTATTATGATGGAAAAGCACACATAAACACGGGCTTGTGACCTAATTTGACCTCTCTCTCAGGACATTTTCGAATTGTTATTTCGTGTTATTTGACATCAGAGGGATTGAAGAAAAAAATCATGTGTTCATGTTAACAGATAAAATGGTAAACTATTAATATTGTCATTGCTTACTAATTACATGTATTATTTTTATGGAGTTTACAAATAATATGTTTGTTAATATACAATAAAACGAAACTTACTTCTTCAAAAATAGAAATGTTGTGGTTTTGAATAGTTTTGTAATTTTTTTCCAAAATTTTTTATTGAAAAATTTTAAACATTTATCAATAAAAAAAAATCATGATAGCTTGATAGTCTTTTTAATTTCATTTTTTTTTTCAAATTTTTATAAAATCCAAATTTAATACAGCAGTCTTTATAATTTCATTTTTCAAATTTTTATAAAATCTAAATTTAATAGACTAGTTGATATACTAATATCTATAAGAATGGCTGATTTCATTTTTTTTTTTTTTTTTGCTGACATTGAATTTGAATTTGAAATAGAATGCGTGAATTATTTAGAGTACCTTTTAAAAAGTTCTTTATAAATTTCACACTAAGCATTATTATAGTTATAAGCTACGTGCAGTTCTTTGGGAATTTTCTTTAAATGTTTACCTTGCGATCTGCTTAGAAAAGGGGTTTTGCACTGCACAGTGGAGGACATCCTTTCAGATTTTTAAAATATTAACCACCACTACCCCCGCTGATATTTTGTGGCGTAAAAACCATGAAAAAGTTTGCAATGTTTACGGAGATGCGTTTGCTTATTCAAAAACCGCATTTTCCCTGATTTCTTCAATTCACTTATTCAAACACGCGGAATCATGTAAACGCATTGTTTGCAAAATACAGATATTTTTTTATTATATAATTTATGTTGTAAGCTGATTTACGTTAGAAATTATTTCATAATATATAAAATTTAGAAATATACCCAAATTAATACACAACAAAAAGTATTGAAAAGAGTGCTTATTTCTTTAATATCACAGATAATAAAATAAATATAATTTCTTCGTATCATTCATCTCTCAGGTCACTGGTCATCTGCAACGTAAAGAAATATACAATTTTTTTTCAAATTGATGAAAAAAGAGAATGCAAAACAAAATACCGTTTATCCGTTTATTCATATGGGGGGGGGGGGTTGGTTGCGATCACTTTCACTTTGCAAAAAAAAAAAAAAAAAAAAAGAATAAAACAATAAAACCACCAGTCAATACGCAGAATTAGTGGACCACTTACCTTCTAAAGCGAACTGTTTTGCTCCCGGGACAGCAAGCTTTTTCGGGAAGAGCTTGGGTATGGACTGACGATGTTCGATGATAATGGTGGTGAGGGAGGTCATAGTGAAATCCTTGGGGTAGAAAAGATCCGCCATCAGCGACAACGCCTCGTCGGAGTTGATGTTCGCGTTGACGATTTGAGATTTGGCGGGAAGAATGGCCGCCTTCTGCAACAGATCCGCTGGCATCAGAAGGTTGCCAACGCTTGACACGGGCATGCTCAGTGTGTTCTCTGCATTTCCTTCGTCTGCAAATAAGTAAAAAAAATCACAATACTTAAATGATTTATATCCATTCATTTGCTTAATGACAGAAGACGGTATCACAACGGCTTACTGTAGAATGCTGGTCAACCCGGCACCTGGTAAACCCGGCACTTGGTGAACTCGGCACCGAGAATAGTGAATTCGGCATCCGGTAAACTCGGCACCTGGTAAACTCGGCACCTGGTGAATTCGGCATCTAGTTAACTCGGCATTTGTATATTATTCTTTTATCTCTTTGCTTCTAGACACATATTTTTGAAAAATTTGGCAATATTTATTGTTACACAATGTATGACCTATACTGTTATCTGTCTGTTTGTGAAGAAAGGTGAATTTTCAAAGTAACTTATTACGACCACATTTATCAACAGATACAAAATAATTCATTGGCTACTGGCTTAACATTTATTTTTGAATTGAATTAATAATTTTTGTATAATTTTTGTAAGAATTTATCTTTGAAAATTTTATGAACATTTGCACATTTGGTTGTTAGTTATCCAGTCCAGATTCATCATGGCTGGCGATGCTCTTCAATTAATCAATGAGAAAATCAGAGGCTCTCCCCAGCAAATTACGGAGAAAATAGTTAAAAGATAAATTGAGACAATTAATCCAAATAACCATATTATTGGTAAATGTAAAAATGCTTACAATAATTACTATCTTAGGCAAAAATAATTTAAGGAGACGAATTGAATATAATATAAATAACACTGTTTTGAGTTCTATGATCTAGGTTTGATAAACGTCAATATTCTGCTACTATTGGACTCTCTGGATGAAATTTAAATGTTTAAAACCTTATTGCACATCTATAGGACAGCCCCAATCATATATCATATATAATTAAAATATCTATAGGCTATTTTCGCCTGCTGTTCAATCCAAATTCATTTATATATTTATATGTATATTTATGAATAAAATATTTCTTAATTTAACTAGAAATGATTATGGAACTCTGGAACATCTTTTCATTGATTGTTAACTAGTTTTGAAATTTCATGTATTTTTCCCAAAGTATAAATGATATTAGAAAATTAATACAATTTTATTACAAGATGTGTCAATTCAGTTACTCAACAAAAGTTGGGTCATACAATGAAATATATTTTGCTGTTTTTACTGATCTTAACTAGTAATATTGCATGGGGCCTTGATCATATAATTTAAATATTTCATAAATACGTACTCCATAAATAGTCAGAGTGTAATGGTGATGCCTTAATTAGTTTCATAATCATACATCTAGATATTGTTTCATATGGGAATCAAGTATAAACTTTATATTTTAAACTATATTTTCAAAGTATTAACTCTTTTAGTTAATTTAGACTATTTAATGTCAGCTATTCAAAAATAAGCAATATAAATGATGTGGTGCCTTGATCATAAAATTAAAATATTTCATAAATACTCCATAAATAGTCAGAATCTAATGGTGATATATATCTTAATTAGTTTCATAATCATACATGTAGATATTCTTTTATAGGGGAATCAATTAAGTGAACTTTATAAATACACAAACAATTAATATATGCATACATATTTCCTTTTTTTCAAATTTTTTCTTTTAAATATATGTGTATATAATGTATAAAAAAATATAATTACTTACCACCCATTGCTGTTGTCTTCTTGAAGTCGCAAGAAATAGCAAGGAGTACCCCAAATGACTGTAGTCTTCCCCTTCATACTATACAAGTAATTGTCCATTGAATCAGCTTTCAATTGGCATTTGACCGACTTATTTTGCTCAATTCATTCAGTTGTGTATTTAACGTAAATGGAAAAAAATTAAAAGTTTAATCATCTATCGCTATTTTTTTTATCAATGAGCGAAATTTAAGAATAAAAAAAACCATTATCTTTATTTTATCAAATGAAAAAAATGCTGATAGGTATTAGTTATTAAATCTAAAACACAACAAAATATCTATATTCTTCTTGTTTCATCGTTAATGTTCTGATAAAACACAGGTAAAAATCCAGGTAAAATCTTGAATTGAAAGCAGACTATAATTGCTACAACAACACAAATCACACCTATTGTTCTATACCCAATTATCAAATGTGTGCAAAACGGGAACACACCCAAGTGACACAGGGATGCCCATGTGGTGACAGGGTCTCTTCATTAACCTCCTCATAATTAGTACTATCGTGTCAAAGATTTTACTTCTATTTATTTTCTTTTTCTTCTAAATTTTAGCGCGATTTTAATTAAAATACTTTCTCAGGGCTTGAATTTGATTATATTTAGGAAACGCTTTTGTTAGGTTCAAAATTGTCATGTACAAATTTTGATTCCCGATAATCTAAATTTTTGTAAAGGACAGTACCCCACCCCTTCTATGTGTACGGGGAATACATTGTCTAATAGCACCTGGTACCCCTTCCATGTATACTAGGAATACACCGCTGGCATCTTGTTGTTTTAGCAATTTAAACAAGGTACACACTGAATTACACATGATTAAGTACAGTACCTTTGATGTTGAGTATACGTAAATTTATTATAAATACAATGCAGATCTATAATATAATGAATAAATTAATGTGTTTAATAATCTACCTTATTTCTTCGTTAATTTTCTATTTAATTATTATATTAATCATATATACTTTTTGTAGTTAGTTGTTTTAAACTGCTTTTATTCACGCATTAGAAAATAGGACATGTGAAATTTTTGTTTTTATTTCTATCTTTTATTTTTTTTTTTATTTTTATATATTATTTGCATAATGGTTTGTATCTTTTAAAAAACGAGGTGCCGAATTCACCAGATTCGTAATGCCGAATTTACCAGGTGCCGAGTTCACCAGGTGCCGAGTTCACTATTTACGCAGGTGCCAAATTCACCAGATGCCGAGTTCACTTGATACCTTACTGTAGCTGTAGCACCAGGATAGAGAACCAGTTTGTAACACGAGTAGAATCCACAGGACAGCCATTAGACGAAATAAAAATTACATCGTCGTGATAAGCAGAAATGTCACCGATCAAATCAAAAGTTTCAATTTTTTATCCTAAGTTATATACCGTATAACTGTAATTGATTACCCTTTTTTTTATACACAATGATAAACTATAAAAATTGCAAACGACCATATACTTTTCATTGATTTATAACATTCTTGACATGAAAACAATAAACAACTAATAAATGTCGGAATGGGTCCTATTCGAACATTGAATAGACTTTGATGTATGTAGATAAAGTATCCAGCAACAAGAAGTTTAGGACAGGACAAAGAATTTGAGAGGTCCGAAACAGGGACATACAAGTACAGTTGACCACTTGTCAATACATCTTGGTTTGGGGATCAATGATGCATAATTTTCAGGAAATATATAAGAATCTAGATGGTGATTTAGAAAACGAGAGATAAAAAAGGAAACTAAGAACTTGATTTGGTGGTTTTTAGCAAAGACCAATTATTCCCAAGTCAAAATGAAATCCAAAATGTGTTTACTTTTAATGCTTTTGAGCATCCATTGTATTGATGCAACTTACAAAGGTAATTTTATATTGATACTCAGTAAAAAAATGCTCTCTATATCAGTACATCGATTTTATTTTACGGAATACAGAATATCAAGTTTGCTGACTATGTTATGTACATTTTTTCTTTTCAGTTTATTATTTTCCTCCATTAAAAGTTTACAAAGAGAAATGGATGACAGCCAATTCATTGCCTCGCACGGGTATGGATTCTGCATTATTCCCATCATCCGCCATCACTGACGCTGGGACCGTTGCCTTGGCAACAGGAATGCCCGTAGCGAGCGTCATGTCAATGGCAAACAGCCCAGTACAGCGCAGCATCCTTTCATCCATGGCTAACTCAGTTCGAAATGATATGACGTCACCATTACGGAACAACGTTGCAAATCCTACGCAATTAACAGCATCTCTGATGCCCAATAACCTATCAATGAATCCAATGATTTCTTCTTCAACGGTCTCGACAGATCCTTTCGTATCTACAATGACCAGTATAATGTCTATGTTGACAAATTCGATGATGGCCCAGAGTAATAATCCAATGATGTCATCGACCTCCAGAAGAATGGCTACCTCTATGACGCAACCAACTGCAACACAGATGACCGCTAATAACAACGCCATGATGGGCAGTGCAATGACGCCAACAGGTAATTCTGAAACCACCGCCGCTTTACGATTTCCAAGTGCGGACGAAGTACTCAGTTCCGTCATGATGGAAGCAGTTGGTCAGGCTAGATTGGCTTCGTACCCAATGAGCAGATTCTTCGGATCGAGCTACTTTTGAACATTCTGGTTTTGAAAAAGACAAGAATCATTGCATTTCGTTCTGTATCATAATTTCATTTATCTATTTTTTGCACTATTTATTCTGTCCATTTATATACTAAAAAATGTGACAAATTTAAATAAAAATCTTGTTTATTAATGAATAGCACTTTCTTGCATGGAATTATTTGTGTCCATATAGTATACATGTGAAGGTTATTACATCATTTTCTCGTCGCATAATTCTTATTTCTATGATAATTATGCTAACCTATAAACATACTAAACATTGAATCATTTACCGAAAAAATAAAATACGGTTAGGTTAGGATATATAAGAAGGTACCTTTAGCTTCGTTTACAACATGGCAATACTGCAT
Organism: Magallana ariakensis; assembly: GCA_020458035.1. Taxonomy (NCBI): domain Eukaryota; kingdom Metazoa; phylum Mollusca; class Bivalvia; order Ostreida; family Ostreidae; genus Magallana; species Magallana ariakensis. Next base: position 22,776,693 of record CM035814.1, on the reverse strand, counting down.
ACAGGGTTATTTTCGCCCCGTGTATTTTTATCCCTTATACACTTATACGGGTTCGCCATGTCTTGAATTCGCCCAGTCACAGTTGGGTTAAAAAAGAGATCATTTAAGACATTCGTACTCCCCAATGCAGTCTTATATTTGCCCACTGACAAAAGTGGCGAAAGGGGCGAAAATAAAACGGGGGCGAATATTTCGCTGTATACAGTATGTAACCCGTGTGTCTCTGGCTCATAATTTTCAAAAAGATTTTACGACTAATATGTACATATACATACATGATAATCACCGTAGAGCATATACTATAAGAAATCAAAGATAAAATGTAAAAATAAAATGTAAGTGCTTGTTTTTCTTTGTCAATTAGATACTTGAAATTCATCAAATGTTCTAGATAGTTTGATATTTTTTATGACACAAACAATAACTGTCAATCAGTACAAAATTTGATTTAGTAAATTAAGTTGCTCAACTTTGAAAATCTTGTAGAAGAGATGAGATTTATTGGATTATATATAGGGCTCTTGGGGTTTTTATTGTAAACATAAACAACAAAAAAACCTTTATAGTGAAATACCAGTTTTATCATTGAAATGTATACTGATATACATGCAGTGTTAACCTAGTTTGAGATAAATAATTTTTTTTAATTTGACAATTTTACTGTACTTTATCCAGTAATAGTTAGTTCCCGTATCAGATGGCCAATGTAGCTAAATATCTAGAATATGGAGCCACTCTAAAGTGAAGGCTTACATGTAAGGAATAAAAAACAATCCATCGATAAATCAAACGTGATTTAATAATAATAGTATTATATAGATAATTTAGAGCAACACGAGCTGTATTTTGTAGAATTTTATTTTTGGTGCAAAAACCTACTTTTATATATAATAATTCTGCATGTAATTGAACCATTAATTTTATGTTAAATAAGTTAACTAAAATGATAATCATTACAGTTTATCAAAAGAGAAATTTATCCACTAATAAATATAGAGGAAACCAACTTTTTTACAGGACACATGTATAACTTTGCTTCAATCGGGGTATCTAACGAGCTTTTCCAACAAAAATATGAATAATGGAAGTTTAAAATAATCATTTTTTTTTCATTATTATAGTTGTTTTAAATTTACATAACTTCGCATTAAAACATTTAGATAAGAAAATTGCAGGTCAAGTTGTTTTAGTTATCATTAATGGACATGTAGAGTACGCTTTTCTCTAACGTTATACCTTACACGTACATATGTGTGTACTTGCCTTACCAACGATGTCTATCCCACAGTTATTTTTGGAACCACTTTTATTTATATATATCCGATATCCGAGAACCATTTCCTCCTAAAGATTTAAATATTGTATTGGAAAATGTGTAGAAATATTATATTATTTTATTTATATTACTTATTGATAATTCGATTATGGGTTCAACCCTTCGATTAGCTGTCAATAGTTTTTACACAAATTTTCACTTTTCAAATGTTTTGTCTATCTTTGACAAGTAAATAAACAAAAGTATGATATATCTATGTAAAACGTCACGACACCATAGATAAATTCTGATTTAAGTAGACTGTATGTTATTTAGTACAATTATATTAAAAAATTGACAAACTACAAAAAAAAATAATTGACACATTGAATTTATTAATTTTGAGAGAGAGAGAGAGAGAGAGAGAGAGAGAGAGAGAGAGAGAGAGAGAGAGAGAGAGCATTATGCAGGAACTATATCATATTACGTTCCAGTTAGTTCAAAATCAATGGAACGTTTATAGTTTGAGAATGAAAATAAGGCCAGGAATGATGAAAAAACAGTTTGAAATAAACACTGTTTGCATAACAGAGTTAAAGTTACATAAAAGTAATATTAATATTAAATAAAGAAATTTATTATTTATTTATAAATAATAATATCTATAATATTATTTATATTTAATTATTTATTTCAGTATTTTGAAATAGTGTTTTAAAGTGTGTTTTTTGTTATCAATTAAAAAAGAGACTTTGGAGATGCACCTTGGTAGCTTAAATAAAAAGAGGTCAAATTAGTAATCAAAATCAAATAATTCATTTTTTCTTCTACGTAAAATATTTGTCTAACGTAGGTTTATTACCGAAAAACCAACAAAAACAAAAGCTATTCATAACGAAAGATTCATAACACTTAAAAAAATTGACCAGTAATATACCTAATTGAACATCGAATTCAAATCCTCTGATCATCCGATTAAAAACCGTGTGAAGATTCCGGAATTATTGCTATAATTTATGAGAATAACGAGCGACCTGACAGTCCATGTAACAGTCCATCACACATCAATAAGCGATCAAAGTTTATCCACCTCCAGTGTCGCTGGGCCGTTTTGTTCCGTCCACTTTGACACAATTTGTAAAAAAGTATATAAAGCAGGCCACTACAGGACAGAAGCATAAACCTCTTATTCCAGTCTTTTCTACAGATCTAGAATAACCATTCAAGGTAAGAGATAATAAGATTTTTGGTACTGTTCTGCTTTTCTTTTTTGGTTCTTTTTACACATTACTATTTTGCAGATTAAAAAAAAAACATGTCATTATTTTATGGTATTTTAAAGAAAATTCACGTTGATTTTTTTTTTGACAGATGAGATCCCAAACTCTGGCTCTGCTTTTTGCACTTGTATGCTGTGGTGAAGCCATACCAAAATCCAGGAAATATTACAGTACGTTTAACATTTTTTAAAAGTTTACTTCAAATCGGACTGAAGTTTATGCCTTTTATTTACACCAGAGTTGAATTTATCTTTAAATTGAATATTCTTGCTTCTTATTTAGAAAAACACTCTCACATGTCGTCACCAATGGGAAGCCAGATGATGGCATCAGAACCCACCATGACTATGCAAGACTCTGTTATTCCGGCTTCCTCTATGGGTAACAATATGGCTACCAATGCAATGGCAAGCGCAATGGCCAATGCTATGACGTCACCTTCCGCCGAGATGACGGGAACAATGAATCCGGCCAGCGCCATGATGAGTGGCTCTTCAACACCCCTCCTAAGAGACGCCGCTCAGCTAGCCATGATGACAGGTACATCCATGCCCGTGATAACGCAGATGATGACGACATCACCCATGATGCGCACCGTTCTCTCCATGATGTCAAAACTAGCAGAAAATGTGATGAATTCCAGACGCATGATGTCCATGATGTCCCCAATGATGTCCACAAACCCAATGATGTCCTCAAGTCCTATGATTACCATGGGATCCACTAATCCCATGATGTCCGCCATGTCATCCACCAACCCCATGATGTCCGCCATGTCATCCACCAACCCCATGATGCCCGCCATGTCATCCACCAACCCCATGATGTCCGCCATGTCATCCACCAACCCCATGATGTCCGCCATGTCATCCACCAGCCCCATGATGTCAATGATGAGCCCCATGTCAGAAACCATGTCTCCTTCCATGATGTCCATGACATCTAGTCCCATGATGGAAGCCATGATGATGCCGTCCAGTTCAATGATGCAGGGCAATTTCTTCACACCCAGCGCAAGACGAGCCATGAGCAAATTCGGCTACAGTAAATATTACTAAGATTCTGCTGGCAATGTGGAAAAGATAATGTTTTGATGCGTGATTGTGAATGAGAGAGTTAAATTATGTTGATGAAATTGTTACTCGACAGTATCTTAATAAAAGACGTGTTTGAATGTAAATCATGGGTTTTCGTTTTTCCCTCAAGTATACTGAATTTTACTAAATTCACGAAAATTGATTTTCACGAACATTGATAAAATCACAACAGTCTGATAATTAAGCTCTGAGGATTTTCTAAAAACTACAACATTCTGAAACCCTCTGACTCTGTGTTAAGATAAAGTATGTTTCAATATGTTAAAAGAATGGCTTAATAAATGAAATACTTGTATGGTTTGAGCATGCACAGATAATATGGGATAAAAGTATGATGGCGTTTGAGTGCTGACATTTATCAGTTAAAATCAACCAGAATCCGCGACTTTACGTTAACACACCTTGGTTCAATTATATACTAGTACATTCTGATTGTATGGAATACTCTGGCATAACAACATACTCTGACATATGCTACACTCTAATACTAATGAACATGAACCATGACATGTACTTTGACACATACAAGATGCAATGATGCAGTCTGACACCACGATATACATCTATGATACATTCTTATATTATTTGTACATTCTGAAACTAAAATAAGCTATGCTCTGACCCGGTGTCATATTTTGACACATTATTTGATTTTATAAAATTCTGACACTTTGCTACACTTGGCACTATGTCACATTTTGATACGACAATTAACATTTCTTTGACTCATTTTAACAAACATGTCTATGATATTCTGGGATTTTAGTAATGATTTTCTGCTACACCTTGATACACCCAGTATACTATGATAGTCTCTAAAAGTGCAATGCACTATATTACGCACCCTGAAATGATAAATGTAATAATAGGGCATACTCTCGCAATACGAAACACTTTGGTAAATTCTGATATCATAATACGAAATGAACAACTATGACACTATAACACACCTTGACACTAAAGATAAGGGATAAACTACTGAGTATTTATCAAACTGCACTAAATGATACACTATGACACTGCACTAAATCATACACTATGACACTTCACTGCATCCTGATAAAGGATGAAATTATATAAATAGTGCCTGTTTGGGAGGGTAACCGTTGAAATTGACACCCCGAGAAAACCATTGTCAACCGACGCGAAGCGGAGGTTGACAATGGTTTTCAAGGGATGTCAATTTCAACGGTTACCCTCCCAAACAGGCACTATTTATTTTATTATACTGAATGTCTTAATTTTAGAGAAACTTTTACTGCTTTTATATTGAAATGACGTGAATTTAACGGCGAACCGTACGCGCATAATTTACGCGCATGTAACAATTCGTTCTATCGGCCCGTTGCCAAGCGTGTTGCTAACGCTGAGGGTAAGGGAACGGATTGTCAACTGCGTCTAAACCAATCAGATTTCAGTATTTAACATGAAAGTATAATAACATTAATTGTACTACAATATATACTATGAAACCATGATACACCCTAACATTAAGATCAATGAAGAAACTATTATATAAATAGTGCCTGTTTGGGAGGGTACCAGTTGAAATTGACACCCCTCGAAAACCATTGTCAACCGACGCGAAGCGGAGGTTGACAATGGTTTTCGAGGGGTGTCAATTTCAACTGGTACCCTCCCAAACAGGCACTATTTATTTTATTATACTGAATGTCTTAATTTTTATAGCAAATTTTACTGCTTTTATATAGAAAAGACGTGAATTCTACGGCGAACCGTACGCGCATAATTAACGCGCATGTAACAATTCGTTCTATCGGCCCGTTGCTAAGCGTGCGAGGGAGAGAGAACGGATTGTCAACTGCGTCTAAACCAATTTGCAGTATTTAACATGAAAGTATAATAATATATATAATTACTCTACATGATACCCCATGACGCTATAGTACAACTAAGGATGAAACTAATCATATAATTGCAGTACATGATACGCTATGAAACCATAATGGTACACCCTAACACTAAAATCGAAGGTGAAGCTATTAATACATATCATTGCACTATATTATACTATAGAGTACACTATGGCGCTATGATACAACTTAACACTTACATCAAGGATAAAACTAATCATATAATTGCAGTACATGATATACAATGACACTCTGGTACAATTCAACACTGAGATCTAAGATGAAACTATAAATAACTGCACTGCATGATACACTATGGCGCTATGTGTTACACTTGAACGTACTATGACAATTTTATCCAGGACAAGGCACCATTCGATCCGTAAAGTAGACCTTTTTATGTCGACTTTAGACAATATTTGATTGATTTGTTGGTAGATAATCTCTATTCATTTTATCACGGTACTATCTTGTCCATTTACAAGTACAAGAGATACTAGTAACACACACAGCTAGTTAAATCCGGATACACTATATTAATATTTTGTATTTCATAAGTCTAAGCTAATTTGCTAAATTTTTTAAATGTAGCTAAAATTCATAATAAAAATTCATAAGTCTAAGCTAATTTGTTAAATGTTTTATCTGTAGCTAAAATTGATTATAAAAACCGAAATACTTCTAAAATATTTGTCTGTTTCTTATAATACATTGCATTTTCAAATAGCTTTGCCGAAGAGATATTTTTTATTCATATACATATATATTACTCCACGACATGCATGCATAAAACAAAGACCTAAATCATGGTTTTATTCACAACAGTCTTCAACTTTTAAAAGCATAACTGACATTTCTCAAAATGGTGCATGGATTTAGGTAACAATAGTCTCAAACAACCGTCTGAGAAATCTCAGTTTGAAAATAGGAAATCACACATAATTACTGAATGAAAGTTATTTATTTAACAATGACTATGAAATTTACTATGGATTAACTTACTATAAAGTTCCTTTTTAGGGGGATTAAAATCCACCATTATTCATATGGAAGATATATAACTTTGTAATTTGATTATTAGTTTGTAGTTGTTATAAGTAATTTAATCATAACGCCCAAGGGTTTCTTTATAAAAAATATCATCGTCAACGAAACTTTACCAATATCAACGTATGTTCCTTAAGATCTGCTAAAGCTTAAACTGTTTATAATATTGCAACGAGAAGGAGGCCGTGAAATTTTAGAAATATAATTTTTTTAAACCGTACATTCTCCAAGTACATGACACGAATTTTATAACCAACTGTCCTTCTTCCAACATTGTCTTTCATGCTTCCTTAATCTATAAGATCTGAAGTTAATTATTGTTTCAATGACAAATGAAAGGTCATTAAACCTAATGAAGAAGAAATTTTATTGCAAGAAAAAATTTCAAAGATCTTTTTGTTGAGAAAAACGTGTATATATCGTGCCTAACGAGGCTAATTAGTTTGACATCAATCATTTATTTATTTGTTTGTTTGTTTTATATAAAAAGTGAACGATTAAAATGTTTTATTACCTGTATAGGATAAGGATTAACAGGTAAGTTCTGAAACACATTTTATGTTTCAACTTTACACCGTTTTTATATAAAATGGACCCTAGTGTTTTAACTTCTCTGAGTAAAACTGATAATTGATTGAAATAACTTGATTTTTTTTTCTCTCCTGGATACATTTAGTAAAACGAATAGAATTTACAGAATTCATATAGATTTCGCGAAGACTGTGCCAATGAATTAAATGAATGCCTTTTTACGAAAATAATTATCTGGGTGGGGTTTTTTTCCTTTCAAAATCTCGCTGATGTTAAAAGGGTGTATCCTAAAAAGGATGACGTTTTGAAAGTAATATTATAATAATGGAAAATAAAAATAGTTTATAAAATTCATTTGTAGAATACTAATATCAGAAAAATGTCAACAAAACCAGCCCTTGCAAGGATTCTGAGAATACTTGTCAGCTTGCTATCCCTTATATCAGGTATGTCACATATATTTATTTTAAAAGATATCAAATAATTTAGGCATATATTAAAGGAAATAAAGTTTTTGCAAGTTGTTAAAATAACAACTACAACTGGTCCATTTTCAAGCCCTTGTTAACTTGGAATCAACTTAATTATCCTTGCTCAAAACAAGGCATTGGAAGTAAAAGTTTGTTGGCCCCTATAAAACCATGACCGGGTTGTCATGACAGTCAATGACACGTCAACAGGTCATTGGCGCATTGTCCTGAGTCTTCACTGAAACGTTACGTGACGTAGATAGTCATCCTTCATTGAACCAAAACAAACTTGAATATGCATAGATAAAATCACTTTTTTTCTTCGTGTAATCTTTTTCAGGTATAACTGTTAGAAGTGAAATTTCGCCATTTTCAATGGATACCAGGATGTATAGACCTCTTTCTGGTTTCTCTGGTCAAAGTCTAAGGTCAGTGGCGACGCCATTTTTACCAAACAAATACTGGGAAAATATGTCTGAGAGACAGTATAAGCAAAGTTCTCGTCACTGGAACCTGAGTCCACTAAGTCCCAATCTGGAACCTCGCAGACATCCATCAAATCTGTTAACTGTTGGAGATCTAATGCTGAATGATCGATTAGGAATTCATATATATTAATATTGTTTTATTTATTTTTTACTATTATTATCATCATTTATGGAATTATAAGCGGTGATATTTTATTGTTTATTGAATAACGAAGAAAACATGAAAAATACAGTATTTGAAGTTGTCTGTTATATAAACACTGAATGGTTTGAAAATTGTCATTTAACACCAAAACACGTTGTAGTTTTAAACCCTTGACATACAAACATATACAATCTTGTTTGACAACGTCTTCTTTCTTACGACAAATTATTTTGCATGCAACTGCTGCGCAATTTCGCTTGTCAATTTAATGAGTTCACGTGTATAAATGATGGGGACAGAAAACGCCTGTTGTTCCATTCTATGTTGCCCGGATGTTAACACGTTAATTGCGCGAGTTTTACTCTCTTCGTGTGTCCTTTATCACGTTAACGTACTAAAAGCACACCGTTTTCAGACGCCAATTGTCGTAAAACAACTTGTTTCCGGCCAATTAAAACAAATTTTACTTTTGCAAGACACATTTATCAAAGCTTACACTGCACATGAGAAGACGAATATTGTGCAACTTTAAAAAAAACCCAATTTGAAATCTAGAATTTTAGATTTCAATTATCATTTAATTTGTTGTGTTCATATTTTCGCCCCATAAATGCTTAAAAATGAATTATGTATTTTTTGTTCTTAAACATTTATGTGAATAAAAAATTTACATACTTTTTAATTTTTCTTTTCTTTTTTTTTTTATCTTTTATACAAATAAACTGTTTTTAGGAATGAATTTAAGCATTATGACACCATTTTAATAACAGATTTAAAAACCATATTTTTTCCTTAAGTCTCAGATTGTTTAGACAACAGGATCTTGTTTCAGGATATCGTGCAAAATGATTTTGTAGCAAATATACCGCAAAGGTAACGTTTTTTGTTACAAACCACAAAATGGTCGCCATACAACATAATGATCAGAAAATCAATTACGAATATAAAAACGTTTATTCTAGACTTTCATAAAGTATCACAGACTTTAGTTTGGGATAAATAAACATTTTAATGTAACTTCCGGTAATAAAGTTTATTCCGACATCAACGAATGAGAACAGTTCACGCTTAAAACTCCAGGGTCTGTCTACCTGCTAATAAAGAAGAAATAAAGACAAACGTTAGCAACCTTTTTTAATGTTTTAGATATGATTCTGTTAAAAAGAAGATTTTATGATGAAAGAAAATCTTTTAAAACATTTTTAAAAAGATATCAAATAAAAAAAAATTAAAAAGAGACCATACTTGGCCATAACAATTGTCGTGATATTTCATGTCAAATCACTTCATGATAGCTGATGGTTTTGTAATGTTTTAAAAAACTCTCCTGATACCATAATATTGTATACTAAAGTGTGGTTTATTTATTGAAAATGAAAGCGTCCAATACCTGCATCTGTTTTTATTTCGGGTTTCTCCATTTTAGGTGCGGACTGGGGGGAGGGCATCATCATGCGCTGAGGCATGGGGTAGTGTTGCATCATTGGCATCATGTTCATCATGGGTTTGGGCATCATGTTCATCATGGTCCTAGCCATCATGGATCCCTGGTTTCCAAGCATGACTGGAACAATCATCATTGGGCTCATTGGCTCCTCTGCACCCCCAACAGGAACAACCAACATGCCCATATTGCCCATACCGTTATTTGCATATGGCATACCCATGGCGCCTGTTGTTATCGTTTAAAAGGAACACAAATATGATTAAATTCTGCAGACGTTCATTTCAATGTTAAGAAGGGAACTATGAGACTTGAAAGTTTAATTTTTATGATTAATTTGACAAAACTAAGAATTGTATTTAAGTTTTCATCAAGAAAGGTTTGGGTAACTCGGAGGACATAATTTTTTTTTTTGTGTAGAATGCCATTTAATTATTATTTTCGTAGATTTTTTTCATTTACGAAAAATTAATAAAAACGTTCATTCACAAAAAGTATCTTGTAAATTGAAAGACATAGCTTTTTCAATCACACATATGGGCATATTGTACATTTCTGCTATGTAAATGCGGCATTCCTTTTCGTGAAAAAAGTGAAGTGAAAGAGAAGATTTAAGCTACATCAAACAACAAAGAACGTTGGTGGCCGTGCCATGTACAGCGCAAACGGTAAGAAAGATATAAGAAAGATGAAATGCAATGAAATATAAAATTAAATTATATTTTGAAAGAAAACGGCTAGGGTAATAGAATTAGCAATATTATATTTTCGCCGTCTCACCTTATTATGCATTATGACATTTTTAAAATTTGAAATTACATTTTACGATCGAATCAAGAGGCATTTTTTTCAGTCTAACTCGCTTTTGGGTCAGAACAACCTAAATAAATATACTGGTGTGTTAAGAATATATTGCAATAACATTAAATAACGTACCTTGGACAAGCGTCACGGCAACCGAAACAGACAACAGTGCGACAAGGGACATGAAAGGTGACATCTGGAACGAGAAGGGATTGTAGTTCATATATTTTTCTTAATAGCAAAGAATTGATTTAAAAACACAGAGCTTAGAATAACAATTTATTCAATTTCATGACTTATTTTACAGTGTTGAGAAAGTATTTACCATACATACTGGCATAATCATCAAGGTTAGGTTGACAATTAACCAAGAGAGCTAGCTTTACCAATTATAATTTTAATGAAACTACTAAAGCCATAGAATATAAAATGAAATGATCAAAATGGTTTTGATTAACCCCTTCTTTGATCAATACCAATTTTGCAACCAATATAATTCCACACAATTAGTACTAAGTGTTTTGAAATTTTGAAACAATGTACAAAAGATATTAATCTTTTCTTTTTAATAGTCTCACCTTTAGATTCAGATGGTTTTGACGGAAGATAAAATTCTCGTGATAGCTTCCTGGCACGGCTTACTTATATAATATCAAGCGGATGACTTTCCCAAATGTGGTCGCTTCTGACAAGCAGGAAAACTGTTAAATTTGACATGGAAGGTACATGAAGAACACTGCACAAAAAAGAGGGCCAACATCCTTTGACCATGTATGACTAGGCTTTAAACATTGATGAATAACGGTAGGAAAATTAGCCAACAGTGCTATATGTTTGGACAACGATACATACGAAAGTAAGCGTTGTTTCAGCTAAGGGTGCATGTATTGTATAGTTCACAAGACTTACTTCTCCTTTATAAAAGTGCACTATCTGCATTGAAAATTTTCCCGTATTTTACCCAATGAATTTGGCATTGAAATTGTTTAATAATACAATACAGTTGAAATTTTGCTACAGATTTTATTCTTTGCTTATTTTTTTCATTAATTATATTTTTTTTAATTAACTGAACGTCGATATCACAGTTTTCTCTAGGTTTTACGTATTACTCGATGCATCCATCTTTGTGTCAGTGCAAGATTTATAATAAGTATAATTATATAAGATATATTAGAAAGTTTGCTTTTCTATCATTTGTAAATCCTTTTTATATACATTTATTACATTTAATATTTCTGTGGGATTTTTTGTGTAGGGACGGATAAAATAGACGAACCAAAATTACCATAAAAAGTTAGTTCAGAGAGCTTAAACATTGTTTCATTAAAAGATTTAACATTGAACAACTATTGAACATCAGTTATACGATTTGAAGGACAAATGAAACCACATCTATTTTAAGGGAATGGATCAAAATAATCTTCTGTAATTCTAAAATTAAAACGTCGACAGTGGTTAATTAAGGAAGTATCGAAAGAGGTCAAAATAAAAGGATGGGTAGTCTTTTAACACTCCCTGTGAATCATGGACCAAACATAAAATAGAACATTTCCAGATTTTGTAACACTTTTTGCAATAAGAGTGTAATACTTCAAATCTTCAAACTCCTTTATAATACTAGAATCAGACGGGTTATTTTTGGTATCAAAAAATTCTGGCTCAAGTGTTATCTGAAATAAATGGAAAATGATGGCTGGATGGAGAAAGAAACGTTTACAAACTGTTTAACCATAATTGAAAGTAAATTGAAAAACCCACAGAAAAACCATGGATTTTACTTTATTTACTAAAATTCAGTGAATAAGAATTGCCAAGTTTGGGAATAATGTCTTCTCTTTTGTATTGCAATTATGTCTTGTCTTTTGTTTTGCAAATTGATTAACATAATGATTTATTTCATTATTTGCTAATTAAATTAATTTACTAAATTAATGACTATTTTGTACCGTATTTACACTTCTTATGCCCGTTGTGTATATGTGAGCATATTTTAAGAGATTTTTTGATCCTGCTATTTAAAATGATGTTTATCCCAATGTTTACGTTTTTCTTGTAAGTGCTAGGATAAATTCTAAATGCTAAATATGTACTAAACGTCTATGAAAGATATAGTAGCATAACCAAAACAACGCCAGCAAAACTAACTATATAATAACTTTATACCAATGTAATTGAATTTCAGCTATGCCTATTTTGTACAAAATTTTTATCAAATGGAGACATACGTAATTCAAAGTAAGGCATTTTAAAAACGGTCTTACATGTTTCGTACACAGAAGACAACAAGTAACTACTTCGATGAAATGAGCAATATTGATTTTTTTTTAAATTTTAAGACTATTTTTTCAGTTATTGGCGACATTTGCGTCGATAGTGCGATTTTGCGATAATGCGATGACGATGAAGCGATGGTGCGATGACGATGAAGCGATGTTGCGATAGCGCGATGACGATGATGTGATGTGGCGGCAATGCGATGACGATGGTGCGATGGCACGATGATACGATAGCGATAACGCGATAGTGCGATGGCGATGACGCGATGGTGCGATAGCGATGATTCGATGCTCTATCGTGTCATCGTTAGCTCTTTATCGCGTCATCGTCATCATGTCATCGCATCATCGCTCTATCGACTTCCTTTAAAAAGGATAACGTTCCCAGCAGCCATTGCATAACATGGCGTTTGATGACGAAGAGAAGCTAGTAAACAAATTTCAAGGAATAGGATTTAAGATGAAATATATTTATTACGGACAAAGTAACGTGCAGATGTTTGTGTTTTTTGATGTATAAATATAATTCCTGCAAATATATCATAAGAAAAATAAGTATAATGTAATTAACTTGTACATAATTTCCATCTAAATCTAAATATAAGTATAATACTATTGCAATATCATAATTCATGTTATGTACACAAATCATTTAAAGATTTGTTTATATCAAAATAATTTAGCTTTTCTAAATATTTATTTGTCCAGGGTAAATAGGGCATGGTAAATTTGTAATATCAAATTATAACTTGAAAGTTAATATCGATTTCTGATATATTAAAATCGCTCATTCATCCGCAGCCTGACGCAATTTCTATTTTCAATGGCGCATGCGCATACAAGTCAATGGAGCGATGGTGCGATGAAGCAATGGCGCGATAGAAAACTAACGATGACACGATAGAGCATCGTGTCATCGCTATCGCACCATCGCGCCATCGCTATCGAACCATCGCGTCATCGCGCTATTGCTTCATCGTACCATCGCACCATCGTCATCGCATTGTCGCACCATCGCACCATCAACATCGCGTTATCGCACCATCGCTTCATCGTCATCGCACCATCGCGCCATCGTCATCGCACTATCGACCCCAACCTCGATGGTGCGATGGCACGATAGTGAGCAACATGACCCTATCCGGATTCTATATAACGCCGTATATATAATTGCATCACCTAAAATGGACGCATGTATATTTAACCATACAACCAATAAACTTATTAATCATTTGTTTTATGCACACCTATCATGTGTAATTCTAATCATTTATTGTCGTTATTTTAAAGTACTGGCTCATCCATACTTATATCACAAAAGAAAGTGTGTATGATAAAGAAAGTTTGTTAAATAAAGATACATAGCAAATATAAACTCTTGATTTTATAGCGAGTCTTTATTTAAAATATAAAACTTAAACTTATTTCAACTTCCTAGGGTTCAGAAATGATCAAAAATCTAAACTGGGCACAAAAATCAACAGATTGCTGTGTAACAGATTTTATTTTGCCTTTTGGAAATTTTTCAAGGCATCAAATGAACATGGTCCACTAGGATATGCACTTAGGAAACGTCAATTAAAAAAAAACTGAATTACAAACATAAACAAATAATATTTTTTTTATCAAGAGGCCGATGGTCTGATATGACGGATGATTCAGAATCTTAGAAATCCATTACAAAAGAAAAATGGAAGAATAAATAATTTTTAAAAGTAAAATAATTTATGCTGATGCTCTAATATGGGGAACTGGTGTCAGTTGTGCTAGGCAACCGTTAGTCTGAAGTAGAGTTATCGCGATGCAGTTTCATGCACATTTAACTTTGATCATTTATATTGGATTACTTTGTATTTAAGTGACTTAAAACTTTTTTTTCATTCTAAAAATGCACAGTCACTAGTGAAAATCCTTTAAGTTTTTTAGTGCAAAACCATAATTATTAGCCAATTTACAATGTGTCTATGTTAGACATCACGTTTAGTTTAAATTACTTAAGGTTTTATACAGTAATTTTGATGGCTGAGAATTTTTTTTTTGGAGAGATATATGAATCAATATAAAAGATACTGTCAATAGCCGTGGAAGCATTCCAATGACTAATTGTTCTATATCAGATAGATGTACATTAATTTATCATAGGTACTAGAACACGAGATACATGTTTTGGTCGTATATATTTAAACCTGTAGCCATTGGCTACTATTTATAGTGTATAACCTGTAGAACAGGTATTCCAGTTAAGCACGATTGTCACTCATTCGAAGACTTTTCTTTGCCTCATATACACTATCCCCACCCATCCACCCACTTATTATTTCAGTGACATTTAAAAATCAAAGGACTGCATAATAACATGTTATTTGCTATATTTCAGAAAGAAGTTTAAAGAATCTTTATATGTATTTGTACGTGTAAATAAATGCAGCAAATAAGCGCTTCCTTCACAAATCATGTGTTTTGTTATCATTGTAAATAATTTATATTCAGTTGAGTGAAACGAATAAGAACAAAAAGGATATAGAAGTAGCTGGTCCGAATAAGACATGTTACAAAAACACCCTTAGAGTTAGTTGAATGAGTTGGCTTACTGGCAAAAAGTATTCGACCACGACGACACAGCAAAATCACTTGAATCACAATTGAGATAAATGAAGTCAAAGATTTCTCTTTAAACGTATAACAATTTAATTTAGCCCATTACAGGAATTATCGAACTTAAAGCATTTTTAAGCTAATCAAAGCAATTTAAATTAAGTTTCAAGTTATTTGATATAATTCTGAACACATCGCGTCCAAGTTATTTTAAATCAGTCATTTTTTTTATCAAAATGAGTTATTGATGCTTATGTACTATAAACATTTGTCAAATAAAGCATCAAAATATACGTTTTTCCTGTTACATTTTGCTGGCACAAAAAGAACTCTTTACTTCCCGTATACATCAGTGTCTCGACACTGGTTTAGAAATAATTATGCACTAAAATAAATATGACAGCAAATAATCAAACTCAAATGTAAAATTGCAGTTGTTTATTTGATGTTAACATTTTACATATGGCAGCATTTCGATTAAAGTCCAGGGAATCAGGAAGGAGATTTACATGTAGGAAGCTGAAATAGACCAAATAGTTGTACGTTAAACAAAAATGAAAAACATGCCTGATCAAAATAGTCTTATTTGAGACACTAATCAACAAATATTCTTGTACCAATTGGCATTAGATGTTAAATAATTGAAATTATACTTACATTTCATTGACATACCTGTTTAAAGAAAAAAAGGTATTCTTGAACTACTGCATGTGTCAATGGATGGTTTAATCTCATCTACATTATATACTATTCATATATCTGATTATCTTATATCTCTTAGTATAACTTACCTCCCATACCGCCCATGTTTCCACCCATTGGCATCATGTTACCACCCATTGGCATCATGTTACCACCCATTGGCATCATGTTTCCACCCATTGGCATCATGTTGCCGCCCATACCGCCCATGGATCCCATTGAATCCATACCCATCATGGCTTTCATCATTTTACCCATTCCATTTCCCATGGAACCCATTCCACCCATTGGCATCATGTTTCCACCCATTGGCATCATGTTTCCACCCATTGGCATCATGTTACCGCCCATTGGCATCATGTTACCACCCATTGGCATCATGTTACCACCCATTGGCATCATGTTACCGCCCATTGGCATCATGTTTCCACCCATTGGCATCATGTTACCGCCCATACCGCCTGTGTTTTTTAAAAACAATAAAATTAATAAGTATTTGTACCGAAAATTTTAAAACTAATAACAAAAAAGTGTCAAGATACAGTATGTTATCATGAAACTTACCAGGTCCATAGCCTTTGGCACAGACCATGGCAACAGCCATAACAGCGGTGACAATGCGCAAAAGAGAAGCCATCTGAAAAATAGCCATTTAAACAGATACTGCAATGTCGCTCCAATAGTAAATAAGGTATAAATTGAATTAAAATTCAGATAAACAATTACGAACTTACCTTTGATGAACTGGTGGAGTGATTCTTTCCGATAGGAGGAATGGAACTATGTACGGAATTGATTTCCAGGACGGGTTTATATAGTTAGGGGTTACAATGAATTTCCGGGCAGAAGGGCGTGGATTGGACAGAATTGAACATGATTTTGTTGTTTGACACCTGAACTTGACATTTTTACACGCTTCTTTTCTTTTATATCCCCCACAAATAGTTCAAAATATTTAACAAACATTGTATTTTGCAGTGTTTGTTGTTAAACTGGGACATCCTAAACATACATTACCTCTTTTATTGTTGACTCTATTCCCACAAATCGTCACGATTGCGTTTTTGGTATTGCTTTCGCGCAATTTAAATGCTGACTTTTGTATTTTGATTAAAAATTAATTTATAATAAAATCCTAAACTTTTTATTAGTAAAAGTTTATACAAATTTTACTTACAAAGTTTATTCTTCTTTACATAGAATTAATCAAAGTACTGAAGAACTGACGGGAGTTGATTTTATTGAGTATTATTTGTTTTAAATGTTATTTGTTTTATTTGTTTTGAAATTAGCAATATGTAATTTCGCAAGGCAAGTAGTTTCTTAGCTTTAAATGAATAATGACGCACATTTTTTTTTTACTATGATATGAATTTTCGGACTTTTCCGACAAGAAGTCCGAGCAAAGTACGGAAAACCATATAGGAATCATGGTGTGTAATATTTAAAGATATAATTAACGCCATCAAACTCTACAATGCATTATGTACGTATCAGTAATCGAAATATTTCAGGATAATTGTATCCAATCAATTTTTAACAACAACAAAATTATTAAGTCTAGTTTACGCCAGTACTGGTTACATCTTTAAAATGAATAGTCTCCCTTTGATTCCAAACGCTACCGCTGTAGAGATGGCGCGTTGGTAATCAATGACAACGAATCAGTCTTATTAAACTCATACCACTACTTACAGGGTGTCCCAGAATACCTGATACCATTTGAAATCCATATAAAAGTAATGTTTGGCCAAAACTTGTAAATTGTGACTCAAATAAAAGGTAAAATAATTTATTTTTTCCCAACAAAAAAGTTTTGGAGAAAAACGTGCCTTTCATTGAATTATGATGCCACAAAATTGCATATTTCTTTAGCTGCATTGAATTTCATTCAAGATGAATCGGACAAGAGAGCAGGCATCTTCCGTTTTAAGACTGTATTTTCAAACACAGACTCCATACATGGTTGTACGAGTTATAAAATAAGAATACTCTGGAGAAAAACAACTCAACAATCAGCATATTCTTTAGAAAATGAGATTTGAGAAAATGAGATCCGTACAGTGGTTGTTGTGATGAATCTTACTCATCCAACTGACGTTCTCAAAATATTGATGAAAATGACGTCATTTTGATGCGCTCTCTTTTTTGTTGTGTTTTTAAAAACAATGCTGAATTTGTGAAAAAAACTTAAATGTTCGTTTTGTTGAGTAAAAAATTATATCATATATAATCATGAAAATGCCTTTCATTATTTGTTAAATAAATTAATTTAAAAGTTATTTAAAGAGTAAATGGTATCAGATATTCCGGGACACTCTGTACTACTACGAAATATCTAAATTGTTCGTACCATCTGAAATCTGACTATTTTCAAGGTATTCATAAATAAGTTTCCTTGAAAAAATGCTTTGAATACATTACATCAATTTAATCTATCATTTTCAAGTACCAGGTACTAAGTTTTGTGCTTACAATGTAGGTCCAAACACTGTAACTATCACTTCCGTTTTGCCAGAGTAACTACACAGGAAAGTTGATTAAAATCAACTCCCAAAAATGTATTAGCCATGATTACGGCAAGAGAATTTTTAAGCTAAAAAGAATCAGTTCAATTTCTTAATTTTGATTTTCATACATACTACCAGGCAAATGTCAAAGTGAAGATGAAAAACGAGTGATCAGACTGTTTGGGTCGCACAACCACCTTTGAATAGGATTTGGAATGTTATCTTAATTTCCAGATTTAAGCTCTCATTACTTTCAGAGCATCACATTGTTCATTAGATCTTTAAAAATTCTGTTGTTTCCTATTGTCAAAAGTATTCTGTGTAAAGTAAACGTTATTATCAAAAGAAAACGCTATTATAAAAACCAATACAAAACGGAATAAAACGGCTATGATTTCCCTAACTAAAATTTATAAAACGGATAAATTCACACCTCCTCATTAGATAACAGTGTCACGATGTTTTTTTTATGATATTTAGAATAATTCTGCAATGTTTGAGAATATGGTGGCTTTACTTCGGCCCATTGACTTGTACAGACTTTAAAATAATCATAATTTTGATATTTTTAAAATTACTGATTATGGCAAGAAAAGTTAGCATGTATAATTAGAAGAGTTTAATTTTGCCTACAATAATTCTGAAATATAAGATCTCACTACTCCCTGCTTTATCTACTGATGCCTCCACCGCTATCAATCTCAGTTTCTGCATCCGCCTAATATTGGGATACAATTAAGGAAACAAATCCTTAAATCATTTTTAAAATCATTTATTTATAGTGTAATGAGACTCGTTTACATGAAAGGCCTGCGTTGAAATATATCTTTTAAATAGTAATATGTGTATTTATGCATATAAAGGAATTTATGTGATCTAAATATCTATAGTTTTATATATCGTGTATAAACTATGATTCGTGTATTTACTAAATAAATCATGATGGTATGGGGGCTTGAAGGGTCTTTCCGACTTTTTACACTCTTTTCACTAAGAGCATTTGGCTCCAAATCGGTGTGCTCCGCAATGTGCTTCAGGTTTTATTCGGTCTATTGCACTTAAGAGCATACGATTGTGATTTCTGTTTAAAGTTCCTCTCGTAACGATGAATTAGGACATTTGTAAACATTAACCATATGAAAAAAAAAACGGACATGGAGCCGTGACAAGAGATCTCTGATATTTTTTTAAAGTTTTTTAAAGTTTATCTTGCGGCCCTAATAAGCCAGCCAATTATTTTTTTACTTTGATCAGTCTTAGCTTGGGTCAAATGCACCACCTTCCGCTTACGTGCTAAAAGTTGCAAGGAAACTAAAACAAATTACGGAAATTTCAGAGTGGTGACTATATAACATCGTTTATGGCACCTTCACACAACATTGATATAATCGAGAACAACAATTCAATTGACACAGCGTGTGAAAAAGCACTCCAGTTGAATAATATTAAATGTTTAAAGGATGAAAAGGGCAGATTAATTTGTTGTCAAGAAAAGGTCGTTAATTATTAACTATGTTCTTTTTTTCTAAACGGCGATGATAACCTACCGCAAACTTTTCTTTGTTGTAAAGTATGTCAACATTGACATCTTGTGAAAAATAGCAAATCGTAATTTGCAACACAATGATTCATCACTTATTTGACACTTTAATTATGTGATGTGCAAGCACAATACATATGTGTTGATCAATTTGACAAACACTGGGAATGAACGACTTTTTCTGGACCCTTGAATTGGCATCTCACATTATCTCCTACACCTGTTTGTCCAAGTCTATGAGCATTTCTTAAATCCTAATACATTTGGTTGCATTCTGTCATTTTGGAGATAATACGCAATTAATCTTTAATATTGGTTTCAGTTAATGTTTTTCCTTTTACTAGTAGTTAAGCCCAACGCATGTTGCATGATGGGAGACAAATGATTAACTTGTAAACGAATACCGAATTTGCCGTGTAAATTGTACGTATCATTTTGATGTTGCAGTCAAAATGCACATTTGAAAAGAATGGATTAAGAAAAAAACATGTTTAAACCCTCTATACTATGAACAAAATAATACAAACGGTTTAAATTGAAATACAAATTTTATTCAATGTGCAATGAAAATAAAACTAATTCATCCCCGGGGTCCTTCCTTAATGATCCAGTGCGTCTTTGGTGTATTAGAAAACTTAATAGAGAGCTGTAACGATAAAAGAAGACATCAATATACATTGAAAAATACTTTCATTTACACGTCGTACTTCCAAAAAATCATATTATATAAATAATTTTTTAGACATATGGCTTATGTACTTACATTTCATTTTGTTGTTACCAGCTCCCATCATGTTTCCCATCATAGCATTGGGCATAGCGCCATTGTTTCCACCATTCATCATACCCATATTCATTGGCATCATCATCATGTTCATGACTTTGTTCATCATGTTGCCCATATTAGCTGGCATCATCGTGTTCATGCCCATGTTAGCTGGCATCATCATGTTCATACCCATATTGGCTGGCATCATCATGTTCATGCCCATATTAGCTGGCATCATCATGTTCATTGGTCCTTTGTTGTTACCCATACCAGCTGGCATGCTCATTTCCATATCAATTGGCATCATGTTATTTGCTCCCATGTTATTACCATTAGCAGCTGGCATGTCCATTTCCATCTTAATTGGCATCATGTTATTGGCTCCGTTACCCATATTAGCTGGTATGCTCATTTCCATATCCATTGGCATCATGTTATTTGCTCCTTTGTTGTTACCCATACCGGCTGGCATGTCCATTTCCATCTTAATTGGCATCATGCTATTTGCTCCTTTGTTGTTACCCATACCTGCTGGCATGCTCATTTCAATATCAGCTGGCATCATGTTCATTCCCATATTAGCTGGCATCATCATGTTCATTGCTCCATTATTCATATTCATTCCCATGTTACCTGGCATCATGTTCATGGCCATGTTACCTGGCATCATGTTCATGGCCATGTTGGCTGGCATCATGTTCATGGCCATGTTGGCTGGCATCATGTTCATGGCCATGTTAGCTGGCATCATGTTCATGCCCATGTTAGCTGGCATCATGTTCATCATCATGTTTGGCATGCCTCCATTACCCCCTTAAACACAAGAAATTGATAATTGTGTCTTTGATTCTATCTTCATTTTACAAAGGAAAATCATCAAACAAAAGTTCCTTTCAGTCAAAATTCTATGAAGAGTAAAATAAACATTTAAATTTACCTTTTCCATATTGGGGACGAGCGCTAATGACAGCGAAAAGGCATGAAACAGCAACAATGAAGGAACCCATCTAAAAGAAAGATTTTTTGCAGAGTTTCATAAGTACGTCAAATTTACAAAACTCGTAAAGAAAATTATTAAGATAATCAACAAGGTAGACAACAAATCCCAAACACCTGTACATATTAATACAAATCATTTATTACAGCTTTAAAGAGTTATACTAAACCACTTTATCGCTTATATGTTTGTGATCTTTAAAAATATATTTTTATCTGTTAATGGGAGTGGGTTGTCAACAAACTAACCATCAGATCTTTCTTAACTTTTTAGATTTGATGTATTTAGCTATAAGCTTCAACTCAATAAGGAAAAATCCCTTATATTTTATCTTTGAAATTTGAACATTTTACTAAACATTTCTACAGAAGTCTTCTTTTTAAGGGGATTAGTATAGTGTAAAAATGACCTCGACCATACAGAATGACCTCGACCATACAGCCCACTTAAGTTCTACTTACCATGAACAAAGGAACTAGAGAACGTTGGAACAGCGAAGAACTCCGGAGGATGACAAGTCAAGTTGTGAAGGATTCAGAACGAAACTTGGGTTTATATAGTTGTAAAATACATTATTACTTTCCGGTTACAGATTCGTCAGCCGATCATAACGTCTGATGTTTAACACCTGAACCATGTAAGAATTTATGTTTTGACTCAGACGTGTTCTATTTTGATGACAGGATAGTTCTTCTTGGTCTAGAACAAGAGTTTCTGTTCATGACACCTTGACATCGTTTAAAATGTGTGCTTATTCTTTACTTTTCTCGTCCTGGAGAAGAAGCTTAAAGAACAATTCCGTTACAAAAAAAGTTTCTGTAAGACAATATCGAAATCGCTAGATATGTTTTATATTGATATGATAATTTTTTTGTATTTGGTATCGATTTTTTCAAAGTTAATGTTTACTGCTTATATGCATTACATATATGATTTGTGAAAAAAAGAAACAAACAACGTTGCTGAAACATTAATCACTACACACAAGGAAGAAATTCCACGTTCCGATATAATCATATTTATAGCAAGAATGATAAACATATCGCAATATAACTAAACTTTTTCTAAAATTATTTTGATCTCTTTCAAATAATACGGGTTAAATATAGAAAACCTGAATGATACGCTGCTGGTTAATTTTAGAATTTATTAATTTTGTACAAATTGTTGTATTAAACATGACTGTTAAACTTTGCTAGACAAGGATCGACAGGAAAATTGGGAACTCAGCACTAATTTTGGCGAGAAAGCATTTTTTGTACTCTTGTGGAAATAACATGTGTAGCAACACGACAAAAATCTCACTATAATCTTGTTTCACTGCATATTACGAAGGTGTTTCTTTGTTACTTTTTTTCGACGTCAGTTTCCAATCATAGTTGATGCACATTTAAGCATACGAAAAAAACACTTTATAATAACCACTTAAAATTAAATATCATAATACTGTACATGTGAATGATAAAATACAATTTTAAGTCTTTTTATCATTTTTATAGGAAATATTAGGTAATGAACATTTGACATTTTTAAGGCAACTATAGAGAACAGATGAAAACAATGTTAAGACTTCTTTTTATGAAAAATTAATCAAATCTAAAATCAGTGTTGATTTAAGTTAAAAAGACAAGAGAAGTAAATCTGTAATACACTAATACTGCATACTTTATTCCTTTTTCTTTATTCAAAAAAGGACTTATGATGTATTGTCAGGGCTGAAATGTTCATTGAATATGTTGTATATTAAAATGAAGATTAAATGTGTTAGGTCATGCATGTAATTAGAGTCTGATTATGGTTCCTAGCTTATGCATGCTTGACCAACAATAATTTGTTTTCTAAAAATTAGCTCAAGAGTTTAAAAAGTTTATAAATATCGCTTAGTTGGAAATAAGATGTACCATTCGAATAATCAGAGTTTTAGAATGTCATTTTATGTTAAAAATGTAAACAGTACGATCCTAGATAGTGTTTCCTTTCTACAATAGCAATCCTGTTTTGTTGAAATTAAAAAAAAGTTTAACATTCACATCCCGTTCAAGTTAGTACAATGAAAAGCTTTATGACTCGTACGACTTTATATCAGAGATTGCTATTTCCTTTACATAAATACAAACTTATATTTATTTTTGCTTCTGACTTATGGATATAATTTTTTGGATTGCTGAAATTGGAAGAAACTGCATTTTTAAATAATGCTGTTCTCATACGCCCAAGTGAATCCAGGACTGTTGTACACATCTACGACAATCTACGAAAATTTGCCAGCACACATTTTGAATTGTTTTTCATGTTTTTATACATGCTTATGGGTTTTCTTGTGTTTTAACTCTTTAATAAATAATACCGTAGACACTATCACTTTAAATGATTTCAATGTATGTTTGCTTAAATATGTTATTGTAGTTTCAGTATCATTCAATGACAGCTTTTTATAAAAGGATATAACATTGTAAGGTTTATAAAATGTATTTCTTTCCCCAAATGAAGTATCTTTTTCTATTTCTTCTATAAAATGTATGCAAAAATATAATTTGTTATTTAAAACAAAACTAAATAGAATAATATATAATTATACTGTTTAATATCAAAGTGTTTTTGTAGAAAATTGTTAAATAAATATTAAGAGCTGTAGACTGATTCAACGTTTACCTATGATATATAATAATGTAAATGAGATCACATTATGCATGACCTCATCACATCAAGTAATTGTTTTAATGATTTTTAAAAAGGTTTCATATATTATTTTTTGATTTTGTAGAGTATTGCCACAATTCAGTTTTTGACGGGATTATTAAGTAAGCTATAGAAACGGTAAACGCACCGGGTGTTGACTGAACAACCGTTGAAATCGTTCTCCGCACAAAAATATAATTCCAATATAAAGCGAACGAAGATTGCATAGCACGTCAGTTAGTCAGTGTAAGTTTATATCTCATATAATATTATAATATTCAAATATAACATGGTAATTTTCTTCTCAAATACATTCTAAATACTAGTTTCAATGTAGAGTTTTTGAACGGCGGGATACAGACTCTAAAATTAGAGATTAAAGTACAAATTGTTGCAGGAAGCTTTTACAGCAGTTATCCCAGCTGGGATTTTAAATATTTGACCCTCTCACGATTTAGAATATCTACGATAGCAATATAAATATGTATAAGCATGCTTAGTGCTTAATGTCTATTTAGTCTGTAGTACTAGATGTCAGATCATGATACGTTTTCAATACACATCACGGGATTCACGGAAATCCATTTTTTAACGGTTTGGAAGACTAATATAAGAACATAGACTAATAATGTAAATGAATTTTATATGGACTCACTCAATTTGCGCTTATATATGCATATAAACATCTCTAGTATAAACTTGAATTGTGTTATCTTGATACTCATTTTATGTCGTCAAACGTAAATAAACAAGAAACATCATTAAGTTCAACTATTTTTATTCTTGCAGTGCCGTTATCTAAATGACATTGAAAAATTGATTTATTATTAATAAATATATATATATATATATATATATATCTTTCGAAGCTCAAATCCGGTTTAATCTAAACCCCCTCCCTTATCGATCAAATTCGCCGCCTCGATATGAATTTTTTTCTTCCGACGCCAGCGTAACAAATTAGCCAGGATATCTGTACTTTAAGTACTTTTATTTTTTTTCTGTAACCAAACAAAAAGAAAGACAAATCATTAATATACAGGCTACGTTAGATTGAATTGCTTATTCTTAATTACAAATCCATAAAATTAAATTTTCAATTAAAAATAAAACAAATTATACGTAAAGGATTTGGCATGTGTATCGATGTGTTCAATCATAATTTATTTACTTAACATAATAATGTGTGGTTCAAATTAACACCTACTGAGTTCGGTCAAAATTGTATGAAAAACAAAGTAAGCCTCTATCCGCCATTATTTTTAGAAAATGCGTGTAAAGTAAGAAAGTGAATAACAGTATAGAGTTTTCGAATTGTCATAAAACTCAAATAAAAGTTGGCGCAAAGTAACACTTTTACAAATTAAAGGAAAATGTAATTTAAGTGGTCTTTTATCAACATTTTTATAAGCCGACTAAACTATTGAAAATTATATTAAAGCCTCATTAAGAAATATGAATTTTATGTACAGCGACAACTTAATTTATTAACTTGCCCAAAAAAAATCCACCTTTGTTTTTCATTATATTTAAATTGAATCAGTATCAATTGTTTTTTAAACTACAAACATCTACATTTTCTTATACATCAAATAAGATCCAATATATGTTTATATTGCTGTTTATGCTTATAAATTAATATTCAAAAGATGAAAACAAAAAGACTATATAATTTATCCATGTATTTTTATTATCTATGAAGAATAAAACAGATAATCTCGGGTTCTTATGTTGAAGGTATAACATCTGCATTGTGTTCAATAGGCTGCATAGGCGGCTGTAAAATAAAACAAACACGATTCATGATAGTATTTTGTAAATGTTTATATGCCATTTGAGTTTCTAAAATATTCGTATTCAAGCTAACTTACATTTCAAATTCATACCAGCGTTGGTATTTAATCCCATAATGTTTCCAATGTTGTTTGGGGTCATTAAATTGCCCATAGCTCCATTATTTCCTCCATTATTTATCATCATGTTCACGGCGTTCATCATGTTGGCATTCATGGCTCCATTGTTGTTGTTGCCCATATTAGCTGGCATCATCATGTTCACAGCATTATTCATGTTTGCTGGCATCATGTTTATACCCATATTTCCCGCCATCGTGTTCAAAGCGCCATTGTTGTTCAGGCCCATATTACCTTGCATTGCCAAGTTATTGCCCATGTTAGTCGCCATCATATTCACGGCGGCCATATTCATATTAGCGGGCATTGCATTCATTGCTCCAGCGTTCAGTCCCATATTGACGGGCACCATGTTAATGGCGGTATTCATGTTGCCGTTATTGCCATTATTTGCCCTCCCTAAAATAAAATTGAAATAAATTCAAATTTAGAATCATTTTAGTTTTTTGTACATTATTTTCGAAGATTTATTCTTTTAAAAAATATTACCACTGCCGTAAGTTGGAAAGGCGCTTGCTGAGGCAATAAGACAAGTAACGGCCATCAAAAAGAAACCCATCTGAAACAAATATAGTTAAACTCGTAAAATCTTAGGAAATATTATCAAACATTTCTTGCAAGAATTTTTATAAACTGTCTTTTTCCACTTTCTTGTTTAATATAATAATGCATCATTCAGTTTTTTTAAAACAATTTTACCCATTTATGATTTTAATTTGCACACTTTTCTATATACCAGGATAATAATTTAAAAATTTTCAAATATAACGAAAATAGAAAATATATGCAACAAAGCCTTATCATTATTTTTCGCATTATTTGTGTTTAATTCAAAATATTTTAAATTCATCCATAGGTAGGTACTTACTTTAAAGATAATATAAATGCTTGGCAACGTTGAACACTGGAGAGACGAAGATGCAGAGGTCTGTAAAGATTTGGATAAGACCATGCTTTATATATAGTTTAGAAAATTATTTTTCTAGTGACAATTTCTGCAGAGTGATCAAAAAGTTTGATGACGAATAACTTGATCATGTTAAATCGTATGTATGTGGTCTGAAGATTTGTTTTTACCACAAGGAAGTATTAGTTCGATCTTCTAGTTCTTTCAGTCTTGCAAGATCTCTGTAAGTATACATTGTTAACTATCTTGTATATTAACATCCTGTCTACGTACAATAAGTTGCTCATTAAGAAATCATCAATGGTAAAATGATTCAAAAGGCAAATGGATTCCAAGTATTCTTAATGATTTTCGTGAATTTAAGCTCATATTTTTCCGGCGTTACGTATTACATGTATGTAAAAAGCCTTAAACGTTAATTTTTCAAGAATTGCGGTTTTAATTTTGTTTATGCTTGTAATGAATATCTGATGATAAATTGATCTATAACTTTAAATTGATTATGAAAATTACTTTAAACAAACACATTTTCTAAGCTTTATGTTATATGATTTACAAGTGAATGATTTACAAGTTACTGTCCAAATATTTTATGGGACAGACTAATATAGCAAGATTTAAATGACATCTCTTGGTTGAAATGTGATCAAACCAAGTTCATCAGGCTTCATAAAATTGATCACACTAACAACCAAGTCAATATCCTCGTGCACTATTTGGAAATTGTTGTTTACTGCTATGACACAATCTGAAATTAATCGAAGTAAATATTAAAAATAAAAAAATATATATATTATACAGGGTGTCCCAGAATATCTGATACCATTTGAAATAAGTATAAACAAAATAATATAAGGTCAAAACTTGTAAATTGTGACTCAAAAAGAGTAAAACCTTTTAATTTTTTCCACAAAAAAAGGTTGGGAGAAAAACGTGCTTTTATTTAATTTATGATGTCACAAAGTTGCATCATATGTCTTTGGTTGAATTGAATTTCAAACAAGATAAATCTGACAAGCGATCAGGCATCTTACGTTTTTAAACAGTATTATCAAACACTGACTCCAGATAAAGTTGTGCAAGTTATAAAAACAGAATAACAATGGGAAAAGCGACTCAACAAGCAATAGTTTCTTTAAATTGTGAAAAAAAAATGAAGAAATGGAATCCGTACATTGGCTGTTGTGAAGAATTTTACTCATCGACTTAACGTCATCATTGATAAAAAAGGACGTCATTTGGAGAACTCTTTAAATTTGTTGTGTTTTTATAAACAACGCCCAATTTGTCAAAAACTTTTGAATGTTTGTGAAATTTGTTGAGTAAAAATTTACATCATATACATTCATAAAAATGCATTTAATTTTTTGTTAAATAAATTTAAACAAAAGTTATTTAAAGAGTAAATGGTATCAGATATTATGGGACGCCCTGTATGTATTAATTGGCTGTGCAATATAAAGTCCTTCCCGAACAATGTTCTCGAAGTTTTATATCTTAACATATGTATTTCAATTATTTTCGTGATGAATTTATAATTTTATGAATACATTTTTAAAAAAGATCCTTGAGTTTCTGATAAACGACATCTATGTAATTTTTGGAAATCAGGTCTTCCAACAATCTTTTGGAATTCCCATGGCTACCAATTGTGCCCCATTGTTAGCAGACCTATTTTAGTATTCATATGAAGCAGAATTTATTCAAAAACTTGTACGTGAAAAAAAAAATTCACTCGCTGTGGCCTTCAACTCAATATTCAGGTATATCGACGACGTATTATCAATTAACAATTGTTACTTCCATACCTACGTCGACTCGATATGTCCCAGTGAACTAAATAAACGAAATAAACGACACCACAGAGTCGGCGTCATCTGTTTGATATTTGGATATTTTACTGGAAATGGACATTGATGGTAACCTAACAACAAAACTTTATGATAAGCGTGATGACTTCAATTTTTCTATAGTCAACTTTCCTTACTTGTGTAGCAATATACCTTCATCACCTGTATATGGTGTTTTTGTCTCTCAGTTAATTCGATACACAAGGGGATGCCCTTCGTATGAACAATTTTTAAGGCGAGGCAAGCTACTAACAGACAAGTTGATAAAACAGGAATATCAACAGTCTCGTTTGCAGTCATCGTTTTGTAAGATCCATGGTCGATACAACGACATTGTCAGGAAATACAATCTACCACTGGGTCGCATGCTGACTGACGTTTTCATACTAATTGTTAGACCATAATTAATCACCTAATTATGTACGGACTTTTCCGTTTTTCCCGATTACGACAAAGAGCATACGGCGGGTGTGACCGGTCAGCAGAGGAAGCTCACTTCTCCATGGCACCTGATCCTACCTCTTTTTTTAAGAAGTCCGTGTTGGCTCTCCTCCGGTTTTGTAATTTTCCTTTGGACTTTTGAATTTGAACACTTTTCCTTATCACCACATGTCATTTTTAAATATGATTTCTTTTAAGAAAGCTCGGTGGCCAACAAATTAACCATCAGATCCACTCATATTTTTAAAAATGATATTTTAAGCTATAAACTAAAATTTAGCAAAGAAAAATGTCAATTATATACTCTTTGAAATGTGGGTGTTTTCTTATATCTTTGTATGGAACACTTCTTTTTAAGGAGATTCATATAATCTAAAATGGCCAGCACCATCCAGTTCCCTTTGTCGTTATTTAACTGATTAAAAAATATTGTTAAGCGTATAATGACAGCCATAACGTCGCATAAGATAAATTTAACGCATAAAGTACCCTTGAATAATTATATGCGTAATACCCTAAATAAAACACGTCTAGTCAGTGACATATTCAGAAATCTAAAAATGAGGAGTGGCACATGTACACATTTTTGAAAGTAAAAATGGGAGGGAATAAAAGGCAAGTTTATCTGATAACCGTTTAGTTGAAATATTTTCTTTCACTTTTATTTTCAACCACCTCAAAGATATAATTAGGGTTTCGCGCTTATTTCGGGCCCCCCTCCAATCCAGTGCTTTTACTAATAAACATAATCCCTATCCTATTACAACACAGGAAAACGTTTTTGTCTAGTGTATACGATGGGGTCCGCATCTTTTTATTATGACGTCACATTTACAGTTTTGCATATGTAAGGAGGTACTTTTTTTTTACAGAGTATTATTCTTTATGTATTCTTGAGCAATTTATCCCCACAGTGTAATTTGCTTACGAAACAAACCAAAATGTTTTAACAAAACAAGAAGATTTCTTATATGTTTTAATAAGGATAAGAGTGATTTCACACCTTACCTATAGACTTGTGAGCTTGCTTTATCTATATAAAAACAATAACTCAATATTAGGTTTTAAAAATGTGTTAGATAAACAAAATAAACTCACTTTTACTCTAAAGTGTGTATGTGTTAAAACGATTTAAAGTGATGAAAGCCAAGCAATCGGGGTAAAAAATGATAATTATATATTGATTTAAACTTCTAAGGCGTATGCGTTCCTTATTATTTATTTACTTTAAAGGAACTTACAAAAAAAAAACCCTTCAATATATTATTGGCTAACTAATTCGTGCCATATAACGATGTTTTTTATGGTCAGTAAAATTTTTAATTCAATTAAATTAATTTCAATGACAAGCCTGATTCAATGATTTGCATTATATGTAATAATAATAAGTCTCGTTCCTTTCTATTATGTTGACTTAGGTTTATATGGTGGTAAAAGCTTCATTTAAAAGGGTAAATGATTATTTCGTCTCATTTACAGATTCATGTTAATATGACTAGGGTTAATATATATATTAAAACAAATAACGCAAATAATTTGTCTAAAACGTTTTACAAAATCAGGAATAATCTCACTTATGTGTAAACGATGAGTATCAAATTCGGAGTAGTTTTACCCATGCGGTTGGTTGTCAAAACAAACAAACATTTATTAAAGGAAGATCTTTTTTTCTCTTTCCACTTTTTAATGTTTGCCGCATTATGAATTGTCGCAATAGTCTATATGTAAATAAGGTCATAACCCTCTGTTTTTCGGGTTGGACAATATCTATGCTTATAAATTAAGACATTTCACCAATAAACTACGAAACGCCTGCTGCACCAGAGTAACTTCTTATACCATTGGTATTTCAACATGTGGGATATGATGTCCGTAAGCTATAATTAAATTTTACCTGATCAATAATTATTGAGAAATAAATTTAAAACCTACTTTCATTTTCGATAAACTAGCTCGAAATAGCAAAAATGAGAGTAAGATGGGGCACACGTTTTGGTGGATCTAAGTCAATAGGAGTTAGCATTAAAATATATCCTTGCAATGAAATAATATTTAATTATTACGTAAACAGTGAATATAATTATTAGGAACTTACTTGGATTATACATAGAAGTTAATATTTGACAAATGCTGAATAAATGAAATAAAGCAAGTCGTTTCTTGAATGTGCGATTTTAGTTTTGATAGATAAAAGCTGGCGAAGCGCGACCCCTGGCGAGAGAATTGAATAGGATTTTCCAGAACAGAGTAACCAAGAAAGCGAGTTTACTAATTAACGTCATGGCGAAAGTGTAGGAGTGGTTCTTCATGTATCGCGGGCAGATATTCATACCTTGGACATTCATTATATTCTTGAATGTAAAAAGGTATTGACGTTTAGACAAAAATATCTTGATGTTAAATACTGTTCAGCACCAAATACTATTAAATTTTGTGAACTTATGTCAAGTACTAATGTTACAAATCTGAAAAAATTATATTATTTCATTATCAAAATACAGTCTGATATAATAGTCTGTCCTTTATAATTCTACTTCATTCTATTTTCATTATACATATAGTATATTTATGCTTATTAACTATTTATTGTCTACCTATCTATTCATTCATGAAATGTACCTCTGATTTTTGAACTGTATATACTGATTCCCTTCATGTACCATTTCATGGTTTGAGTGAATAAACTGAATTGAATTGAATGGGACATCTTTGTTTAAAACAAAAAAAGTAAATAAATAAAATGAAACAATTTGATGCGATTTTAGTTCTGATCGAAAGAGTTTATTTTCCACAACGGCGTGCCCAGGAACGCGATTTGACTAATTAACACCATAGAAAAAACTCGGAAAGGTAGGACGAGTTAGCCATCGAGCAAATACTTTGGATATGACAATTTTGGTTTTAAAAAATGCAAATCAATATACATACACTAGTTTTTCTGCTTATGAGTTATATTCCTTGCTGAGAATTTGCAATGAACTTCGAAGACGTCCTTATTTCACAATTTTCTTTCAAACCTTAAAATCAGCGTTTCATTGAATAGAAAGAACAGTTACCGCCGTTAACGCTAAACCTCCTTTCTGTTTATAAGATATGATATTCATGTTCTTTGAAATAATTTTGTTGTTTGTTGGAGAATATTTTTTATAATTGGCATATAATAAAGTTAGCATTTATTTTACTGGAGTGGTGTTCTCTAGAAAAGGATCGCTGAATATTGATATGTGACTCTTATATCGCAAGACAAAATACAACAGATTAAATGCTTCTGGTATGCAATTTAATTTTCTATGAAGAACAAAACAGAGCTCCTGGGGGTCTTTCGTTGATGGCACAAACATCAGCGTTGTGTTCAATATGTTGCATAAGCGGCTGTAAAGTAAATCAGCAAATTAATATTTTGATTATGGGCAGAGTACACAATTACAATTTTAATATAGAAAATGATATCAAAGGTAACCTACATTTCATATTTATACCAGCGTTGGTATTGGGTCCCATATTTCCAATGTTGTTTGGCATCATTGTATTGCCCATAGCTCCATTGTTTCCACCATTCATCAACATCAGGTTCACGGCGTTCATCATATTGGCTACATTGTTTCTGTTGCCCAAATTAACTGGCATCAAATTGTTAATCTTATTGGCATTGTTATTAGTAGGCATCATCATGTTCACAGCATTATTCATGTTAGCTGGCATTGTGTTCATGTTGTTGCCCATGTTAGCTAGCATCATGTTCACTCCCAAATTACCTGGCATCACATTCATGGCGCCATTGTTGTTCAGGCCCATATTACCTGGCATTGCCATGTTATTGCCCATGTTAGTCGCCATCATATTCACGGCGGCCATATTCATATTAGCGGGCATTGCATTCATTGCTCCAGCGTTCAGTCCCATATTGACGGGCACCATGTTAATGGCGGTATTCATGTTGCCATTATTGCCATTAATTGCTCTTCCTAATAAAACATAGGGTTTTTAGAAAGAATGAAATAAAAAAAAAACACCATAAAGAACAATTTTGTTAATCCAGTTATTATAGAAATATCTTTTAATTAAAACATATACCACTGCCGTAGGTTGAAAAGGCACTTGCTGTAGCAATAAGACAAGTAACGGTCATCAAAATGAAACCCATCTGAAATAGCAATGATTAAATGATAAAGTTTTTTCAAATATGTTTTATAAAAAAAAAAGCTTGTGAAAATCTGATTAACTTTTTTGAAAGAAAAACTTTAAACAAATTATTGTATAACATTTTTCAATCAAATGATATTTTGTTGTCACTGTTGAAGTATGATGAAATGTCAAAACCTTCTGTAAAAAGTTTATTTATAATTTTTTCTTCCTATTAATAAAGATTATTTTGGGAAGAATAACATTGTTTTCAACTATACGTAGGTACTTACTTTAAAGATATTGAATTGTTTATCAACGAAGAACACTGGAGGAACACTGGAGGAACGAAAGGCGAAGGTCTGTAAAGAATCTGATACGAAGGTGCTTTATATATAGTTTGAGAACTTCATTTTTCTCTGGTGACAAATCTGCAGAGTGATTAAAATGCTTTACGTCGCACAAATTGATTATGTCAGAATGCATGTTTGTAATCTGAAGATATGTTTTTATCACACGGAAGTCTTAATTTGATATACTCGTTTCTTTAAGACTTTCTACAGACATGTATGGTGTACATTGTGAATTGTCTGGTAGTATAATCACATCCTGCCTACTAACAATACAAGTGTTTCATTGAGAAATCAATGGTGATCAGATTTTTGGATACACCTGCATTCAACGTATTCAAATGAATTCCATTTACGTCATTTTTTTTTCAATAACTGAGCATTAAATGAATATTCATCAAATACCGAGGTTTTTTCAATCATCTTAATTTACAGATTTATTATCTAAACATTCATAGTTTTATAATCACATCCTCTCTGCTAACAATATAAGCGGTTCAATGAGAAATATTTCGAAGTACAAATAGATTTAAGGTGTTCAAACACATGTAGTGTATTTCTTTTTATTTTTTACAAAAGTGAAATTTGTGATTTTTTTTATTTAACTCTTTTGTCTTCCAAAAATATCGAAACATGATATGTCATGTACATTCAGGAAATGATGAAATATCTTTAAGAACATTAGGAAATATCTTCAGATTGCAAACCAAAGGTAAAAAAAGGTAAACTTCCACCATGTTGTGGTTATATATTGAACAATTTTTAAAAATTAAAATATTAAAAAAGAAAAACTTATATCAAAATTGTGTTTGGTCAATAGATAACATGTTAGAAAAGTACTTTAATTGATTAATATAATAATATGTAGACATATATTCGAATATTTTTATTCACATCGCCAGAATTAATAATATAAATGATTAATGTACTCC
The DNA here is from genome assembly GCA_020458035.1 of Magallana ariakensis. NCBI lineage: Eukaryota > Metazoa > Mollusca > Bivalvia > Ostreida > Ostreidae > Magallana > Magallana ariakensis. Next base: position 22,741,672 of record CM035814.1, on the reverse strand, counting down.
GACCCAAAGTTGTCATAGTAGGTAGATAGGTAGCTCTTTTTTTTTAATGTCTTGCACACTGATAATCGGATAATCAAACTCTATTTTTTTTTCTATACTGAGAAAGCTAAACAAATTCAATATTTATTGATACAAAATCATAATCTTGATGTATTTTTTTTATATGAAATGGACGATCAATAAAAAAGCAATTCAAAAAGCTATACTAAAAAAATTATTGGGTACGGACAATTTTAATGGGACTGTCGGAGTACATCAAACAAATCAATTTTTAATTTTGGCCACACTTTGTTTTACTAATTAAATGAATGAACTTTGCAATCATTATAAAATATACATGGATCAACTATTAACTGATTTAACTGCTTTAGCTTTATCTACTACCGTAGCCAGTTATTTCCAGGACAAACATAAAGTTTATCATATTAAATAAGCTAGCTTACGAATTGTGTCTTATTTTCAAAATCATTTGAGAAAGTATAAAATTTATTTGGTTTGGTGGTTTTTCTTTTGTCTTACGGAAACATAGCGGTACAAGTTAACATCTTGGTATTCAAGTAAACTTTGATCGAGCTCAACATTAAGCCGAGACTACAGCAGTTAGAACATTACAGGTTCTGTTTGTCCGTCTTCTTTGAATTTGTTTTATAAAGTCTAACAATTATTAAATCAACTTTTAAATCCTTGGAAAACTTGATTAGGTTTTTCTAGGTGTTTCTATCTTGAACACCAAATCCAATCATCTATTCATTATTGTACGAGAAAAGAGGCTAGGCACAACTCCGATACACTAATTTTAAACTGCCAGCCTGGAATGGTGTCCGAGTACTTAAGTTGCACCGAATCGAGTAAATAATTCGCTGTTATAATAAAAAAAGTTGTCTACTCCAAATTGGTAATTTTCTATGCAGGGTCAAATGACCTAACTTCTAATGATGTAACTTCCAAATCATAATTATTATAAGGCACAATGCTCTTTGCACTTTGGACAAACACCAGGCTGGCCTCGTTTGCTGCCCAGATGTGTATTTTAGTATTATGAATCTTTAAGGGATGGGCCAGAAAATGAATAGAATTAACAAAGATACGAAAAAAGACTGGGAAGTACACAGAGGTAGTTGATCACTACTTCTGCTCCAGAACTGTGGTTACCTTTCACTTGCTACAAAAATGGGGGTGGTAGGTTTTATATATACCCTCAGGTTGATCAGGGAATTGGTCAAGGGTCAGCATTCACACATATATGTGTGTGAATTTATCTGGTGACGCGCAGCTAGGCAATCGCTGGCGCTAACTCCACATCCCTTCCGCAATCAAGGGAGGGGATGCTACATGCTGTTGCATGTTTTCCGGGCACCAGTAGGGCGGTCTACATGTTGATTCCGATCATGTTTTCATTCCAATTAGTTCTCAGGGGAGAAGAGCATGCATCAGTACCCGCTTTAGAACGCATTGTTACGTTCAGGCTTTGGCACCATACTCACATAGGGCTACCAGTGTAAGGCCTATATTAGGTTCAATCAAACAATGGTTTCTGCCCGAGTTCCATCACAAAATCTAGCATATATTATCCGACCTTTATACGTAGTTGTTGCAGATGTTAAACATTTTATGTCTACTCCTTGATAAAAAAATTTGTATGTATGTGTGTCCTGTTTATATTATTATTTCTATCTATCATAGCTATTTTGGGGTCAAAAAGCCATATAAATGTATATCATCATTTGTAAAAATTAAATTTAATCACATAAGTGATAGTATACTTAAAAGTTCTTGGTTAGTAGAGCAAAGTCTATAATAATTGTCAATTTCTGTAACCGAAACTATAGAAACTAAAGGTCTTTTGATTAGGATTTAACAAGTCGTTATCCTAAATACTGTTTTAAATTTAACGACCTTTCGAAAAACCGGGCCCAGAACTTTTACTTTACCCACAGTTAAATCACTTTACAAGGAAGTTTAACAAGTTATGAGTCTCTTGACACTAAAACCATTCGAATCAAAATTTGATTTTCTTATTCTTCTTAATCATTTATGTAACTTCGGGTGTTTGGTAAATGAAATACCACCTGAATGCGGTGAAGCATGAAAGTGCTCTCTGCCGTATAGAGGGTATGTGTAGCTATGAGCAGAACAATAGAAATCGACAAATAATAAGGCGGTAGTCGGAGAAATAATGCTTATTTACCAATTTATGTCAGTTCTTAATAGAGGTGATATGGGACATATTCAAAGTGAGTTGCAACACTGGTGTTTACCAACAATCTTTGGAGTTGTTATTTAAAAGTGTTTTATTATTGTTTCAAAGAGATCGATTCTGTGGAGTAATTTGGGAAAAATTAGCGATTTTGAGGGATTTTATATGATTAACTATATGATGATTTATGGAAGAAATCAAATTATAGAATTCCAGTTTAACATGTAATTAACAGGGTTTCAAATGGTCAGTTATTAAGTTATTATTTGCACCTATTGCCTTGCTTTTGTTTACTTGTGGTAATAAAATCTTAGTCTAAATTATACATCATTCTTAATTATTCTTCATGTTCATCGTGAACTAATCAAAACATTTTAATTGCCACATATCATTTATTATATTTTTATGGAAGTTATTTTAAATGATAATATTTTTGTTTGTTTGCAATCACAATTTTGGTAGCATCTGCACAGATCAATTTTCTCTTATTTCAACAAATACGATTAATAATAATACATGTAATTCTAAGCTAAACCCAAAAACGTCTGTTTGATTAGTATGTTTCTATAAATCATTAAAGCTATTTCAAGTATTTGTTTGTCGCTTTATACAAACAAATGAAATAAAAATTAATCCTCAAAAACCCTTTGTCTGTTTTTCAAAACCTATATTTTACACCAGTTACCACCATGATTTAAAATTTAGTTAAGTTTGCAAACGGTTACACAAAAAAGAAATAAAGATTGTGATTTACTTTTGCTAAATAGATCGTCATATGCTTTGTACGCGACTCTCAATCTTATAAATATTACCTTCAAAGTATTAGGCATCAAATCTGTTTATTTAGGTGAAATATTCATTGTTTAAATACTTTTAAGATATAGGTACGATGAGTAAAGCAATCACATTTTTGCTGTATTAAAATTAATCCTTCCTTCAAAATGTTGTTAGACGAAGGTGCGATATTATATAATATCATATCAATTAAGTGTGATTTTGTTTAAACCTTGTAAATATTGTTACAGCAACATCAAAACAATAAAACCAGCATTCAGGTTGTAACACATTATTTAAACCTCTTTAAGTATATTTGTGATTAGTTCGTAAATTAATTCTTGTTCTTAAAAAATATATATATAATTTCTGTTTTTCAGTTCTTTGTTCATTTACTTCCTAATAATTTATGATATTCTGTTGGCATTTTCATGAAAAGACAATCACAAAATATTGATATGAGTAACATTTAAAAAAATACAAGAAACTACATAATGTGTTAGCCATGCATTTTATTATATATGAAGTATGAAATAAGGCGTAAATCAGAGCTCCTCGGGGTCTTTTGGTATTGGCACAAAATCCACATGTGTTTAATAGGCAACATAGGCGGCTGTAAAAAAATAAATGATATGTATATTATACACTTTGATATACGATTTTGATTTATATAAATCGTATTAAAGGCAACTTACATTTCATATTCATGCCAGCGTTATTATTGGGTCCCATGTTGTTTGGCATCATTGCATTCCCCATAGCTCCATTATTTCCTCCATTCATCATCATCATGTTAACGGCGTTCATCATATTGGCCATATTGGCGTTCATGGCTCCTTTGTTGTTGCCCATGTTAGCTGGCATGTTCATGGCGTTCATCATATTAGCCATGTTGACATTCATGGCCCCATTGTTGTTATTGTTGCCCATATTAGCTGCCACCATCATGTTCACAGCATTATTCATGTTGGCTGGCATCATGTTCATGGCGTTCATCATATTGGCCATATTGGCATTCATGGTGCCTTTGTTGTTGCCCATATTTGCTGGCATCATCATGTTGTTAGCCATGTTAGCTCCCATCATATTCATGGCGGCCATATTCATATTAGCGGGCATTGCATTCATAGCTCCGTTGTTCATTCCCATATTCGCTGGCATATTCATGCCATTGTTGTTATTGCCGTTATTAGCTCTTCCTACAACAAGAGGCATTAAAGCTGAACAATTTTAAAAAGGAAATGTCAAACAATTTTACTATTTTGAATTATCTGAAGATATATATTTTCTTTTCCAAATGTTTTACCTCCGCCATAAGTAGGGAAGGCGCTTGCTACAGCAATAAGACTGGTTATGGCAATCAAAAAGAAACCCATCTGAAATAATAATGTTGAAAATAATAGATTAAAAATCGGCTTTATTATTTGTAATTACGTCCTGTTCTAAGATGTATATGTGGTTGTTTTATTCTTTTTTTTAAATTCATATTTTTAACTCTACCCTATTTTATCATAGAAGCTGGAATTAGGTTCCGAAGTTTTTAAAAAAACATTGATCAAATACTCCTTTTGTATAATTTTTTTCTCACTTAAAATGTTTAGAACGAAAAAGTGGTTAAAACCACACTTACCGTGAACAAAGGAGATGAAACGCTTGGCAACAAAGAACGTTGGAGATGTGAGAAAAGAAGATCTGCAAAGATTTCGATATAACCATGCTTTATATATAGTTTGAAAAGTTTGTATTTTTCCGGTGACAAAATTTGCTGGGTGATCAAGTTATTTGATGTTTTACAATCAGATCATGTTAAGAAAGTGCATCTTGTCTCCGGTGTTCTATTTTTACGGCAGAAAAACGCTGCTTTTGGTGTGACATCTGAGACATATGTCACGCCTTGGTACCGATTAACGATTGTTTGACATAAAGATAAGAGTTCACTTTACTGCTTTTGATTGAATATAAACGACCTTCATTTACGACAAGAAAGGGAAACGGTCTATTTTGTGGACGATACATTGATTAATCATACGTATCCTTTAAGGTTTTTAACCGTTTTGGGAACATGCCGATTCGGATAAAAAAATTAGGAGTGTCTAATGAGAGTTGGTAATGTACGGGATATTCATGAAATTGATAGACCAGATATAAATGTAAAATATCTCACATATCGATACCAATCATATATTAACTTTAGCATGTAAAAAAAAGAACCAGTCTTTGAATGCTTTAAACAAAATATACAAGCATTATATTAAAAAATAATGGTATGAAATTACAATATTTAAAAAAATATTATATGTTTTAAAAATTAGAATCTATCTTTATCTATTACGTTTATGATTTGTAGAAGTACGTTTACGACGGTTTAATTCTTTTCTCTCTTAAATTCATGTAGCTTAAAGCTGAAACGCACATGCCTGTATTATTACCATAATTAAAAATAATTAAGAGTGGCAGTGTTATGTTTTATAGATGAAAATCGGAAAAAATAACGTTTTCTGGAACAAAAAGATTATCTAGTCTCTCGAAGCATGAAGTTTAAGAATTGAAATAATTTTTAAATAATAACATGTATCGTTTAAACTAGGGTTGATTTATAATCAGTCAAACCTCTTAACATATATTGTTGGATGGTTATCATACAAGACATTCTACAAGGAACATGTCTTTAAAAAAGTACATTGTAGCACAAAGAGGTAAACGCATGTATCTTATATCACACAACAGCACAATCGTTAAACAACATTTAATACGAATAGAAATGGAAGAAATACTTACACAAAAAAAAAAAAACAATTCGACGCAGACGTAAAAAAAAGCCGACCGCAAATTAACCTATTTGTTTTTGGGTTTTTTTTCAAAGATATATCAAATATACACGAATTTGAAATATGTAAAATTGCGTTATTGTATGACATGAAAATCCACTCACAGACCTGTAGGCAATATGATGTTAGCCTAGGATATCAAAACATTTTTGCATATATATGTTATTTTTACCATTATAAAATATCAAAGGTTCCAAAAACACGGAATTAAAAACTATTTAAATAATTTCTTTACTCGTAATACTCTTTCTTTTCACAAGTTTTATTTTTAACTTTTCTTGTTTCTTCTTTTTTTTTCTTTAAACAAAAGTGTTCAACAAAGAAAGCTTAATGTATTTCTTGCATCGTAATCTAATTCATTAACACTTATAATAAAGGGAATTAGATAAAAATATACCCGTTGTCACAACACATCAAAGCATAAAGTGCAATTGAAGTGCACTGACCATCAGAGGGTTAAAAAACCGTAACTCATAAAAAAATACGCCAAATTCATTTTTATTTAAGTTGATATTGGATCTAGCTGTAACTTATACAGCTAATCTGGAAAACATGGAACGCCCGAATTTTAATGAGAAATTTAAGCTGGTACCAAAAGAAATGACACAATGGTCGAAGAGAAACATCTCGCCTCTTGGCAAAATTACAGTTGTGAAAAGTTTATTCGTATCCGAGTTTACCCATTAATTTACATTTAAAAAATTAGAGAAAGTTTTCTACAGATATATTCGGAGCAATAAAATTGATAAAGTATCTAGGAAAACTTAACAGTTGGACTATGATAAAGGTGGATGTAGAATAATTCATATTGATACATACCGGTACATAAAATCTCATAAACTCACTTGGATAAGAAGTCTTCTTCACTCTAGTTCGAAATGGTCCATGTTTTTAATGAAATAATTAGTTGTAGCACTGATCATCTCATACAATTTGGATCACAGTATTCTAAACAAAAAGCTTATTCAACATTAAATCTAAATAAGTAAGAAACTATTTTTTATTTTGCTGAATTCTAGGACTCTTTAAAGCCAAAATGTGAGCGTGATATCTTATTAGAACCTTTGTGGTTTAATGAAAAGATCAGTGTGCAAGTAATAATATTTTTTTACAATTCTCTATATGAAAAGGGTTATTATAATTTATAGGATCTACTGGATAAGCAGGGAAATTTTATTAATTATGAAATTTTAACAAATGAATACCTAATAACAAAAAAGAAGGCTTAAAAAAGGCTATATTAAGCTCCTGGCCCAGTATCAGGCAATTTGCGCATAAATTAGTAGTGAAACCATATCAGGAATCTATTAAAATTTTGTGTAAAGATTAAAAAAAGGATCAAGAACATTATATGACTTTTTAATTTCTAAATTACAGCATTGGCCAATATGTGAATCTAAATGGGATATTAACTTAAATCTTGAACCTGACTTAAATTGGAACCACATATATAGCAATCCATGCAAGGTTAATCACACAAGATACAGAACTGGTATGGTTTAATACAGAATTATTCACAGAAGTTTAGGTACAAATAAATATTTGTATTTTTCTAAGATAAAAAACAATTACTTATGTTCAATATGTATGTTAGAACCTGAAACTTTGAGGCATTTATTCTACCAATATCCACTAATCTTAAGTCTTTGTACTAGTTTGTCTAACTATATATTTAATAAATCTGGCAGGAGAATAACATTTGATATCCATAGTTTATTATTAGGAAATCCAGATATGGATTATTTAGTTAATTTGATTATTATATTGGTAAAGAAACATAATTTTCAAAAGTCGAGAAAAGACATAAAGTTATATGTTTACATTTTCTAGTGTCTTGCCGGTGATAACACTACGTATCGATTTTGTACTATATAAGCCCATAACTTCAAATGACGCCAAATTGAGGCGCAAGCGGGGTTTGCTTATTTATATTTAAATATTTAATCGTTCGATGGCTTAAAATTATGTAAATATAAGTAATAAGGAATCATTCTTTGAATATTATGAGGTGATAATTTCGGTCGGGGCATGATCAAATCTATCATAAAGCCCTTCGGGCTTTATTGGATTTGATCACGCCCCGACCGAAATTATCACCTCATAATACTCAAAGAATGATTCCTTATTCCTTATGTATTGCAACGTTAATGTCCTAATTACAACTGATTGCAACGTTAATATCCTACTTATATATTTTTTACAACAATAACCACCATGATTTAAAATTTAGTTAAGTTTGCAAACGGTTACTCAAAAAAGAAATAAAAATTGTGATTTACTTTTGCTAAATAGGTCGTCATATGCTTTGTAAGCGACTCTCAATCTGATATATATAACCATCAAAGTATTAGGCATCATATCTGTTTATTTAGGTGAAATATTCATTGTTTGAATACTTTTAAGGACGGCGGACCCAATTCATTTCTACAATAGATTTCTTATTCAAATTTTTAAACAATGTTTATCATTTAATAGTGAGTGAAAATCAATAAAAAAATGACATGATCATCGACTTCCTTTTTTTACTAGGTACGTTACATAATTTGGGTACGAAAATCGGCAGATATAATAGAAAGATATGGGAATTTTCTGGGGCGTGGTATAAAAACTATCTTAAAAATTCTGCAATAAATTTTTTACTCTAATTAAATTGTAATATTAAGAAGTCAATTACTTTACCGATGAACAGAAAAAAATGTAGGTCATCGACCTAAATTTTTTGAGGGGTTGTGTCAAAGTTCACTACATGGTACATTTTTCTTCAGATATATCATGGAAAAAAGGACATAAATTATTTATTGCCGGACGTTACATTAACTGCTGTATATATAAATATTGTTAAGTTAATGTATAAATTCAATATCTACCAGAATATAAGACTATAAACTGCCTTTCGGCGGTGTATGATTTATAATCTGTGGAAATATAACGGACTTGTCGCAAACAGAGGAAATTCGGACTAGTTTTATTTTCTGAATTTTTTCTCCACTAAAAATATTTTGGCATCACATATTATGTTTAGTATAAATAATTATTATTTTCTCTTATTCTAATGTACGTAATTACGACAGTCAAATTAATAGTATATACGCAGTTTCTGCGCAGAAGTGCAAACTCTTGAATTGAATTGGGTCCGTCGTCCTTAAGATATAGGTACAATAATTAAAACAATCACAACAATTGTTTTGCTCTATTGCAATTAATCCTTCCTTCAAAATTTTGTTAGACGAAGGTGCGATATTATATAATATCATGTGAATTACGTGTGATTTTGTTAAAACCTTGTAAATATTGTTACAGCAACATCAAAACAATAAAACCAGCATTCAGGTTGTAACACGTTATTAATACCTTATTAGTTCGAAAATTAATTCTTGTTATTGAAAATATAGATACAATTTCTGTTTTTCTTTAACTTCCTAAAAGTTTACAATATTTTCCTGTTGATGTTTTGTTGGCGTTTTCATGAAAAGACAATCACAAAATATTGATAAGAGGGGCATAACAAAAATACAGGAAACTACATAATGTATTAGCCATGAATTTTATTATATATAAGGTATGGAATAAGGCGTAAATCAGAGCTCCTCGGGGTCTTTTGTTTTTGGCACAAAATCCACATGTTTTTAATAGGCAACATAGGCGGCTGTAAAAAAAATAAGATATGTATATTATACACCTTGATGTACGATTTTGATCGATATAAATCGTATTAAAGGCAACTTACATTTCATATTCATGCCAGCGTTATTATTGGGTCCCATGTTGTTTGGCATCATTGCATTCCCCATAGCTCCATTATTTCCTCCATTCATCATCATCATGTTAACGGCGTTCATCATATTGGCCATATTGGCGTTCATAGCTCCTTTGTTGTTGCCCATGTTAGCTGGCATGTTCATGGCGTTCATCATATTAGCCATGTTGGCATTCATGGCTCCATTGTTGTTGTTGTTGCCCATATTAGCTGCCACCATCATGTTCACAGCATTATTCATGTTGGCTGGCATCATGTTCATGGCGTTCATCATATTGGCCATATTGGCATTCATGGCGCCTTTGTTGTTGCCCATATTTGCTGACATCATCATGTTGTTAGCCATGTTAGCTCCCATCATATTCATGGCGGCCATATTCATATTAGCGGGCATTGCATTCATAGCTCCGTTGTTCATTCCCATATTCGCTGGCATATTCATGCCATTGTTGTTATTGCCGTTATTAGCTCTTCCTACAACAAGAGGCATTAAAGCTAAACAATTTTAAAAAGCAAATGTCGAACAATTTTACTATTTTGAATTATCTGAAAATATATATTTTCCAATTTTTTACCACCGCCATAAGTAGGGAAGGCGCTTGCTACAGCAATAAGACTGGTTATGGCAATCAAAAAGAAACCCATCTGAAACAATAATGTTGAAAATAATACATTAAAAATCGACTGCATTATTTGTAAGTACTTCCTGTTCTAAGATGTATATGTGGTCGTTTTATTCTTTTTTTAATTTACAGTTATTTTTTACCTCTACCCTATTTTATTAAGAACTTTGATCAAATTAAGTACCGAAGGTTTTAAAAACCATTGATAAAAATAATACCCTTTTTTATTATTTTTCCTCACTTTAAAATGTTAGAACGAAAAAGGGGTTAAAACCACACTTACCGTGAACAAAGGAGATGAAACGCTTGGCAACAAAGAACGTTGGAGATGTGAGAATAGAAGATCTGCAAAGATTTCGATATAACCATGCTTTATATATAGTTTGAAAAGTTTGTATTTTTTCCGGTGACAAAATTTGCTGGGTGATCAAGTTATTTGATGTTTTACAATCAGACCATGTAAGAATGTATGTTTAGTCTCCGGTGTCCTATATATACACCAGAAAAACGCGGCTTTTGGTGTGACATCCGAGACATATGTCACGCCTTGACACCGGTTAACGATTGTTTGACATAAAGATAAGAGTTCACTTTACTGCATTTGATTGAATATAAACGACCTTCATTTACGACAAGAAAGGGAAACGGTCTATTTTTGGTGAATACTACATTGATTAATCATACGTATCCTTTAAGGTGTTTAACCGTTTTGGAAACATGCCGATTCGGCTTAAAAAATTAGGAGTGTCAAATGAGAGTTGGTAATGTACGGAATATTCATGAAATTGGTATAACAGATATAAATGTAAAATATCTCATATATCGATACCAATCATATAACTTTAACATGCAAAAAATAAAGAACCAGTCATTGAATGGTCGAAACGAAATATACGAGCATTACATTCTATAAACAATGCTATGAAATTACAATATTTGAAAAATATTATGTTTTAAAAATTAGAATATATCTCTATCTGTTACATTTATTTTTTTTTATTTATTTCACATTAAAAAACGGCCCATTAACAATATCCAACTATCTCGGGCCAAGATAGTTAGTAATAAAGTAATATGGCATGTATTATAACAATTACAGCATATCTGCAAAATTAATAATATTAATTCTACATATTTGTATTTTTGAAATATTTACAAGTACATCAATATTGTATCTTATATTAGTTTTCAAATATAAAACCAATGCATTAAATGTCTCTGTTTTGTTTTCAGATCTACAACACATTTATATTTCAATATCTTATAGGCTATGACGACACAATAGTATTTAAAAAATCGTATTTTTGCATTTCGTTCAAAGTAAAAACCCAAAATAACATGTTTCCACTGTATATCAAATTATATAACTAAGCTTAAAGTTGACCATATTCTCTTAACATGTTCACACTCAAAAATCAAATGTTTTACATCTTCAATTCCGCTACACATATTACAAAAAGCAAAATGCCTATATTTGCATTTAAACTGAAAGCTATTACAGCACACTGTATTGTTTAGCAATTTGTAATTAAATTCACTTGTTCGTTTATCAAATATATCTTTTACTTTGTTTTTGTATATGTCATTCCAATATTCCTTTTCCACTGAAAACAGTCTTTTAAACAATGCCTGGTGATAGGGAGGGTAAAAAAAAATTAACAACAAATTTTCGTAGAAAATTTTTTTGTCTTCAGTACAATGTAAACCATTAATTAAAAGAAAATCCCAAGTGGATACCTTTTGTATATATTGACAACATTTCATATTAAATTTTAGTGACTTTTTATATATTGCATTTCTAACTATGCTATATCCACACATCCAGTTAGCTTTTTGTTTTAGAGTAGATGACAATTCTTCAAGTGTTTTGAATTGGCCATTAGCATCAAAAAGATTCTTTACATACAATATGCCGCTTTGTACGGAAGCCCATTGGTGCCAGGTGAAAAAAAAATATTTTATCTGGCGGCCGCCAGATAATTAATTGGCGGCCGCCACATAATTATCTGGCGGCCGCCATATAATATCTGGCGGCCGCCACATAATTTATCTGGCGGCCGCCACATTATTTATTTGGCGGCCGCCACATAATTATCTGGCGGCCGCCATATAATATCTGGCGGCCGCCATATAATTTTTCTGGCGGCCGCCATAAAATTTATTTTGCAGAAATGTGTGTGTTGTTGTATTTATATTTGGTTGAGAAGATGGATGTTGACTGAGCCGCTGTTTAACAGTTTAACAACACATATTTAATACAGTCAGTTAAATAGTTTCATTTATATGGCCACAAAAGCTAATACACATTTACTAGTATCTTAGTTTATCTTTATGAAGTCATAGCTGGATCCGCACTCGTGAAATTGTCTGTACAAGCTGTCGTGGTAAAAAAAAACTACTGACTGTAATCTGTGTTTTTAAATTCTTATACCAAAATTAAAACATATAGAAGGCAGTGCGTTCCTGTTACTTATATATATATCTTTACATAACAGTCCTCTAGCTAAAGTAAAGTTTTTTTTATTATTAAGGAGCTTAATGGTGAACAAAGTAACCATCACATTTACCTAAAATTTTAAGATATGATTTGTTTTGCTATTAACTATTATTAAGTAAAGAATAATCCATATATTTTACTTTTTAAATTTCATGGGAATTCCAATTTTTTTTTATTTGGAGCTCTTTTTCTAAAGGAGATCAATACAGTCTCTTAAAATGGCCACGACCATCGAGCCCTCTTAAGACTTCCTGAACGGGTGTTTAGTTCAGTTTAAAAGTTTATAATTAACTCTGAAATACAATGTTTTACAACAAATAATACATGGCACAAAGTAACATCTAGATTTGAATAAAGTCTAATGTACATTCCACTTTACCAGTGTTTCAAAACTTAAGCTTTGCATTGTTAATATAACTAATACATTAGAGTGTATCCACTACTCCCTAAAAGCTCCTATTAAAACAAGCGCGCATCAGGAAGCCAGGTTTTATCTGGCGGTCGCCAGATAATATGTGGCGGCCGCTAGAAAATTATGTGGCGGCCGCCAGAAAATTATGTGGCGGCCGCCAGATAATAAGTGCCGGCCGCCACATAATTATGTTGCGGCCGCCAAATAATTATGTGGCGGCCGCCAGATAATAAGTGGCGGCTGCCACATAATAATCTGGCGGCCGCTAGATAAAATATTTTTCTTAGTGGCACCAACGGGCTTCCGTAGCTTTGAATCCAACTTTTATGACAAATTATTTTATTATCAAACTGAAACAAATTATTGTTCCAAACTGGTTGTTTAGCAAAATTTTTATCAGACAATTTAGAAATGTCAATGGGTTTTTTTTACAATCGTTGAAACTACAAAATACTTCTTTATAAAAAAAATAGAGTGTTTGGATATTATTTTAAAATTAGAGTTAAGGCCTTAAACTTCGATTCAATATCAACAACTCCCATACCGCCATCTTCTTGCCTCCCAATCACAGTATTTCTTTTTATTCTCTCTCTTTTATTCCAAATGAAATTAAATATGCTACTTTTCAGTTGTTTAATATATTTATGGTCAGGGTCAGGCATAGGTAATATAGAACCCACATAAATTATTTTAGATATAGCTAGTGAATTAACAATGCATGCTTTTCCAAATATAGTTAATTTTCTTTTTTTCCAGGACTCGAAAAGTTTTTCGATATTTTGTAGTTCATAGCATTGATTTTTATTTTGTCCAATGTAAATACCCATTTAACAGCATCATTGGTTACATCGATGCCGCTTATATTATTATATTTGTCTTTTGGACTACCAAGTAGTATACATTGCGTTTTGTTTATATTTACTTTTGATCCAGCGTGTTTACAGAGCTCTTCAACAGTCTTTATTGCAACATTTAAAGAAGAAATATTTTTCAAGGTTAAAGTGACATCATCAGCATGTTGAATAGTTTTTATATCGTCTATCATGTTTGATATATTCATTCCTTGAATTTCCGAATTGTGTTTTAATTTATAAGCCAATATTTCCGCAACAAACAGATATAAAAGTTCTGAGATAGGACACCCTTGCCTTATACCTCTATTCATTTTGCAAGTTTTAGAAATCCATCAAATGTTCTTAACTCTAAAAATTGGATTTGTGTAAAGAAATTTGGCCCACGAAATAAAATTTTCACCAAAATTGAATTGTTTTAAAACTTGAAAAAGAAAATTCCACTCGACTGAATCGAATGCTTTTTCAAAATCTAAAAATAGCAAGAAACCCTCATTATCGTTTTCCATGCAGTATTCATAGATGTCTAAAATTAATCTAGCATTTATCCATATAAAACCACCTTTTTTATACGCTGATTGTTCCTTGCTAACTAGTTTATCAATAACTGTTTTTAATTTTTTGGCAAGAACAATAGCTAAAATTTTATAGTCGGTATTTGTTAAACTTAGTTGTCTGTAATTTTTAAGGCTATTTTCCCCCTTTCTAAGATAAAAGAGTGATAAGAGCTAACGGGTGTGAAATTGGTATGCATTTCTATGGATTAAAAACAAGATAATTTTGTCTTACTTAAACAAGATGAAAAACGAAAAAGATTGTACAGTCATGTGTCGTAAATGTGTTGTTTTACTATCGATACTTTAAGGTCATTGATTAATATCAAAAGACGCGAGAGGCTTTATTTGATGCTTTGTTGATATCGATTCTTCTCTCTATCATTTGTAACCAGTATATTAAATCATTTGATAGTCGGCAGAAATAGAAAACAGGAGTCCAACACGCCTGAACATCACCCAAGTCATAAGTACTATATAGATGGACGTGTCTCATATTTACAACTACATGTAAAATCTTTTTCTGGAATCTTTGGTACACCGTTTGATGATTTTTCCGGGAATAGATATTACGATTTTTAAATATGTCATCAATTTTCACAGCTTTTACCAAATGTCAAATCTCCATTGTGCTTGGGAATAACTGGTTTCCATCCTGCTTCATAAACAAATTTATTCAAGATTGGCTAATGAAGTAGTTTCAGATAGTGGTGAGTTTAGAGAGACGACAGTAGGCGCACAACGACGGTTGAAGGCCCTTGACATTTGGTCATCTGAGTGATTTCTTGAGCTGATTTTATAAAGATAAGTCCTTGCATATATTATCTTATGTGCAATCATTCAACAAGTATTTTTCGTGTTAAATCAGACAAGCAACACCAAAATGATAAAACAAGAATTCACGTCTGTGTTATAAAGTATTTACAATGTTCTTTTAAAATTAGGTGTTTTATTCCTATTCAACGCATGCTTTTGATAGCAATTTCCGTTTTGTTTGTATTATCAGAAATATCACAGAATATCGTTTTAAGTCGAACAAAAGAAATACAAAATATCATAGACTATGTTTTTGCAATGTATTTTATTATTTATGAGAATGAAAATCAGGCGTATAACAGAGCTCCTCGGGGTCTTATGTTGATGGTACAAAATTCTGCATGCAATTAGCCAATATAGGAGGCTGTAAAATAAATCAACAAGTTAACATCTCATGTTTATCAAATATACAATTTCAATGTTAAAATCATATAAATGTCTACTTACATTTCATATTCATACCAGCGTTGTTATTGGGGCCCATCATATTTCCCATGTTGTTTGGCATCATTGCATTACCCATAGCTCCATTATTTCCTCCATTCATCATCATCATGTTAACGGCGTTCATCATATTGGCCATATTGGCGTTCATGGCTCCATTGTTGTTGTTGCCCATATTAGCTGGCATCATAGCGTTCATTGCTCCTTTGTTGTTACCCATATTAGCTGGCATCATGTTCATGACGTTCATCACATTTGCCATATTAGCTCCATTGTTGCTGTTGCCCATATTAGTTTGCATCATCATGTTCACGGCATTATTCATGTTGGCTGCCATTGTGTTCATGTTGTTGCCCATGTTTGCTGGCATCATCATGTTGTTGGCCATGTTAGCTCCCATCATATTCATGGCGGCCATATTCATATTAGCCGGCATTGCATTCATTGCTCCGTTGTTCATTCCCATATTCGCTGGCATGTTAATGGCCACGTTATTGTTGCCATTATTAGCTCTTCCTACAACATGGGACATTAAAACTGAATAATGTGTAAAGCAAATGTCGAACAATATTACTATTTCGATTTATCTGATTATATATGTCTTCCAAAAATCTTTTTTACCACCGCCATAAGTAGGGAAAGCGCTTGCTACAGCAATAAGACTGGTAATGGCAATCAAAAGAAAACCCATCTGAAAAGACAATATTAACGATAATGGATTAAAATCTTGTTAACACTTGCGTACATCAATTGTGGAATATGTTATCTATTTTTTTACATTCTTTTCATTAATTCTTTTACGTCTACTGTATATAATTGTAAATTAACAAATATTTAGATCAAACTTGAACAATTAAAGAACATATATCAACATTTGATCAATTTTACCAAACAAAGTATTTCCAGCATAAAGAATTTTAAAATAGAATATATCGATAACAAACAATCAGCGTCTGGATATATAGCTGCAAGCAAACTTACCGTGAACAAAGGAGATGAAACGCTTGGCAACGAAGTACGCTGGAGGTATGAGAAGTAAAGATGTGCAAAGATTTTGATTCCAACATGCTTTATATATAGTTTGAAAAGTTTGTATTTTTTCCGGTAGCGAAATCTGAAATCTGCTGGGTGATCAATTTATTTGATGTTAACAATCAGATCATGTAAGAATGTACGTTTAATCTTCGCTGTTCTATTTTTACGGCAGAAAAAGTGCTGCTTATAGTGTGACATCCGAGACATCTGTAAGGCCTTGACACCATTTGACGATCGTTTGACACGAAGATAAAAGTTCATCTTACTAGTTTTTTATCAAAATTGAAAAGAAATACATTTCAGATGTGAATTTGAAACACTCTTTATTCATAGAAACCTTATTTATTATTATTGCATAACTTATGAATTTTGTAACCGCTTTAAAAACATGTTACCTTATGGGTTTTGGTAACTGCTTAAGCCCGTACCAATGTAATAACTTTTACATATCAATATAAATGAAATTAAAATCGAAAAAGATTTAACAGTCACAAAAACATTCTAAACATTCCATATAAAAAAGAGTTTTTATCTGTTACAGTTAGCGCAACGTTATTTTCTTACATTCCAATCGTATCGTGTATCAATCCTATCGTATCGTGGGTGTATATTGTTCTAGTGTGCGTTAAATCCTATCCTATCGTGCGTTAATCCTATCAGGCTTATCGTTCAATTTTAACAGTGTTTTCCGTTTATCCTATCGTTTGGTGCCTTTTTATAAACAAGTGAATTTATTTTAAAGTTTCAATCGATCAGTGCGCCGTATACGAAAATTTATCGAACAAGAAAATGTAAATCCTATCAGCATTCTATCATGATGCTAATTTCTTAAATCTTTAGATCAAAATTAACCTATATTATATGTAAATCATATCTGTAAGCTGTGGAAATGAAAAATTAATGTGAACTATCGAAGTTCTAAAGAGCAAGGTAACATATTATTTACCTGTATATCGGACATATTAAATCGTACGCAGAGTGTATACCTGCGTAAACATTAACTTGTAAGTAACATAATTCGTTTTTTATGCATCATTATTTACAAAAACAAAAATATTTATGATATGATTTATATTTACTTAAAACAAGAATTGTATTTTAATTGAACCCTCTATTTTACGTGTGATTTGATCTCAAGTGCTCTCGATGATCGGCTAGAGCGTGCGGTAATGAAAACAATGTTTATCAAATTGTACGCGGATTGTAAACGTGTATATGTAGTATAATTTGTTTTTAATGCATCATGTTTTTAAACAGAAAGAAATGTATTCATGATAGATTTTATATTTATTTAGAACAAGAGTTGCATTTTAATTAAACCCACTATTTTACGTGTGATTTGATCTCGGGCTGAAATTTTCATGGTGTTCGGTAATAAAAACAATGTTAACAATACAAACAATTTATTGGTCATTTAAGCTCATGATTTTTGTTAAAAAAATTTAACTGGTCATTTTTATACATTCTATAGATGATGCAGTGATTAACAACTCGGCATTTGTCAATAACAAGATAATCCACGTATATCTTGATTCGCACGTGTTCTCTCTCAAATTCTGCCATTAGCACGTTAATCGTGAAGATCTTTTAACGTTAAACGATCTTCACGATTAACACGTTAACGCGATTATACGTTTATTGTGAACATTGTTTATCCTTTTCAATTGTGTATCAATCATATCGTATCGTGCGTGTATACTATTATATCGAGTGTTAATCCTATCATATCGTGCGTGAATCCTTTCCTATCGTTTATCTTGTAAAATATAACGTACTGTAGTATCTAAAAGTAAAACTTATGACATCATAATGCATTTGATATGATTGTGGTTTACAAATGTACGTACATTAGTAATGATCCGGTTATTCCATACTTTATTTGCATATGCAGGTAATGATGTGGACCAGACGCGCATGTCAATGTTAGCGCCTTATTTAAAACTTATGAAAAGCGCGGTGTTATGTGTGAAATCAATATTTAATTTTCATCAACAAATTCCTAACCACCTGTATCATGAAATTAGAAATTTTCTGATTATCACTTGAAATACAATTGGATACACAGTCATTTTGACGTTTATTAATATTATTGAACGATTATCATTTTTTAATACATTGTACAAAATCTTTTTAGAACACTATACGAAATCTTTTTTATAGGGGACTTAATTATTAGCACACAAAAGGATAAGTCATTCTTTCAACATCAAATTTCTGTACTGATAAAAATGATAAATATGTATGAGTAATTTCAACGGTATTATTCGTTTGTTTTTGAATGGTCGTAGGACAAACGCCTCCCATTTATTATCTAAGTTTGTTGTTTGTTTGAGTTGTACACGTATAAACCAATTCGCAAAGGGCATGGTGCACTGCAAACATTTCCCTCTTTTTTCATCTTTCCCAAATAGGGGCTCAAAAGTATCAGATATTCGTGATAATCCTACCACAAAACCCATGTTGGTCTCCCCCATTTTATGGCTGAATTGTGTAAGATGCTTAAGTCTCCGTGTTGCAGTTTGTGTTGGAAGTTGTTAATCAGTGCCAAAAACCCTTGCGGCGCGAGAGCTGGCGGAAATAGAATGTTGGAGGTATAAAAACAAAAATCTCACAAAAGCTGGGGTCTTCTTATCGAAAAGATTTCAATAGACCACTACCATAAATTAAAGGTAAGGCAATGCTACATAGAAGTAATTCTTTTTATACCACCTACATGTATACTGTTTATTAAGCAGAATGTGAGCATACAATGTATATTACAATAAATCATTACTATATAATGAATAACATAATATTTCTGAGGGTTTTAAGTTATCTAGAGACTGCGTGTTACGAATATTTATTTTGCGAAGTGGAGAAAAAATTTAAAAATGTGATCTCTTTTATTTATTTTTTTTTAAATTCTTATACCCATTCCTAAACTATCATTTTTTTCTCCAGCACTATTATGTTCACACACACATTATAAAAAATATATGACTTGATAGTCAGAACAGATCATACTTAAAAACAGTAAAAGATGGGATTGAATCCCTTATTAATCACTCAACAAGTCTTAATATGTGTTTTAAATTTTATGTCCTATTCATTTTGAAACAATTCAATTTTATCAATCGAGTTTGATACTTTTTTTTATCATCAGGTGGTAAAAATTGAATTTGAATGCATAACACACCAGAGATGAAAAAACAAACAAATAAATTGCGATTTTAAACAAAATAATTGAATTTTTGTTAGATTTTTTAATTCACATAGACTAATTTCTGAATAATTCATCTACTTACAAAAACGTAGAGATCGGAAAATATGATTTTGTTAATTTACTCTTTGCAGATGGTGTCGCATACCATGTCTTTCATAGCCATTCTACTCGCTATTTCCGGTGCCCAGGCTGGAGTGTATGGTATCTACCTCTTGTTTGTTTTAGTTTTAATCATTTAAATGTTAATGAACGAGAGAATCATTGATACCAAAATACAAGTGTGTTCTTAAATTATGATCAAATCTGATATGTATATACTTATATGTTTTTCGAATATGTATCGGGTGAAACATTTCATAATTTTGACTCTTTTAAAGAAATTCTCAAAAATATAAAATTTATTATCAAACAAACACTAAAAACTTTTTTTTATTGTTACAGGACGGGGGAGAGGCAACAATATGCCTGGCGGTATGCCTGGTAGTGGTATGCCAGGCAATGGAATGTCAAACATGGGTATGTCTGGAAATGTAATGCCTAATATGGGTATGCCTGGAAATGGAATGCCTAACATGGGTATGCCTGGAAATGGAATGCCAAATATGGGTATGCCTGGTAATGGAATGACAAATATGGGTATGTCTGGTAATGGAATGCCTAATATGGGTATGTCCGGTGATATGATGAACAGACCAGGTAATATGCCTGCGCCGGAACCATCTTCTCCAGCAATGCCAGGAAATATGCAAGATATGATTAACGCAATGTCATCTGGTATGAACCAAGGACCCATGATGCCAGCACCTGAACCAGGAATGATGCCCGGATCAATGATGCCAGGTTCCTCGCCGAATGGAATGATGCCCGGAAACATGATGAACTCGCAGTCTCCAAATGGTATGAATCAGGGACCCATGATGCCATATCCTGAACCAGGAATGATACCCGGATCAATGATGCCAGGTTCCTCACCGAATGGAATGATGCCCGGAAACATGATGAACTCGCAGTCTCCAAATGGTATGAACCAAGGACCTATGATGCCAGCCCCTGAACCAGGAATGATGCCCGGATCAATGATGCCAGGTTCTTCACCAAATGGAATGATGCCCGGAAATATGATAAATTCTCAGTCTCCAAATGGTATGAACCAGGGACCAATGATGCCATATCCTGAACCAGCGCCAGAAATGATGCCAGGATCAATGATGCCAGGTTCCTCACCGAATGGAATGATGCCCGGAAACATGATGAACTCGCAGTCTCCAAATGGTATGAATCAGGGACCCATGATGCCATATCCTGAACCAGGAATGATGCCCGGATCAATGATGCCAGGTTCCTCACCGAATGGAATGATGCCCGGAAACATGATGAACTCGCAGTCTCCAAATGGTATGAACCAAGGACCCATGATGCCAGCACCTGAACCAGGAATGATGCCCGGATCAATGATGCCAGGTTCCTCACCAAATGGAATGATGCCCGGAAATATGATTAACTCACAATCTCCAAATGACATGAACCAGGGACTTATGATGCCAGCACCTGAACCAGGAATGATGCCAGGATCAATGATGCCAGGTTCCTCACCAAATGGAATGATGCCCGGAAATATGATGTCTGGTGCAATGAACTCAGCAATGTCTGGTATTATGCCTGGATCTATGATGCAAGGCCCTTCAAATGGAATGATGCCCGGTGCAATTATGAATAACCCATCTGGTATGAACCAGGGTCAAATGATGCCAGCTCCTGAACCAGCCTCTGGTATGATGCCAGGTTCATCATCAAATGGAATGATGCCCGGCTCAATGATGAACGGTCAATCCTCTGGAATGAATCAGGGTCCTATGATGCCAGCCCCTGAACCTGCCTCTGGTATGATGTCAGGACCAATTATGCCTGGGGGTATGATGGCAGGTGGTATGCAAGGACAAATGATGGCTGGGGGAGAAATGATGCCAATGGGAAACGCTGGTCAAATGGGACAATTTATGAATGCAGGTGGTATGGGTGCAGGAGGCGAGGCAGCTATGCCAGCACCCTCCCAACCAGCAGAGCCAGCGCAGCCCGCTGAAGTTGAAGGAGGAGAGTTTGAAGGTGGTGCAGCTGCTGGTGGAAGCGCTAATGCTGGGCCTAAAATGATGGTTATGGTAGGCGGAGGCAATGGAGGTGGTGCCATGGTGTCATCTGGTGCTGCTGGTGCTGGTGATATTATGGTCATGTCACCTGGTATGGGAGGTGGAATGGGAGGAAATATGGGAATGGGTGGAATGAATGGGATGGGAGGAATGCCAGTGTCACCAATGAATATCGGTATGATGATGGCTGCTGCCTCAATGATGAATGGAATGAACTCGGGAATGAAAGGATCGATGGCAGGACCTAACATGATGATGACACCCATGATGATGGGAGGTCCTCAAATGATGATTCCTTCTCCTAAAATGATCCCAATGCAAATGATGCCTGCAATGATTAACATGCCCAACGCGATGGGAAACATGATGACACCTGGAATGAACGGTATGATGGGAAATGCAATGGCACCTGCTATGGGAAATTCTATGTTACCAGGGATGATGGGAAATATGATGGGAACTGGAATGATGGGACCGGGAATGATGGGAAATATGATGGGACCAAGATATGAACCAGGAATGGGAAATAATGGAAAAGGTAACGGAAATTTCAAAATTTATCATTCTTTCAATTAAAAAAAAATAAGTAAACAGGAACACTTAAATCATTAACCAGCAAATGTTTTATTGATGATATTGTCCATAATACAATAAAAACTTCATTTAACAGGTTCCATGATGAAATGTAAGTTCTTTTTCTTTTTCTAATATATCATATAAAATGTAAACATTTTTCATTCTTTTTAGAAAATTGCAATTTTTTACTAATGTTTTTCTTTTTGTAGTATGGTAGGAAGAGCTGCTCTTGCATATCCAAGAAGACAATGAAAACTGTATTTTGTTATTTTCGATTTAAAATATAATGTATACAATACCAAAATATTGTTTCACTTATTGTATTTCTGGTTCATTTTATAAAGTATCAAAAAATACTAAGGTGTTTCTCTACGCTTAAGTCGCTCGTGCTAGTGAACAAAGTGCCGAAAATATTGTATTTTCGGTCAAGTGGTCAAATTTATATTGTCACAAACATTATTTGATGTTAAAAGGAGATTAGGTTTCACATGACACCCTCCAGTATTTATTCTGAGATTGTCATGTGGAAAACACTTACCCGTAAAAAAAAAAACCCACACGATTTGAAAATGCATATTGCATAATAAAAAAGGTTTACATTAATTATTAAATAATTTGAAATTGATTACTTCGCACAAAAATTAACAACGTTAGTTGATAATTTTTGCCCTCATTCATTTAATATTATAGGACAATTACATGTATTGCTATTAATAAAGTATGATCACTTTTCCTTACTATAATATACTCTTATTAAGAGTTTTGTTAAATAATGGATTTGATGCTATGATCTGAAATTCGGCTTTTGGTTTCTTTCTAAAAATAAAATAGTAGACAATGATAATGATAAATTGATACCAATAAAAAGTTACAGATTTGATCATGGTTGGATAAAGATCATTGTCTTAAACACAAGATTAAGAAAAACATCCTTTCGGAAATAAAAATATTAGGAAAAATCAATATATGAAAGCTACTTCAAGCGTTATCTGTTTTCATTCAAATATCACATACTTCTCTCTTTTAAACGCTTCTTTTGTCATCTTTTAAAACAGTCTGCAAATTATGAACATAAATATACTTTAATAATGAACAAATATGTATTGCACAGAAATTTAACATGCAAGAAAAAATCCAGAATTTTAGTGATGATATTTCTTTAAAAAATAAGTGGTTTTTTTTTTATTTATAATAATGTAATAGTGAATCGCTGTACAAATAAAATGAAATACAAACCCAGGTTGAGAACACATTTGAATATTTATTTCATTATTTCAATATGTGAATATAAAAACAATCACTGAGATAATCTTCCTTCCTTCTGATTCCCATCATCTCCTTCAAATGAAAACTTTAAAACCAATACCTGTTCTTTAAAAAGAAAACTTTTTAATCATAAATGACAGGATTATTATTACGAAACGGTGAGTGTAATCTATTTTTTTTTTTTAGATTCGTTTGAATAATCATTGAATTCTTTTTTCATAGCTTAATTTTGTTTCTTCAAATTTAGGACAATAAGAAATGTTGAGTGTTTTACCTGCAGGGTTTTTGTCGTCTTAATATCCTAAAAAACAAAAGAAGGAAAGTTAATTTGAATAGGACAGCAGTATTGGATGATTAATTCTGATTGATGAAATAAAAATGAGTTCAAATTTGATGATTTCATTTCTTTCCTTTTTTTATTTCAACCAATCTAAGAAAAGTGTATTTAAGTTGATAAAACGTTAATAGCTAAACCAGTCAACTTTGAATAGTGTGGTAGTTTACAAAAAAAATGTTAAACAAAATAAAATAACACACCGTGCATTTGTTTAAAGATGACGCTCTCACCCAACGTTACTTTTTGGGAGTTTTACGTTTTGTCAACAATGCCTTTTAAACATTTTTGAATAAGTGCAATCGAATGTCAATTTTTCCTATTCCTGTTTTTATACATGTATGAGTCACATGATTATAGCCCTCGAAATGGTGATTGCAGATAAATGGTTTAAGGCTTAAAAAACTTAACAGCTTAATATCCACATAAATATTTATGTTTTATACAAAATTCTAGAGTACTTACGACGCGGACTAATATCCATGTTAATATTTGAGGGTCCTTGAGATTCTGTGGGTATATAGTTAGATCCTAAACCCATAACTGTCATCATATTGGTACCTGTCATCATATTGGCACCAGATGGTATGTTAGCATTCATCATGGATGGCACCATGTATCCCATATTTTCTATTGAAGGCAATGATTCAGTTGGTGACTGCACATTGGATCTTCTTGGTTGATTCATATTGGCTTTCAGTTTTGACATCACTTCAGTGGCCGACGATAAGGCATTTATCATGTCTGCTTTTGCAGTATTGTCGGCCATCACGTCAGCCATATTTGGCACGTTACTCATCATGTTCATCATCATGGCCACCATTTCTGGCATGTTAACATTAGAAGCCTGATCCTGCGCCATATTGTTTGAACCTGGAGAAGCTATTCTATTCTTGTTTGCCATCATGGCGTTCGCTGAAACTGTCATTGGGCTAGCTCTGTTTCTTCTAGCATCAAGGATGGTGGGATCCCTCATAAAGCGGTTCTGGTTCTGTGTTGACTGGTCCGGACTGCTAATTGGTGGCCCAGAATTCATGACGGTCTCTCCATTCAATGCTTTAACCACAGTTGTCGGTCTTTCTTGGTTAAAAAGGGTTAAACAATTCATTGTAATGACATTTAAACTAATTAAACATTTCTTGAAATTGAAATGATGAGATGTACCGTTAATTTTGGAAGATGACTTCATTTAACATTTCATTCACTAGATATTTTTTTTATAGTTTTCAAAATAAAATTATCTGATCTTTTAACTTATTAAAACTGATTTCACTGTTTGAAATTGAA
Organism: Magallana ariakensis; assembly: GCA_020458035.1. Taxonomy (NCBI): domain Eukaryota; kingdom Metazoa; phylum Mollusca; class Bivalvia; order Ostreida; family Ostreidae; genus Magallana; species Magallana ariakensis. Next base: position 22,716,075 of record CM035814.1, on the reverse strand, counting down.
TAATGTTTCTAGAAACAATTAGGAAATGAAAATGAAACTGATTAAATGTAAACTGTACTTACGAAGAACAAAGCCATTTGCTCCGACAAAAAGAAGAAAAGTGAATATACCAATGTAGTACATGGTCAACTAAAATTTTAAAATATATATGAATCATATAACTACATACTAAAGAATTGCAAAAGTTGACTTGTTTGTAAAAACAATTTATAATACAAATTGGTAACTAATTCTGTTTAAGGAATACTTCACTATATTTTACTTACTCTCTTGCTGTTTTCTGTGATTGGAGAGGAAGGAAAAAATCCCTACACAGGACGGAGTAAGGTTTTATCGTATGTCTCTCAATTTTTATACGATTGCACTTCCGATGCTCTTTCCGGTTTTAGTTGAAACCTGGCATGTTCAGGCATTGTTCAGACAACGTTAACAAAAATCAAAAGTTGTAATGTGCAAGATATGCATGTCTCGTCTGAGTGACGAATCGACGGGAACCGTCATGACCCCTGCCTTAGATGTAATGGAGAAAGGGAACGAGTGGTCACATGAAAGTGACAGCTACTCGTGTTTTTTTTCTCTTTGGGACAGGTGTTTGTCAATTTGTCTGAAAATGTTATCATCAATTCTTCGAAATAATCTGTGAACCGTGAACATTTCAAATTGCTAATGTGTTAATTGGTAAGGATACTTGTTTTTATAATTATTTTTAGATATTAAACATATAAAGTACTCCTTTATAAAAAATAAATAAATAAGCTTTTGATTTTATTTTGTTTTTCATGATAATCTCAAACTGTTATTTTAGAACAAAGAACATTTTTTAATTTATCGAACATGTTAAATGATTTATCGCGGGGATGAGGTAAAATGTGTGAACGTTTTCGTTATGTGATTACGGACATTTTTCTATTCTTTATTACTTTTTGAAAACATTGCTTGTGTTTGATTAAAATGGCTTTTTTATTTTGCAAAATTCGTAATGTAGTTTTTATTATTTAAGAAATGAATTCAATGTTTATTAGTTTTACACGATATAAAATGGTTTGGAGCAGTTAACGCTTTATAAACCACAAAGCGGTTTATAAAGTGTTAAGTGCCCCAAACCATTTTATATCGTGTACGCTAATATAAAGCGGTTTATTTAAAAAAAAAGCGTAAACTGTCACAAACCGTTTTTTATCGTATAAAACTAATAAATATTTGAATTCATTGCTTATTATTTAATTTTTTGCTATTTTTTGTAGATAAAAACGGTAATTTTATCTTTAAAATGACATCAAATTGTACAAAATTCAAACATAACGTCAGGCGGATTGATACGTTTTTGACGTAAGTCTTAATTTGACGTAGGCAACATTTTTTATACGATATAAAATAACTTTGTAGGTTTCAAATGTCCGAAACAGGTTTAATTTTAATGATTTTTTTATCACGGATAATAAAAGCAATTGATAAATCATTCTAAGAAATACAATTATAAAAATGTTCAATATTGATTGATGGGGATCTTAGTTTCTTAAACATTGGAATTTCTACTAATTTTGAAATTTTTTTTATTCCGGGAAGAAGTAAAACGAATTAAGCACAAAACAAGGGACAAAATTGAAAAAAAAACATATCTTAGAATTGGTTTTACTTAGTATCAGATGTTTCTTTTTAAAGTCGATAAAAAAAAACTTATAAAAGGCAAAGTAATGATAGCAATATCGAATTCTTTTGAAAATCGCAAGTTTTGCATCGGGATGTAAACAACGACTGTAATTAACAACTGTAAAACAAAGTGTCAATGATATTTCTTTTGTAAATGTCAACCAATTGACTAATCAAGTTGTATTCTTTGTAAAACATGATATTGCTTCTTCTTTAAGATCGACAAGTGGTTTATTTATTCAAGGTGACGATTTAAAAAAAACATTTTTGTAATTATTACAAATACCTTTCTGTGTTTCACAACACATTTAAAGACACAATAACATGATAATAAAGGCAAAAAAAGATCTAAAGAAACATGGACCAAGACTAAAAAAAACCCAAGGTACTAGAGGCCGTGAAACTCAACATATTTAAAGAATATAGAATCATTCATTGAGTATAAGAGGTGATCACCTCATAATATTCAAAGAATGTTTTCTTATAACTTACATTTTTATAATTTATATAATTATGACTCAGTCATAACTTGCTTTAATATATATAACTGTAGATCAAATGCAATATTTATTGCAGGTTGGGCAACCGGTCAATAGTTTTTTTCTATCATAAAATGAATTGTACGATTAAAATTAAAATAGTCATTGATGAAATTTATTTGACTATACATTGCGAAATCGATTCGTAACATTATCATAGACGAAGACACTTCAAAATGTAAAATTCTATTATAACAAAATATTCGTTTATCCATATTACATAGGGTTTTATCAAAGATAACAGAGGGTCAGTGCTCAAGTAAATACTTGAAATATACATTACAGCTGACACAATGTTCAAATATTAATTTCTTGCTAAGTGCGTAATAAATCCCAGCAATTCAATTCACAAACGATAAAGGATGGCATATCTAGCAAGGTATCTTGTTTAGATTGCATTGCAGATCTGCCTCGGTTTTAGTTTCTTTTGTGTTCTATTTTTCTTTTTTCGGTTTTCAAGCTGAATATATTTATATGATTTATATATGTGCTTATTTATCGTAGACACATAATGTACCTGCAGTTTTTAAAATAATATAAGCTTTTACTTGTCTCAAGGTTAAGATTAAAAATTAGTAATCTTAATTTATAGCCCATTTAGCTCTCTGTATATCGTGATGGGCACATACATATAAAATCGAATGATACCATCAAAAACTGTTTAAGCATGAACGCTGTTTGGTGTCTAATGTATTCTGTCAATGTCTTTTGTACGTCGTTAGCATTCATAATGTGAACTGAGATCGTCCTTCAACCTTCTTATTGTCAGCTTATAGATTTTTTTTAGCATTTTTTTTTTCAAAAGTTCGAAGACTTTGTGGTCCATGCAAACATCTTCCCAAGTTTTCCTTACAAATCAGAATTGACATCTCGGTGTAAAAATATCACTCTTTTTGTGAAATGATATTGGTTTCATCCCTCGTAATGCAGTTTAAAATTTACCATGCTCTTTTGATTTGTTGTTCGGTGGTAGAAAAATACTGTTTTGCGAATCAGAGGTTGAAAAAGTCATATAACATATCACCATGCCGTCGATTTACAAAGTTTAAACACAAATAGACGTGAGTTAACACAAAAAATAATGTGCATCATTGTCTTAATTATTTTATTCACAACATATTGATTTAATAGAGTGTTTAACATATTTTGTCACCACCATAAACCGTAAAAAACATACAATTACTTTTTTGCATTAATTAATTGTAAATACAATAACAATACATTTTAACAATACAATAAAAATAACAACATATATTTATTTTAAACAATATGTATAAATGTGTAACAAATAATCACAATATGTTTTTTTTTCATGATAATAAAAGATCTCATATGGATTCAAATATATATATATATATATATATATATATATATATATATATATATATATATATATATATATATATATATATATTGCTTGCCAAGATACATGTAGTTAACACGTTGGAAATCGCCATTTTTTGTCTGAATATTCTAGCGATTTATCCTTTTTTTTTGGGGGGGGGGCTTGTCTGTTGACTTTCATCGCTTTGTTAATTAGCTGAATGAAAACAAACGACGGCCGAGAGCCGACCGGATGATTTTACGTTCTCGTCTGACTCCGCCCAGTATGGAACTATTTTCATTTAGTCTTCGAGAAAGGTATGGAAGAGCCTCATCAATAGTGCCATAGGGAATGGATTTGTACGTCATGTAGCCCGCCTGGCCTAAAATAGATCATATTCTAAAATTACAACAAGTCAGAAAAGGAGTTATTAATAATAGGTGATGCCTGAAAACTAAAGATTTTATCAATATTTACCCAAAGACAAAGAAATGAAGTCAGACATTCCATATGTTTGTGCAAAGATTACTCTCTGATCTGAACTTCTTGCTGCTATTCCCAATTCAGCCATCCTGAAATTGCAGTAAGCCAAAAAAACATGATATGACCATATTTTATAAATAGAAATTTACATGATTTGTTTTTAATGCTAAGTAAATAATTAAGGTTGTTTGGTCAACTGTAAGCATAAAAAACACTTTCAACAATTCACTTGAAGCAAGGTAAAAGACTTTATAGAAAATATAAAAAAAAAACCCTTAAATAAAATGTCTAAATTGCCTTTCTTTATAAATCTACATTTCTTCTTTGCGTGCACACTTCACCTTTTCTGCTGGGTTACTATACGAACACTCTACAGGCCGAATGATGTCTTTTTACAGTCTAAGAAAAGGAAAAATCAAGTTGACAGAGTACTAGTAAAGTGTTAACAAGATGATTATCTTACTATTCCCGTGTAGGGCAAATACTCACTTGTTCGTCCCTCTTTTGACCGTGTCCTCGTTGTGAGATGCAATAGTTACGCAGAATTTCCCAGGATGCTTTACGATATTCTCCATCATGATGTCCATTGAACGGTTGTAGTTTACGGTCGTTTTGTCGAAAGTATCGCAGACGTGGTCTGGGTATCCTTTCTCTTTGGCTAAAGCTCTTTCTTTGTAGATGTAGGCCCCACGCACGAGTTTTGCACCAAACATAACACCATGCGTCTGGGCAAGCTCGATGTCTTTCAAGAGAATGTTTGGGGTTTCCTGTGAAAAAAAAATGTTTCTTCTGTGTCATAGAAAGCATAGATGATTCAAATGCATTTTAGTGAAAATGAGAATGACAACAAACCTGACCTTGAGATAATTTTGGTACGTGTATGTTACGAGAGGTTCGGAGCCATTACTGTGAAGCATCATAGCCAGGGCTAACAAGTTTAGACAAGGGTTCAGATACGTGTATTCGGCATCCACCAGAATCATCAGCTTTCTCTCCATGGCAACCTGAAAATACTTGCGATACATTAAAGATACTAGAATGACGTTAAATGGGCATGGTCACGATTTTGGTCAAACTCTATTTATCTGTTTTTATTGTTTATAATGCTTTAGGAATGCATTTCTATTGATTAAATGAAATTTGAGAGTCAGTCGTTGGGTTATAAGCAAGATACAGGGCTCGCAATTCTTTGTCATGTAAACAAGGCTCGTGCCCTGTTTTAGTTTACATAGGTTCAATATACCAGTAAAAAATCTTTTTCAAGCTGATTTGTCTATCTTCTTATTCATTTAAAGCATAAATAAACAGTTCCTAACGTTTAACACATTCATTTTAGGTCTAAAACTGGAATTTTCGCTTCAACATTTTAAACAAAGGCTTTGTTTACATAGCAAAGAATTGTAAGCTCTGTAACACGTTTATAACTCAACGAATGACACTCAAATTTTGGTTGCCTATTAAAAATGCCTCACTGAAGCATTGTAAACATTAAAATCGTAAAAAAAAAAATTGACCAAAATCGTGTCCATGCCCCTTTAAATATACCAAATATATTGCATGTATATGTACAATATAGTAGAGTACGTCGGAACATATTTTTCCGTCAGTCCTGGTTTTTGTATTTTTTATTAAGATAGACGGAATCCCCCTCACCAATCGCAACTTCTCGGGCCTTTCCGGCAGAGCTCGAATCGAATGTTTTTGACACCCCCCCCCCCCCATCCCGTTTTTACATACAACACGTTATGCGATATGTTGAGATGTTAGCTAGACTTCATTAAAGTCAACGATATACCCTAAAATATACTACAGAAGTGACATACAAGGCTGTCTAGCCGGTATTTATTTTAATATGAAGCGACACCATTTTGTATAAAATTCTAAAAATCCGGTAATTAATACATGCATTCGAAGTGATTTTTTTTTTTTAGCTCTGTCGGAAAGGCTCGAGAAGTTGCGATTGTTCCCCTCACATATCATGTGCCATGCAAACTACCCTTTGTTAAGTTTTGCCATATATCTGGTAAATTATACTTGATAAAAACGTATTTTATCATTTATCTGCATGAGTATAGTTACGAGTAATCTGCATTTGAATTGTTGTAATGCCTTTTAACTAGAATTACGCAGTATTGTTTACCACATGTTTATTATATTTCCGCCATAATGCTCTCCTTCGCTATTCTATCTACTCCTAAATAAAAAAGATTTTTCTCTACAAAGTTCCTGGCACTATATTTTTAGTCGCGGAAGCGAACTAAATAACATGTTCCATTTATGTTTCATATCCCTGACTAAGAGCATATGCAATGGCTTTAAAGCGACGATACACAAATATTGCACACAAGTCAACATCTATATGAATATAAATACATGTATAAGCATTGATTCAATGCTCAAGTAAGTACAGACCCTGAAACGTGCTACTACACCTTCAAAACGAATCGTACCGTTTCGTGCAAGAAACGAACCGTATCGTGCAAGAAACAAATCGCACCGTTTACAAAACGAAACGTACCGTTCACAAATCGGACCGTACAGTGCAAGAAATGTAACGTACCGTCCACAAAACGAACTGTACCGTGCAAAAAAGCGTTCAATGACAATTTATGCAAGCCCTGCCCCAAAACGACAAAATAAAACGTACCGTACCTTGCAACAAGCGTGCAACATATGGCTTAAGGAGGCTCGGTGGTCAACAAATTAACCATCACATCTATCGCATTAAATTTTTAGAAATGATTTCTTAACCTATAAACTATCATTTAGTAAAGAAAAAATCCACATATCTTTGCTTTAAAGTGAATATTTTTCTATGTCTTTATACAGAGCTCTTCTTCTTTAGAAGATAAATAGAGTCTAAAAATTGCCATCGAGCCTTTTTAATTGATAACTGTCGCTCGATTAAGACGGGCGAAGCTTGTCGCTGTAAGTTTATGCTTGATTTTGTATAGAGACTGGAATATATTATGTAAACTATAATTCTTCGGGGGTTTAACTAGTCTCAACTAGGTAATTAGCTGTTAAGTAAATACACATTAATATTTCTATATGCCAAATTATATTTCGTAGCTTAGTTGTGTTATTTAGCCATTATTTACTAGTCTTGTACAATCCGGATTTGTCAGTTCCGAGTGTTTAGACCAACCATACTGTTATATCCGGTAAGGCGCAATATTAGGGACCACTTGGAAGGATAATCATTGTAAGTCATTGTAAGTTATGTATAAGGGATATTTAAACAATAAAATGCTTTCTTTGGTGATTCATGCGAAATATGAAGGTGGTGACATTGCAGAAAAAATGCATAACCCGCGTTAGCGTGTTATGTAATTTTTTTCTGCAATGATTTTGTTAGGTCGCTGAAGGTAACCGGGGCGTGGCGATATCAGTCCTGTTAGTTTCTATAGAGCTATTAATTAACTAAAGTATATGTATGTTAAGTCTGGTTATATACATAATTGAATATAGATCATATGCACCCTAGTACAAGTGCAATTTAAGGTAGCCCACCCACCCCTAAATTATTTTCCAATTATAGCTTACATGACACACTTATTTGTACTTGTTGTGTTTATTGCTTGTTCCTTTTTGTTACAGGTTTCCATGTACACTGCCACCTTTTGTTTGTACTCAATAAAATTCTTTGGAAACCGAACCCACTCGTTAACATATACATGTATATTATATTCTAGTTTCTATAGTTTCTTTTTATTAATACATCTTACCTTACAGATTTGTTTTATTCTGTTTAAAGCTTTGTTGAGTTGTCCGATTTCTGTCGCGGAGAGATTTCCCAGTTTCATCACCTTTTATGGGGAAAAAATGCTTTAATATGATATTACGTTCGCAAATAATATTATTTATCGTAACGAGAGAATAAGATGTCATAAGAACAACCGCTTACCTCTGTGGACGCTTTTATCGAATTTGCTATTTTCTCCACAACTTCAGGTTGAGAACTTGGATATGGAACTTCAGCAGACACAGATTTCTGTGACCAAATTTATTCTCTGATTTAAAAAGTCGATAAAAGAAGTGGATTATCTAATGTGAACGCGCCAGATTTAACCTGATTTAAATACAAACACATAAGGCAAGAGGGAAAAGTCCAGACGGTTTGATTTGCATCATGGGGTTCTGGCTTCCGAGTGATGCTGTCATCTCCATGCATTCTATCATGATTTTAAGGTTTCTATCAAAAAGTTGATCGGCGTCACTGTAAAATAATTGTTACTCAAGCATGATTCAAGTTTTATTGAACTGTTACTTTTATATTCATATTGGGATATTGTCGATGTAGTCATTATGAAGCCATTATTTTGGGACCTCGTAGTTTAAGATAGCGTCCATGCAAACCACTCCAAACTGTAATAGTTCAAAGCGTCGAAATGTTCTTCTGACATAATTTGCGCTTTAAAAATATATTTGATATTTATATTTATGCGCAATGATCAAAATAAAATTATTGTACACAATATGAATTTAAATTTATAATACATATATCAATAATGTAAATGAATATAAGAAGTGCGAAGCTATTAAATTTTTTTCCGCAACAAACCCAAACAGCGTCTGAGTTTACAGCGTGGTTAAATTAAACTGAGACAGGTGAAAATCCTTCAACAAATAAGAATATCATATCAGTTACCCAATTAGATCTATAATCCACCGTTACCCGACTCTCTCTCTCTCTCTCTCTGCCTGCTTACGGTCCGTCATCGTTGACGTCTTCTTCCAAGGTCACCATGACAAGTGGCCTCACCCCTGCGGTTTGCAGTCGACTAACTGTTTCTTGGAATGACGTGAAGTCGTCGCCCCCTACAAACTGTTTGTAGACCGTGGGGCGCATCACAGCGTTGAAAACGGACCTCCCCATCAGTCGGCGAGTCCATGACAAAATCTGAAGAATTTTGAAAAGGAATAGATAAATGCATCACTGTATAAGTAAGCATTACACCAGTTCAATGCGGAATTAATAGAATTGAATTATGCTGGCTCGATTTTTGTTGATTTCGTGTAACTTATCCTCCTCTTTGTGAATTTAGAACCATTTTAACAAAAGCTTGGACTTTGGGTAGTTGGTGTCAAACAGCATTGTGACGTAATCCTATCTATTTCATCGTAGGCCACTCAGCCATTGCTCATTGAAATCAACAAGATTTGTCTGGCTTTTGAGTAAAGACTACGCAATCGGTGTATATTTCACATTTTAACTTGTTTTGCCGCAATAAATAGATAGTCACGTCCTACTGAAAGTCCAAGGCCTTGTTAAAATGGTTCTACATTACTTTTTCATCGTCTTTATATGAATCGCACAGTTATATTTACAAAACGTAGTATACAAAAAAAATCAATGAAAATACTAATTATTCTTTAAAAAAAAAAATTGACAATGCCACGAAAATTAACCCTCGTGAAAAGTAATGATTCCACTGTATAAGTTTTCCTTCTGAAAGAAACTGAGTAGGATTATGCATTTCGAGACTCTGTGTTAAGTCAAATAAGTTTATCTACATGATGAAATGGAAGAAAAAAAATTATCTTATGTAGTAAACATTAGCTCGAGATTATATTAGGTAACCTAAATAGATTTCAGTTTTAGTTTCAGGATCGTTCAATTTTACTTTGACCATAGACTCTCACAAAATTGATGTACATTTTATAATTGCTTTTTCGGTCGGGGCGTGATCAAATCTATCATATATAAAGCCCTTCGGATTTTATTGGATTTGATCACGCCCGGGCCAAAATTATCACCTCATAATACTAAAAGAATGATTCCTTATTCCTTAATTAATTAATAGTTAATTTAAAGAGTTTTTGCAATATTGTTAACTTACGACAGTTATTCACCTTAAAATGGGTTGTTGTTCTGTAAATGTCACGTGACTTAATTCAGAGTACTAAATAGATATACTATACTTGAACCAGTTTTCCAAATTTAAATATATAAAGCAGCCCGGAAATAAATCGGGGGGGGGGGGTTGAAAGGGGGATGTGGAGTATACATGTAGGCTTACTATATTTGTGATTTCAAAAGATTCTCATGACACAATATTCCAGAATTACTTTGACAATATATATCATTCAATGAAATTAGATTGTTTACTTTTCTAAATTTAATATGCAAATTTATGTACATTGCATCTGTCCTTCAACCGATTTTGTTTAAAATCTAAAATGCTTACCTTGTAATTATGTTTTACAAATGTTTCTACCGAGCACGCATTTAGAATTAAAGAAGATCTCAAAAGCTCCCAAGTGGTTTTCGATTGGCAAGCCTTTTCTGCATCATCAAAATTAATGGTTCCAATATGAGTGAAACGATGCCCAGAAATCGCAAAACGGTCTATTTCGGTACTGGCTATAGTGTTTTGCTGTCGGTGAAATGGTAAATTCCATATTCTTTGTTGCAGTCTATCCAAGTGTTTCTGAAACGAAACTCCGCGCTGCATCTCTTGGTTTATTTTTTTTGGGGGGGGGGGGGGGTGTTGTTGCCCAGAAGCTATTTTTTCCGTCTGTCTTATTGAAATCGGTTTCAAGTGGTTCAGTAATTTAAGAAATGAAAACCGATATAGAAAGCTTAACAATTTTTGTTGACAAAAGAATGCTTCAATAGATATTTGTAACGCGCGGTATACATCCTTGGCTAGCAATTGAAATATATCAAAACAACATACATGTATTCATTTCAAATCTGAGTATTGTTGGAAATATACACGCAAACGTAGTCTGGTGGGTTTACGCCTTCTTCGTATCCATTAACTAGAGCAACAATGCAGCTTTCATTATACGACGCATTTGGTGTCCGTTTATTATCCTGTACGGCAACTTGTTGGTTTGGAATTTAAAAAAAGGAAAAATAAAGTACTTCATTGTAATTATTTTATTCAACATTTTGATTTTATAGAGTGTTTATTATTGTATTAAGACCATAAACCGTATAAAACATATTATTACAATACATGTATATCTATGTTTAAAAATTGTAAATGCAATAACAAAACCATTTCAATAATACAATGAAAAAAGCCATACCGGTATTATTAATTAAAATTGAGGAAAAGTATCAAACAAATAATGATTATCATAGAATTGTTGTTATTTATATGAAACACCCCAATTAGCGTTTTTAAAAAAACAACATAAAATCATTTCGATCAGTAAAAATGAAAATAAAAATATAAAAAATAGTAAAACATGTAATATCGCTCATCGCTTCATTGATTAGCTGAATGAAAACAAACGACGGCTGAGAGCCGAGCGGATGATTTTACGTTCTCTTCTGACTCCGCCCAGTATGGAACTATTTTCATTCAGTCTTCGAGAAAGGTATGGAAGAGCCTCATCAATAGTGCCATAGGGAATGGATTTGTACGTCATGTAGCCCGCCTGACCTGAAATACGTCGTATTGTAAAATTATCAGACGCCAGAAGAAAAGAAAAGTCTTACTTTCCAACGAAATAAGAATCTGGTGAGAATTTAAAAAAAAAAAACTACAAGTAATATTATATCTGAAAGTTAAAGACTTCTTTAATACTTACCTAAAGACATAGAAATGAAGTCGGACATTCCATATAATTGTGCAAAGAACACTTTCTGATCTAGGCTCCTTCCTGGTATCCCCAGTTCAGCCATCCTGAAATGCCAGTTACAGTAAACCGATAAACAAACCGTAATATCATGAACTTATTATTGAGCTTTTTACATGATTCATTTATTTCAAATTAAAATAGGTTTTCGATCAACTGTCTCTTAGGCAACATAACTAACTATATACGATTAAAACAGTTCACTTCAAACTATGTACGAAGACTTGATAGAAAATTCGAAAAACTTATAGCAAGTTTCCATTGAACTCATCTTAATAAAATGTTACGGATATATTGAAATGAGTTCCTCTCCGTGTATACACGTCACCTTCTCTGTGGAATTCAACCATTGTAAAAATACGAACACTCTACAGGCCGAATGATGTCTTTATACGTCTAAGAAAAGGAAAGATCAAGTGAACAGAGTACTAGTAAAGTGTTAACAAGATAATTATCTAACTATTCCCGTGTGGGCCAAATACTCACTTGTTCGTCCCTCTTTTGACCGTGTCCTCGTTGTGAGATGCAATAGTTACGCAGAATTTCCCAGGATGCTTTACGACATTCTCCATCATGATGTCCATTGAACGGTTGTAGTTTTCGGTCGTTTTCTCGAAAGTATCGCAGACGGGGTCTGGATATCCTTTCTCTTTGGCTAAAGCTCTTTCTTTGTAGATGTAGGCCCCACGCACGAGTTTTGCACCAAACATAACACCATGCGTCTGGGCAAGCTCGATGTCCTTCAAGAGAATGTTTGGGGTTTCCTGGGGGAAAAAAAGAAGAATAAAATTCTCCCAAGTCATGGAAAGCAATCAAATGAAATCTGTTCGAATATGCAATACAACGAATCTAACCTTAAGATAATTTTGGTAGGTGTAGGCTACGAGAGGTTCGGAGCCATTACTGTGAAGCATCATAGCCAGGGATAATAAGTTCAGACAAGGATTCAAATAAGTGTACTCGGCATCCACCATAACCATCAGCTTTCTCTTCTTGGCAACCTGAAACAATTTTATTAGTATGAAATTACATGCAGTTCATCAAAGATACTAGAATGTCGCAAAATACGCTCGTATGCAAAAAAATATTCTAGTTTCTTTTAATTCTATATTGCTAATCTTACCTCACAAATTTGATTTATTCTGTTTAAAGCTTTGTTAAGTTGTCCAATTTCTGTCGTTGAAAGTTTTCCCAATTCCGTTACCTATTCATTAGTTGAAACATATTTTTTTTCAAAATATGGTAATACGTTTGGCAAAAATATTGTTGTTATGGTAATAACAGATGAAAATCTCACAAATTGATTGTTATTATAAGAACGCCCGCCTTACCTCTTTGGATGTTTCTATCGAATTTGCTATTTTCTCAACAACTTCCGGTTGAGAACTTGGAAATGGAACTTCGGTGGAAATAGATTTCTGTGAAGAAATGTATTATATGATTTATGAAGTCGTAAAAAAGTGGTTAATATCAGGAGAATTTTGAACAATATTTCAATACAAACACATAAGGCAAGAGGGAAAAGTCCAGACGGTTTGATTTGCATCATGGGGTTCTGGCTTCCGAGTGATGCTGTCATTTCCATGCAGTCTATCATGATTTTAAGGTTTCTATCAAAAAGCTGATCGGCGTCACTATAAAATAATTGTTACGCAAAGGTTATTATACAATTTATAGAATATTTGTTTATTCACACAAGCTGGGACACCGTGGATGTTATATAGCACAAGGGTCATTAGGGAACCATGCCGCAAATTCTCATTACAACATGGGACCACGTATATATTTTTAGATCAGTTTTATGTATTATAATCAAAAATGTATATAAGGGTTAAAGCAAGCATAGTCATCAGATTTCTTTATTTTGCATAGAATGATACATATTGATGTAATAAGTATCAATATTAAGATGCCAAAAAATTTGTTCCTAAGGACTACCGTTGCCATGGTAACGAGGACCAAAGATTAAAAAATAGACAAATCTTATCAAATTTAAAGTAATACTGAAAGAAATTGCAGCTTATCTAAGTTATGAAATATAAAATATTAAATAAACCATATAATTTATCTTTAAATTATAGAAAAATAGTTCTGTGCAAATCAAAATCTAAAGAATGTTACCTTGGAAATTGAAAATTGTTCTCTAAACATGATTTTGTTCGTATTATTTAAAAAAATCCTTTTAAAATACCATTGAAGTTATCATTGAACCAAACTCATAGATTTATAGCTGTATTTAAAATATACATGTGATTTGAAAGAAGTGACACTTGTTGCTATGGTAACGAGATTAAATATAGGAAAAAAAATGGAGAAAACAATCGTGATTCTATCAAGCAAAAATGCTTGTTTTAAACACAATTTAGAACTATTCTTTGGTGCTGTCTGTGGGAAACATGCCAAACTTTTATATCAATTATATCTAAGCATTTTTCAGCATCTTGAAACTTTTGTTGCTAAGGTTATGAAAATCATTCACAAATTCTTGATTGTCAAAACGTCATAGCAACGGCCATTCCTTTTGCTAAAATGCAGCTTGTATCTTTATTAACCAAAGAGTATCAAAATACGAAATATGAATAAAATCGGTGACTATGCGTGATGATCGAATTTTGATATTTTTACAAAGTAAGTATAGTATATGGGTGTTTGAAATATACGCACAGCTCAGGTAAGTTGCAAAGCTGAAAGAAGTTTTTGTTTTTTTGTTATGTAAACCAGTATATGATCTCCTTCACTCAACCGTAACCTCTCTCTCTCTCTCTCTCTCTCTCTCTCTCTCTCTCTCTCTCTCTCTCTGCTTACGGTCCGTCATCTTTGACGTCTTCTTCCAAGGTCACCATGACGAGTGGTCTCACCCCTGCGGTTTGCAGACGACTAACTGTTTCTTGGAATGACGTGAAGTCGTCACCCCCTACAAACTGTTTGTAGACCGTGGGGCGCATCACAGCGTTGAAAACGGACCTCCCCATCAGTCGGCGAGTCCATGACAAAATCTGGAGAATTTTAAAAGGATGATATGAAAGCATCCCTGTTTATGTATTACTGGTATGCTTTCTCATAGTATCAAGTAATTTTTTCATACTAAAAAAAACTTCATATAGATGATTCATGAATCATCTATATATTGTATAAAATGCCAAGAAATTATCATTTTTACAGTTTTAAACTTCAAACGTAACTAGCGAAATAGACGTGTAGTGAAAATTAGCCTGAGATTTAATTACATACACAATTATACAAATCTAATAAGATTTATTAATTAAAAAATAAATCAATTTATTTTAGAGTGAAGCAAAGTTTTTTAATTATTCCGGAATTTTTTATTCCGGACATTTGTACAGTTTTGGTTTACGTTTAACAAACTTCCTTTTTGAAAAAGGCAGCAACCGGGATGCACATGAAATAGTTGTGAGATAAGTGAATCTTTTGTACAAAATATCGTGCGAGATTATTGAAAGTGGTGCTAGTAACAATTTACAGTCGCAATATTTACGTCGATAGTCGAAAAAAATAAAGGATTAAGTCGATGTTGGTGGATTTCTGTTGGCCTGACGTTAGCGTGCGCACATCATGCCAAAAGTAAAGAAGAGTATCCGGATTGCAGAGCGGAGAGAAGGTCCGACAAAAAATCAACAGCAGTCAAAAGCAAAGAGGGGGCAATCTGTAAACAGGGACACTTCGGAGACAGTTGAGAAATCCCCGGAGGTTGACCATGTGGTTGGAAACCCAAAACCTTGCCCGGAATCAGGTACAGTTCAAAATTTTACTGAACACAATGATATTCCTCAAATGATTGTTAGCTATAACAACGTTTTAGGTTTAAATGTCTCTCCAGAGGTGAAAAACAAAATAATTAACGGTCAGTACGTAGACTTGGCAAAAATGTTTGTTAATTCCAATGAGCCTCAAAAACAATCGCTTGTTATGGTTAACGGTGAGATTCAAGCTAGGGAAAAAAATGCAAAAAATATTACTAATATTCAACAATGGACGGATGCTTTTATCATATTTGCAAGCATTTATTTGGAGGCTCATCCTACTAAAGCCTTAGATCTCTTGAAATACATGAATGACGTTAGGTTAGCAGCAGCTAGGTCATCCGGTTTAGGATTTAAAGAGTATGACCAGCAGTTTCGATTAAAGCTTGCAAAAAACCCATCAGGAGCATGGGGGACAGTTGACTCAGAATTGTGGTTAATTTACATTACACCTATAAGTAGGTCATTTCTGGCTGCTGATACACAAAACCAGAGTCAGAATAGGAAGTGTTATACATATAATTTTCAGGGGTCTTGTTTCAAGGCACCCTGCGGTTATTTGCATCAGTGTATAAAATGTAATGCCCAGCATCCGCTAGCAATTTGCCCAAAGAAAGAGCAGATGCAGTCATCCAGGGGGGACCAGCCATTTCGTAGTCAGGGCTCCAATAGAGGAAATAGGGGACAGTACCAAAATACAGGGAGTAGAGGAGCATTCCATTTTAGAGGGGGTAGAGGCAATCACTACTAGGCTCAATGTCTGGAAGTTGGGATATACCCCAATTAAAATTCAGAATTTAAAACCACTACTACAAAATTATTCAAATAAGGCTATAGGAACTGAATTATTACAAGGTTTTCAGTTTGGTTTTAGAATTGGCTATAAGGGTCCAAGGCTAGGGGGTGAATCAAAAAATTTAAAATCTGTTTTGCAATTTCCAGAAGCAGCAAGGGATAAAATAAATAGTGAGGTTTCTCTAGGCAGAATTGCAGGCCCCTTTTCAAACAAACCAATATCCAACTTAAGAGTTTCGCCAATAGGTATAGTCCCCAAGTCTGGAGGTAGCTGGAGATTAATAACACATCTTTCTTATCCAGAAATGAATAGTGTTAATCATTTCATAGACCCAGAGGACTGTTCGGTTGCATACACATCTCTAGATCAGGTATTACAGGAAGTTGCACGGTTAGGTAAAGGCACTGTTTTGGCAAAAATGGACATAAAGTCTGCATTTAGACTAATGATTATAAACCCAGGAGATTTTGACCTTCTAGGTTTCAAGTTTGAGGGAAATTATTATATTGATAAGTGCCTGCCAATGGGCTGTGCAATTTCTTGTAATCTATTCGAAAAATTTTCAACATTTTTGCAATGGGAATTGAAAAGACGAATTGAAACGGGTAAAATTTTTCATTATTTAGATGATTTTTTATTTTTGGGTGCCTCTGGTTCAGATGAGTGTGTTCAGCTGATGCGAGGGTTCCAGGACTTGTGCGAATTCATTGGTGTTCCCTTGGCACAAGAAAAGACCATGGGTCCTTGTACAAACATAATTTTTCTAGGTTTAGAAATAGACACCTCAGACATGGTTGTAAGAATCCCACCAGAAAAAATACAGCAATTAACTGCACTTCTAACATCAAGTTTGATAAAAAAATCTCTCCAGCTTCAGGAAATTCAGAGTATTGTTGGGAGTTTAAATTTTTTTAGCAAAGGTGTCCCAAATGCAAGGGCTTTTAATAGGCGGTTTTATGATGCAACTTGTGGAATAACCAAACCTCATTATCATATAAAATTAGGTAGTGGTATCAAGGAAGATATAATGATGTGGTTAAAGTTTTTGCAAGACTTTAATGGGGTAAGATTGATCCATGAAAGTGAGTGGTTAAGCAGTGACAATATCGAGTTGTACACCGACAGCAGTGGAAATCCAGAATTAGGGTGCGGTGCTTACTGTCAGGGTCATTGGTCTTACTGGTCATGGCCCCTTGGTTGGGAAAGCTCAATCTTCAAGGAAATGTCATTTCTGGAATTAGTGCCTATACTACTGGCAATGTATTTGTGGGGGAAAAAATATTTTGCAAACAAAAAAATCATAATGTATATTGACAACAATGCTTTAGTATCCATAGTTAACAGGCAAACATCAAAATCAAAAAGGGTTATGGTATTATTAAGGAAATTGGTACTCTTGCTCCTTAGAAATGACATCATGTTTAAAGCACAACACATATTAGGGAAGAAGAATAATATAGCTGATTCTTTATCTCGTAAACAGTTTCATCACTTCCGTCAGCTAGCACAGTGGGCAGACTTGAACCCAGAGACCATTCCAGACGAATTTCTAGCAATGATGTCAGAGATGAAGTGAACAAATTATTACAACTAACAACAGCACAAAATACACAAGAGACATACAGACAAGGGTTGACATGTTTTGAGGAATTTCGTGATACTATCAGCCTTGAAAGGCTTTGGCCCCCTCCTTTAGAGCAAATTATACAATTTGTTGGTTACATGTCAGCAAGAGGGTTGGGAGAATCTACAGCAAAGACCTATCTGTCTGGAATTTCATACTATCTCAAGTTGTATAATTACACAGATGTGACTCAAAATTTCATAGTCAGAAAATTATTAGAAGGTTATAGAAGAAAGGCTAAGTCTAAAGATATCAGATTACCAATAACATTAAACATTTTGGAGAGCATATTGAAATCATTGCCAATTGTCTGCAATGATATTTATGAAGCAAAACTTTTTGCAGCTGCTTATAGTTTAGCTTTTTTGGATATTTTAGGGTAGGTGAGATAACTGAGGGGAAAAAACAAGCTGTAGGTCATGCAGTCCAATTTAAAAACCTGGAGTTGTCATCAGATAAATCTTTAATGAAATTATATCTGGAACACTCCAAAGCTGATCAAAGGGGAAAGGGGGAAATGGTTATTATTCAGAATGTTCAATCATTAACTAGCATAAAGCCAGTTTATATTATGGCAGAATTTTTAAAAGTTAGACCCATTAGACAAGGCAACTTGTTTTGCCACTTTGGGGGGCAGCCGCTTACTCGTTTTCAGTTTACATCGGTGTTGAGCAAAGTATTGAAAACAATTGGCATTGATAGCACTAAGTACAAATCCCATTCTTTTCGAATAGGTGCGGCTACCAATGCAGCCAAATTGGGCTTGTCAGATGATGAAATCTGCAAAGCTGGTAGGTGGAAATCCAACTCTTACAAATCATATATAAGATTTTAAGAATGTAGTGGTCTTAATTACAGTCACATTTACTAAAAATATTTTTTCAGAAATTGAAGCTTGGTTTGTGGGTTCTTCTATAGTGAAAAGAGCATTTGTTGCAGCCAGAGATAGGCCAGGTGGAGTGTCCTTGGGTCTTCAGAGGTTAGGGATAAATATGTGGTGGCAAGGAAAAGGGGGTACGATCTGGACAGACATGTATAAAAAAATTAAAACTTTGTTGAAAGTTAATGACAAACCCCAGTATTTGATAATGCATTGTGCTGCAAATGACATGGGCAAAACAAAGTTGAAAGAGTTAATTGAGAATGTCAAAACCACTTTAGGGAAAATTCAGCTACTTCTGCCTGATACAAAAATTATATGGTCACAATTGTTACCTAGGAGGAAATGGAGATACTCTGAAGATGTCAATGCCATGAACAAATCTTTAAAAAGGTTAAACAGCTCCATTGCAGCTGAGCTTGTTAGAAAGGGGGGTGGCTACATTAAGTACCCAGATATTAAACCCAATGATGAGCTGTTGTTTGACAGGGATGGTGTTCATTTGTCTGAAAAAGGAACTGAAATATTTTTAAATACAATTTGTGCTGCTATTGAACAATTTAGCAAAACTGGGATACTTGTTTATCCCAAACTCTACTAGTTTTGAACCAAGTTTATTGTTCATGTGGGATGTGGCAAGGTCTAGGCTTAAGGAACTACCCGCTTCCCCCACTTGGTGGCGGTGGCTTCACTGAATACATGCAGTGCATGCATTCACTTTCGCCATGTGGATGAATGCGCGTGTTGTTCCCGATCTACTTGTGCACAATTGATGTGCAGTTGAAATTATTTGATAATGACAATTTGAAGTTGAACAATTTTTGTCTCGGGTTGCCGTTTACCGGAATCTGAGTTGACCAAGTTGGTGTTTTGCATTTATATTGATTGCAATTGTTGAAGTTGTAATATTGTTTTTGAGCCATTTGCTAATTTTTTATGTTGCAAATATTTTCTTTGCCGTTAACCGGAAAGAATAAATTTGCACAGTTGGTTGTTTGAAAATTGTTGAATTTTTTAGACAATGATGTGTTTTTGACCATACCCATTTGGTGTCAATGCACTAATGGCATTTCCATTGTAAAATTATGATGTAATTTACAAATACTTTATTTACACATATTTTACTCATTGTCTTGAAGCCAAGACCAAACAATGCCACAGAGGGGGGTAGATTACAATACATGAAAACAATAAATCTGTTGTGAATCTGATTTGGTGTTTTATTTTCATTATTTAGAGTTCAATATGGCATGTTAGAAAATATGGATTGGTTTTATGAGTGCTGACCATGTTGAGTGTTAGCATGCTTCAGGTCTACAATAATAAGATTTATTAATTAAAAAATAAATCAATTTATTTTAGAGTGAAGCAAAGTTTTTTAATTATTCCGGAATTTTTTATTCCGGACATTTGTACAGTTTTGGTTTACGTTTAACAAACTTCCTTTTTGAAAAAGGCAGCAACCGGGATGCACATGAAATAGTTGTGAGAAAAATATTTTCCCCTCCCACCCTTGTTACCCCTTTGATTTGTTTAAATATAAGAATTTTACTGCGTTTTGAACTTTATATTTCAGGATGAGCTTCAAGAAATCATTGATGGGAAAAAGGCTCACAGATTCAGTATTGGTTAACCTTCACAGTTTTTTAATTGACTAAAGTCAATTAAGGAGTCTCGACTAGAAAACCAACCACTTCATGAAATTGCATTTTGAAGAATGTGCTACTTGTTGTTTCTGTCTTCATGCTAGATGAATGCGCGTGTTGTTCCCGATCTACTTGTGCACAATTGATGTGCAGTTGAAATTATTTGATAATGACAATTTGAAGTTGAACAATTTTTGTCTCGGGTTGCCGTTTACCGGAATCTGAGTTGACCAAGTTGGTGTTTTGCATTTATATTGATTGCAATTGTTGAAGTTGTAATATTGTTTTTGAGCCATTTGCTAATTTTTTATGTTGCAAATATTTTCTTTGCCGTTAACCGGAAAGAATAAATTTGCACAGTTGGTTGTTTGAAAATTGTTGAATTTTTTAGACAATGATGTGTTTTTGACCATACCCATTTGGTGTCAATGCACTAATGGCATTTCCATTGTAAAATTATGATGTAATTTACAAATACTTTATTTACACATATTTTACTCATTGTCTTGAAGCCAAGACCAAACAATGCCACAGAGGGGGGTAGATTACAATACATGAAAACAATAAATCTGTTGTGAATCTGATTTGGTGTTTTATTTTCATTATTTAGAGTTCAATATGGCATGTTAGAAAATATGGATTGGTTTTATGAGTGCTGACCATGTTGAGTGTTAGCATGCTTCAGGTCTACAATAATAGGTTAGAACTTGGTATAATGATATAATAAATTTTAAATAATCAGCCCATCTGTAGTTAGAGATGTAAAAGCAAAATGACTTTGAATTATTAATGAAAGTAGAACTGTATTAATCGTTGACAGTTTATTTAAACCGCCTTTGCAACAGCGTTCGCAATTTTTATAAACGTGACAAAGCTTGAACTTATGGCGGTTATTCACCTTAAGATGGGTTTGTAAAATTGTGTATAAATGTCACGCGCCAATTTGAGATGTACATCTACAGATGTTCCAAATAGATAACAATTACTACACCTTATCAAGGTTTTGGAAATTATATAATTATCTAAAGCAGCTATAGGGAAGTGGAAGGCACATGATTGCATTTATAAGAGGATTTCAAGACAAGATATCCTTAAATTACTTTGACAATAAATATAATATATACATTTTATTATTAACTTCTCCAAGTTTAATGTGCAAATATTTACATTTCCCAGTGGCTTTGCCTGTGATAACACTACGTATCGATTTTGTACTATATAACCCATAACTTCAAATGACGCCAAATTGAGGCGCCAGCGAGGTTTATTTATATTTAAATATTTAATCGCACGATGGCTTAAAATTATATATATATATATATATATATATATATATATATAGAGTATATATATATATATATATCATAAAGCCCTTCGGGCTTTATTGGATTTGATCACGCCCCGACCGAAATTATCACCTCATAATACTCAAAGAATGATTCCTTATTCCTTAAATACATGTAACTATGTAACTGCCTTTTAACAGATTTTTTTCTAAATCTATAATGCTTACCTGGTAATTATGTTTTGCGAACGTTTCCACCGAGCAAGCATTCAGAATCAGAGAGGATCTCAGGAGATCCCAAGTGGTTTTCGATTGGCAAGCTTTTACAGCATCATCAAAATTGATGGTTCCATTCTGAGTGAAACGATCCCCAGGAATCGCGAAACTGTCTCTTTCGGCAGTGGCAACAGTGTTTTGCTGTCGGTGAAATGGTAAATTCCATATTCTTTTTTGTAGTCTATCCAAGTGTTTTTGAAGCGAAACTCTACGCTGCATCTCTTGTTTTGGAGGGTTTTCGGCAGTTATTTTACTCGTCTGTCATATTGAAAGCGGTTTAAAGTGGTTCAGTAATTTAAGAAAAGAAAAACGAAAGACGAGTCCTTACAATTGTGTGTTGACAAAGGAACGCTTCAGTAGATATTTGTAACGCGCGGTATACATCCTTGGCCAGAAACTGAAATAAATGAAAACAAAATGGATGTTTCCATATTCGTACATTAGCTACATACCTGCAGCTATTCGTACACATGATCACGAAAGCATTAAATAGATTATTTTAAAGTCTAGTGAGTTTATGACTTCTTCATCTTCATGATCTATATAGAGCAACCCTGCTAGTCCTAGCAAAATGTACGGTGTTTATTTATTTTACATTTTGGGACAATTTTTTATTCTGTCTAATTCAGTAATTGCTGAATTAGAATAAGTGTACTACATTAACCTGAGCTTAAGCTTCTGGGTAACTTATATATATATATATATATATATATATATATATATATATATATATATATATATATATATATATACTCTTTTCTATCCTAGATAAATTAAATAAACTGTCTGTATCTAATATTCGCTAGCAAGCAAAGACTTTTTGTGAAACGTGTTTTGGAGAGAATTGCTAGAGAAGAGGAGTCTACCAGATTTTCGAAGCCCATGGAAGCACGGTTAATTTTTGGTGGTTCTTGGGTGGTTCATTCAAACCATAAAATACTTTTTTTCGGCAGGTGTTTCGTGTGGTTTTGAAGGGAGCGAGCATTGAAGAAAAACTACAAAAGAAACAGAAAACGCACAAACGTGGAAGGATCAATTACCACACCACGGCCGATTCATGCCTCATAGACGGAATCAGCCGAGCGTTGCCTATGGCATGTCAAACGTTGCAATATTCGATCTTTTCCATTTGTATTGTATAAATATTCATTTGTATTGTATAATTTTCTATTTGTATTCTATAATTTTCCATTTGTATTCTATAATTTTCCATTTGTATTGTATAATTTCTTATTTGTATTCTATAATTTTACATTTGCATTGTATAAATTTCATTTGTATTCTATAATTTTCTATTTGTATTCTATAATTCTCTATTTGTATTCTATGAATTTCATTTGTATTGCATAATTTTCTATTTGTATTCTATGATATTCTATTTGTATTCTATAAATTTCATTTGTATTGTATAATTTTCCATTTGTATTCTATAATTTTCCATTTGTATTCTATAATTTCTTATTTGTATTCTATAATTTTCCATTTGTATTCTATAATTTTCCATTTGTATTGTATATTTTTGTATTTGTATTGTAAAATTTCCTATTTGTATTCTATTATTATACAATACAAATGGAAAATTATAGAATACAAATGGAAAATTATAGAATACAAATAAGAAATTATACAATACAAATGAAATTTATACAATGCAAATGGAAAATTATAGAATACAAATGGAGCATTATAGAATACAAATAGAAAATTATACAATACAAATGTAATTTATAGAATACAAATGGAGAATTATAGAATACAAATAGAAAATTATACAATACAAATGAAATTTATACAATACAAATCGAAATTTATAGAATACAAATGAAAAATTATAGAATACAAATGGAAAATTATAGAATACAAATGGAAAATTATAGAATACAAATAGAAAATTATACAATACAAATAAAAATTTATATAATACAAATGGAAAAGATCGAATATTGCAACGTTTGACATGCCATAGTTGCCGAATTAAGAAAGTAATATATTAAGAGAAGTCTTCCGTTAGTCCGTAGAGTCGTGTAGCCTTTGCTGTCTTGTAGTTTAATGATCACAACATAGATCTAATCCATAGATTCTCAACAAGAAGTATAAGTTTGGCGATATAGTTATAGTCCCTCTCCCCCTCCCGGTTCCGACGCCTATGCCTTTGCGCCCAAACTATGTTTATCCACAAGAATGAAAAATGTCCAGTTTTTCTGCTTTGAAACGCCCCTCTATCGCTTCAGGTTTCAATAAAAAATTCTTAATCTCGTTAAAATTCATAAAAAAAAAAGTGACGGAAACGGTAACCTGGGACAGATTATAACGTACATCATTATTCTAAAGAGAGTGTTTTGCACAAATGTTTTTTTTTTAGTATCGAACCTAAGTCTCTATACATGCACATCGGTAACCTAGGAGTAGAACACAAAACATGGGTATTTATATATACCGCGTATTTGCTCCTCTATTTCTTAACAAAACCGATCGTGGTGTGAGTAAAATTATAAATCGTCATTATTGTCGATTAAAGCGTTATGCCCCAGTCACACATTCACGGATTAAATGCCGGATTAGCTACGGAAGCGATCCGGAATCATTCGTGGCGATATGTATTGACCCGTGGCTTTTCCGTCTGTTATCGTATCCAAACGTAGCAATACTTGTATAGCTGCGACAATTTTTGAACATGTTCAAAATTCCACTACGGATGAAACCACCGTAATACTTCCTTAGAAAAACTTACTAAACCGTTTTAGAATGTAGAAGTCCGTTTTAACTCCGTATAAATCCGTAGTAATTCGTATGTATCAATTTGTATCCATTCCGTAGTGCATCCGTACTAACTCCGTATCATTAGATTTTCCGGTGTTAACCGTGGAAAATATTCCGTAGTAGAACCTAGGAGTTGATCCGTGAATGTGTGACTGGGGCATTACACAGAAGGAACAGTCAATATTTGTCATGGTAGCTATACATCCTAATGTCAATTTGTCCTGTAAATTTTGAATTTACTATAGTTGGGTGTAAATACAAAATTTATAAGTTGTCATGTTGTAAATTTTGTATTTACGCACACCCAGTAAATTCAAAATTTACATTAACATGACACTACTTGCAATTCTGAGGCCAGTCCGTGCAAGTCCGTGGAGTTCATGCCATCAATGAAGCTGTAGTTTCGATCGATCAAATAATCCAAGCCCGCAGACTAAGAAGCAAAAGTATAATGAACACATCAATGAAGTTCAATGAAGTAAAATTTATTATTTATAACTACTTGAATTAAAGTTAAAAGGCTAAACAATGCATCTAAAACAGTTTTGTTAAGATAAAAAAAATTCGTGTATTTGACAGCAATATAGGTCGTTTCGTTGGATCTGGATCGCGAAGATTTGCAGGCTGTATGTACGAGTACTCGTATAAATTACAATCAATTTTCATTAAAAAAAAAACCCAGAGGAATATATTATACATGTAACGTATATGTAAATAATATTGCACGTGAGTTGTTCATTAATAAATTTAGGGTTTAAACCCATCATGGTTTAAGAATAAAAATGAGAGTGAAAGAGAAAGAAAGAGGTTATCTGTGGTTTTTGTGAACAACAATATCAAAATTAAAAGCCTTTTGTTTTTCAATAATGCAAACTATTAGGACTGTACAATGTATTTGGAATTATTTAAGGAATAAGGAATCATTCTTTGAGTATTATGAGGTGATAATTTCGTTCGGGGCGTGATCAAATCCAATAAAGCCCGAAGGGCTTTATGACAGATTTGATCATGCCCGACCGAAATTATCACTTCATAATATTCAAAGAGTGATTCCTTATTACTTATATTTACATAATTTTAAGCCATCGTATGATTAAATATCTAAATATAAATAAGCAAACCCCGCTGGCGCCTCAATTTGGCGTCATTTGAAGTTATGGGTTATATAGTACAAAATCGATACGTAGTGTTATCACAGGCAAGACACTGTAAAATGTAAATATTCAAGTTTGTCATCTCGTTTCTGTATGTTTAACGTGCTTACATTTTTTTTTCTGAATCTCAATTTTTTAAAACATTGTTATATTTTCATAGCAAATCCCAACAACTTTTTTGCGTTTGTGCCAACTTTTCCTGTTCAAGCATCACGAATTTGTTCTTATAGTAATACACTTTTCGAAACATTGACCGAGTCAGCAATTAGATCCACATAGCACGAATTAACTGCTTATTAACAACTTCCATTAATATCGAGATTCAGAGATTCATTCCCTGAAGAAATACATATACTGTATTTTTTTTTCAGAGCACAGCTTGGATAAATGAAACAGTAATTTAAATTGTCCAAGAATTTTGAAATTCAAAACAGGCAATAAATATGTTTGCATCATAAATTACGCAACTTTTACCCCCGTATTAGATAAATAGGAGGTTTAAAATTGTTTTAGAAATATTGCAACTCGTCATTAAATACCTCTAGCCAAAAGCTCTTCTTTCACCGTATTGTTAGTCGTGGTTGTTTTATAATACAATAAATACATGTATATAAAAACTTCGTTTTTTAATTTTTTTTAAATAACACTGTGCCGGATAATTATGCCAGTGCCAAGGTTGCATTTTTGCACCCGTCTAAGCTGACTATATCGAAAAAAATCAAATATACTATATGATAGACCATTGCTTAAAGAGTAAACAACCACTTTGTTATCATTGTATCTCACCTGTCAGGTGAGATATTTACCTTTAAAAAACAGATTCCTACAGGAAAATATAGGAAAAACAATATTCCTATGGGAAATTTGAAATTTCCTATCGGAATACAAGAACGTCCTGTAGGAATTTCAATTCCGATAGGATTTGATAAAACCCGATAGGAAATCTTAATTTCCTATAGGAAAACTACCTGTCTGAATCAAATTCCTACAGGAAATACCATTCTCTTATAGGAAATATAATTCCTATAGGAGTTTTTAGAAAATCCTACAGGATTGTCAATATTTTCTGTAGGAGAATCATTTCTCCTATGGGAATTATCATTTTCAAATGGGATATTAATTTTAAAAGGTAAATATCTCACCTGACAGGTAAAACACACTAAAAACAAAAGTGGTTATATACTCTCTAGACAATGGTCTATCATTTGGTATATATAGATTTTTCTGAAACTGCTTCTTAAGCGGGTGCAAAAATGCCACCTTGGTACTGGCATCATTATCCGGCACTGTGTTAAATGTATCTTCTTGATTCTTTGATATCTGTGGTGGGTGCGTGTGTTTTGTTTTATCTTTGATTTTTTGTTCCAAGATTTTTTAATTTTATATAGACAAAAACAATGCTTGTTCTCTAGGTATATTTACAATATCATGGCTGAGGCTAGAACCATTTTAACAAGACCTTGGACTTTCATTAGGGCGTAGCTCTATTTCTTGCGTCAAAACAAGTTAAAAATGATGCGGTTTGAAGCGAAATACGCACGGATTGCGTAGTCTTAGCTCAAAAGCCAGACAAATCTTGTTGATTTCAAAGAGCCATGGCAGAGTGTATAGCAATGAAAAAGGCATGCCTTCGTCACATCGCTGTTTGACACAACTACCAAAAGTCCAAGGTCTTGTTAAAATGGTTCTAAACTAAGACTAGATTAAATTACTGTCGCCGTAATTGAAAATGTACTCAGCGATTCTGGGAGGCTGCCAATCACCCCAACCCCCGCTGAAAGCAAACATTTTCCCCGCCACTGCGTTTTGCCCCCCCCCCCCCCTCGACCAATTATAACTACTTCAGTGGCCATTTCCGCTCGCGAACATAAACCTCCTTTTTTGCGAACGGATTCGCAAGTGGAAATGGCCAATTTGTTACGGTTGTCCCCTAGACAGAAAGCTGGAGCTACTTCAATTTCTTCCAAAGTCCACTATTTTAAAACCAAATAAGTTAAAAATCAGTTATTTTCCATTTCACTTGACAGACAGACAAAAGACAAACAAGATTACTTTTATACCTATATGTCATGTATATGCTTTATAATAAATATCAGAGACATAAATAACATTTATGTTATTATGTTATTTATGTCTCTGTAAATATATTAGAGATTGTGTTTCCACGCGAACAGATTTCTCGTCGGGATTGGTATTCCGTTAATTCTGAATACAAAAATCAAGATTGATGAAATCGTAGCCAAAATATAGGAAATGTAGTATTAATCTTGAAACTAATCAGAATATAAGGATTAGACATGGATCCTTACCGTATGACCGACAATAATAATTCAGTGAGTAAATGCTTCTTCATTTTTTCCCCGATTACTTGATTATGTATGCTATAAATATATTTTTCATAAACAAATATTTATTGTCCAGCTAGATATATATGCAGTACAGCACTACTAGCATTGCTATGAATCGAGTATCAATTTAAATTTGTAATTAAGGATGTTGTTATCTTGCTTATGAAAACTATACAAAATCACTGCATAATATACAGCTCGCCTAATAGATTTTTTTTATCAGTTAATATGGCTATTTAGAAAATGCTGATAATTAATAAAAAAAACATCTGTTATATTTGCAGTTTCCATCTGTCATCACCTTAAATGTAGGAGGGAAGATCTTTGCCACTCGACTCTCAACACTGCTGAAGTATCCCGATTCCATGTTGGCCGTGATGTTCAGTGGACGTCACGTCATTGACAAAGACAGCGATGGCAACTACTTCATTGATAGGGATGGTACTCATTTCAACCATGTTTTAAATTTCTTGAGAAATGATCAGGACCTACCACCAGTTGCACTTGCTGAAGAAGTACTGAAAGAGGCAATTTTCTACGGAATTGCACCTTTAATTGATGCCATGAAAAATTCGCCTCCGCTGTTTGCCGAGTATGTCGTGAGGCAAAATATCCGAGACAAAATCGAGGATTATAGTGCTGTCAAACAGAAATTAATAGACCTCGCCAGAGAGCAGGTGGTAGAAAGTGGTGCCATAATTTCAGTGGTGCGAGTCGCCACCACTAAAAATCAACCAATCCCAGGAGATCTGCAGTTTTCTAAACAAGTGTACAAGCAATTCTACAGAAAATTTCGAACATACAAGTCTTTCGAGTCATGCTTTGGCAAATACCATCTGCATATTCCCTGTGAAAATATCAAAGGGCTGCCCAATGTCGTTATGGACGTGCTTGCCAACTGTTTAACATGTGATCTGAATAAAGAGGGCTACCATTGTTCTTATTCTGTTGAGGGAATCCATGATGAGGAACATAAACTCAAGACCATCACATGGTCCGATGATGAATTTCATGTCTGCACTAGCTGCCACGTTTTTCGTTTTGATTGGCTGGACACATCACTTCAATTTTAAGGAATTATAACGCAGTGTTTAGTTGATGAGGTCAATAAAAGCACATTATGATGTGCTTTATTTCCTATATCAATTTTATCAGCTAGGATACATGAGTTCTGCTTTATTTCTTTGCACAGCCAGTGGAAAACTTTGAAAAGAGTAATATTTTTTCTTAAGTTCTAACCTAAATGGTAGTAATTTTTAAATTGTTATAGAGTCATTTTAACAAGATCATGGACATTTATGGTTTAATTAATGTAACTATCGAGTTCAGTTCAGGATCATCAAAAGTGGAAATTGACTCTAGCCCTAAGTGATTTCATAGGAATAGTTTAGAGTTAATAAATGTTGTTGGTTTCTATGTTATATAATGTCTAAATCGCTGACAATGAAATAGACCAGCATACATCAAATGGCTGTTGAACTACTCAAAGTCCATGGTCTCATTAAAATGGCTCCATCTAAAATACTTCCTAATGTATGCATAGATAATACAATCAGCCATTTGTAATTCTCGAAAGATTTTCATCTCATCATGGTTGTGTTGATTAGTATTGTTCTTACATTTTTTATTTTTTTTTTTGCAAAAATTATTTTAGCTATATTAATTATTATATTATAATTACAATCATATGCAATTTATTGTTAATATTTTAAGGTAAACAAATTATGTTTGTAAATAAGATGGACTGAACAAACATAATGTATTAAATTATCATAATTTTTTTATATTCAAATTGTTTATGAAATTAAAGTTCACATTTAATTTTATTTACATCTTATAACATGTATAAAGTTCATACCCATTTTTGTGAAGATATGCAACACACATAAATATATGGTTTTGGCTTCACAAATTTTTATTTTGTTATTTGATATAGTATATTTCAAGCAAACCCTGGGAAATACATGTATTTAAATATCATGACATCTATTTATCTATATAAAAAAATGTCAGCTACCGCACTTTTTTTTTCTAGTCAAGCTTTTATCGTGGTTATGATAAACATTACAAGCAGACATATATACTATTTTATGAATATGTATCTTACAATAAAACAATTTAAAAAAACGCACCTCATCCATGTTCCCCATTTAAAATCATTATGCATTATGCATAAAATCATTTTGTGTATGCTTCATACCCTCATGACTGCACTATAAGATAAACAATGCGAGTTCTGAGGCCACCTTGGACTTTGGACCTAATATTATATATTTGATTGATCTTAATTGTTTGAAACATATTATTATAAATACATTAAATATTATTATAATAATTGTACCTCCACATTTGCCATACTTGTATGCCATTGTACAGTTACCTGCTTAAAATTGTGAAAATGAGTCTAATTCTGTCATTTTTTCCCCCCAACATTTAAGTTTACATTATAACACTCCTACATTATTTATGATATATTTTTATCATAAAAATAAATGTAGGGTACCTTTGTTTTATATTCATTTCTGAAATAAATACACAAAATATATTATTTGATAAATAACATTCTTTCTCCACAAAATGTTTCTTGTTGGCTTGTATGTTTGTGTGAAATTGCTTTTTAAAATTAATGTATGGCTTTTGTTTATTTAAAATCTATTAAAATTTTATAATGTGCATTAGTATATCTAGAATTTGCTTTATTTAATGTACATCTATTGCATATGTACATGCACAGTCACTAGTATAAAGTTAATAAAATTTGATCTCATATCTGTATTGTAAAGATAAATAAAATAAAATTGTGCATGTACTTTGTTTAATATTTATTATGCAAACAATAGAAATAAAAGGTGTCACACTACATCTAAAGGGTCTTTATCAGACTTTGAAACTTGAATGTCAATTTGATTCTGGAAGACTTTAGTCAGTGATTCTTGTAGCACTTTGAGAAATCCCCTCTCTGTGTTGCTATGGTCACACAGAATGACTGACACGCCTGACTGGGCAGCATGGAGGACGTCATGGTGACTCATTTCTCCGGTGACATACAGGGAAACATTGAGGTTCTTCAACAGCCCCCCACCGGACCCAGCACAGACTGCCACAGATGAAATGCTATCACAGCCTATTCCTGATATTGTGGGAAAACAACACCAACATTTTTCAAAATAAATCCTGACTTTATGTCAAAAAAATCTGTCTAAAACGGGCAGATCCAGAAATTTTTCCTGGGGAATTAAACACTTTCCATTTGTATATTTTCAATTAATGCATGCTATCATACATGTATATAATCAACCAAAGTAAAGAAGCTAAGATCAGTGTTTTTTTCAGAGGACTTGCATATGATGTATAGGGACACAGAAATTGTTTTTCACATAAGGAGGCATGCTATAAATATTGATGACTATATCATTTTCCAAACTACCTAAAGTTTTAAACAATAATTACCGTTAAATAAAATTCACATGATTTTAACATCCGTGTTTGTTACAATAGTAAGTACAGTGAGTGGTTTTCAGCTGTTACCTTGAGCAAGCCATATAATGACTGTGAGCAAGCCATAACATTTACCTTGAAAAAGCCTTATATTTACCTTGAGCAAGCCTTATGTGTGCTAGTCCAAGATGCTTTTTTACCCTCTCTACAGCTTCACTGACAGAGATAGGTGATATCAAATACCCGATTCTGCCCATCCCATATCCAGATTTAGGTATCTACAAACATACAGGTAAGATTTTACATGCATCATGAAAATTAAATATTTTTGTTCATAGAATGATATTCATGGATGTGCAAAATTGCTTGTACAGACTTATTTGTGTTTATTTTAAAAACAAATTAAGAATTTCCATTATTTCATCAAAATTAACTTGAAATGCATGGAAATTTTATTGCAATATAAAACAAAAAGTGAATTGTCACATGAGCACCTTCAAAAATATGATAATACTTAAAAACAGTAAAACCTCATTATTACACATTCAATAGAACAGAAAAAATTGAAAGATATATAAGAATTCTAGATAGAGAGGTAAAAACATATATAAATATAAAAACATATAAAGAAACAACAATTTAGGACTTTTATCTTTCTTTCTACCTGGGTATGGTATATCCATGTTATTGGGGATATATATAAGTTACATTGATTTAAATTTAAATTTTTTAATCCTTCATTACACACCCATAAAATATGATGTTTCAGTGACTTGAAAATCTCATCAGAGGGCAATCTTTAACCAAAATCATTTTTTGATAGATAGGGTAAAACATGGTTATAGCAAACACACTTATAATGAATTGATGCTTACAGCCAAGTGATTTTCATTCCCCATGACTTTATTACATGTTGTAAACTTGACGGATATAACGAATTCAATTATAATAGAGGAAAATTGCCCATCCCTGGGACTTCGTTGTAAGCGTGTTTTACTGTACATGTAGCAAAGATAATCTTTATAACAGTTAGCCATCTTTTACTACATGCATTTCTTACTTTTTGTAAATCAAATAACTCTGTGCTTTGAATTTTGCCACTGAAGCACTGTGTGCTCTCCAATATGGCTGGTAAAGTTCCACTGTGACATAGTACATTGATCTCGCAAAATTCCTTATTTCTGGAAAGAAAGAATATCTGTAAATATTCATGTAAATACTGATTCATACAATACATATCAAAAGAGTTTGTATTCATGCAATAATAATTGCATTAGTTTTCATATTGTATGTAAATTTGAATAGTTATCCTGAAGTTTGTAAGTATTAAATGATTCATAAAGTGAGCTACTTTAAAACAAGTTTTATTCACAATGACTTTATTTCATGATTTACAGATGATAAACTAGTTCGCTGTGGCTAATTTTTGCGATCAAGATGTAGATTATCTAGAGACTAATACCGGTAACCCAGCGACATTAGACGCCAGGATTGCACTGTGAATTATTCCCGACAAAGAGGCTCTTGCGAACTTCACGAAACGATATATGGGTAGATTTATGTTTTAATAAAAAAAATTCTTATAAAATGTAAAAACAGAAAATAATCAACCCTTTTTTTAATTTTTAGCTCTATTACATGTATTTTGAAGGGGGAAAACACTATAGAGTCCAATGATTTATGCAACTCACAATTCATTTACAGTTGTGAATGTGTTTTCTATTCCACTAACACATTCAAATATTGAATCCCTATCAGTGCTGGAAATAGTGAGTTGTAGCTTTTTGTTGTAGGGACCTGCAGGTGCCATTGACTGGGTAACTGGTTTTGAACTGCTTATATCTGTAATCAGAAACACCGACCACATTCATAAAAAGATTCTCAAGTTGAATGTCAAAAAATATACATGTATGTCATCTTCACCAGCCATAGGATTTTCATCCCCTGCTTGCCCATATCTAAATGAGCGGAGAAAAAAAAACTTTGGGCTATATTGCAAAGACAAATCATATCATTCATATGGTAATACCGGTAATTCCTTTTAGCTGTCACATTGCAAAGATGAAAATCATGCAACAAAATTTAATATTAATTTTTCTATTTCAATTGTCAGACATTTGATTATTTTAATTAATACACTGTACTAGCCATCAAATATCTTAAATAAAATGCAATGTACTCATATCAACCAGGAAAGCTTACCAAACGCTTGTAGTAGCCAGTCATTTACTCCACCAGCCAGGGCATCATAGCTGGTATGCGGGGAATAAATAGCAATCCGGTTCTCTATACAACCTGTTATGATCCTGTCCTTCCAGTTCCTTTGCACCAGCTTCTTCATAGGGGCAAAGATAGGTGGATGGTAGGAAATAATCAGGTTAGCATTCCAGTCACGTGCCTCCTTATATACAGCCTCTGTCAGATCATTTGTCAACATCACCTTTTTTACCTTCAATAAGACAATCGATTTTTTTTATATTCTTTAATTGGGAGGGGGCCAGGGGTATATATAACTCTGAAATAAAAATTTCATTTTTCTTCAGAAATAAATATGTCAATTTTTAATAAGAACTTATTTTTGACTTTTTTTTTGGGGGGGGGGGGTATTTTTATAAGTACATGTACACTGTACTCTTTTAAGGTACCGGGTACCCAGTAGTCAAGTATACCCAGTCATAATACAAAATATTTTCCGATTAAATTTTTGCATGTTATATTTTTTACAACATAATCACAAATACGTGAAAAAAATAGATAATTGCCAAAACAACCAGTTATAGGACATACCTCATGTGGAGGGGTTGGTTCCACCAGAAGACCAACATTATCCCAGGACTCAGCAAAACTAGGGTCTGCAAACTGCTGTAATTTCTTCACCACAGTTTTCAAATCCATATCGGAACACTCACTGGTGCAAAATGTTTTTTGTTGATGAATAGAGGATAATATGCCTGCAAGATATTAGATATATAAATTAAATGGGTAATCTGTATGCACAGTATTCAAGAGAAAATGTATGCCAATGTGTAAAAACCAAGTAATTAATTTGAAGACAGCTGATATGTGTTAAAAATGGTCTCTAAGAATCTCATAAATCATCATGAACAGACGTCAAATCTATATAAACTTTTAAAAGATATGAAGATAGTCAGTAAATGTGATCATTTTGAATGTGGCCTAAATCCTAGAACTATAGAATGTCATTTGAGACTGAATTGCAGTAATAAATGTTACTTAGAGTCTGATCATTACTAGATTTACTACAAATTGTTCAAGAAATAATTTTACCCAAGCCTGCTTTTAATTACCTCTTAATCCTAAGTGGGGTGCGATTCTTGGTTGCAAAATACTGTAAACAGAAGGAGTGATTCTTGAAAGCATGAGAATCAGTCAAAATCGATCAAAGTGAAAATAAAAGTAGAAATTGCATGGCTTGAAAATATCAATCCCGATTGTTAATCATAAGCAAGATGTTGAATAAAGTTTTAGATGATTTTCATCTGTTTCAATTTTTTTTAATTAGCTAACTGTTAATTTTTTACCATTAAATATCACTGATAAAAGAACAAATGAAGACAGGTCTCGACCCTTTATAGGAATCGGGCTCGGACTACAAATCACCAAATAACATTTCGTAACTGTCAATTTCAGCATGGTAAATGTCAAAGTAACGGGCAGAAATATTATATTTTCGGTGATCAGAAGATGTTCGACTTCCTCTCAGAAATTTGTTCCTACGGCCAGAGGTGTATCGCGTGCTCAAATTGAAGATTTTTGTGAGTTTGTGGACAGAGGGCGAAATATTTTGGTTCTTACAGGTGCTGGTATTTCAACAGAGAGTGGAATCCCAGACTATAGATCTCAAGGAGTAGGACTCTATGCCACGAGCAAAAGCAGGCCTGTCATTTACCAGGATTTTGTGAAAAGTGACAAAATCAGACAAAGATACTGGGCAAGAAATTTCATTGGATGGCCAAGATTTTCTTCTGTTCAACCAAATATTTCTCACACTTTTCTCAAGAAACTTGAAGATTTTGGTAAAGTTTGTTGGTTAGTGACGCAGAATGTTGACGCCTTACATTTTAAAGCTGGAAGCTCGAAGGTGACGGAACTTCACGGGAGTTCACACAGAGTAGCTTGTTTGAGGTGTGATTTAATATAAAACAACCAGACATGATCTACAAATTTTGATAGAAAATCTCAATCCATCATGGAGAGCCTTTTCAAATGTGTTAGCACCTGATGGTGACATTCAGTTATCTCAGGAAGAAATAGAGGGATTTCAGGTGAACACTCCCTAAATTAAGTTGTCTTTTAAAATTTAGATTTCAGTAATTTATTTTTGCCAATACAATTTATATACATGTACCTAAATATCTCACAAGACAAGGGTTTTAAGTTCACTTCTCTCACCATAAACTGTTTACAGTAAAACACAGTTATAGCGAACCACTTATAAAGAATTGACGCTTACAGCGAAGTGATTTTCATTCCCTGTGACTTTATTACATGTTGTAAACTTAACGGATATAACGAATTACGCTTATAAAGAAGTAAAATTGCCCGTCCCTGGGACTTCATTATAAGCATGTTTTACTGTATGTGAAGTTGAGCACCAAAAACCCTTGGATAACAAAAATGATACATGCATTGCTAGCAACTTTTCCATTGCTCTTATTGAAAGAAATCACAGGATATGACCAGTATATGGTAAAATGTTGCTGCAATAATGTACTACATTAAATGTAGGCCCTCAGTGATTTTTTTTATCTGATGTTTTCTTCAAAAAAAGGGGGAGGCGGGCTAGGTACGGTACCAATAAGAAGTTGTTATATATTCACCACATACAATTTATATGATCATTGTAGAGTGTATACATTATAACCAAATGATGTTTGGTTTTTTTTTCCTCCCTTGTCAGACTCCACATTGTCCAAAATGCTCAGGGCCCCTGAAACCAGAGATTATCTTTTTTGGAGATAATGTTCCAAAGTCTACCGTTGAATTTGTTTTCCAAAAAGTACAAGAATGCGACCAAGTATTAGTTGTTGGCTCCTCATTAGAGGTAAGTGTTCAAAACAGAGCATAGGAAATTGGATATTAATTTTGAGAAGTTTTATCCAATTTTGGAAATCGATCTCTTGTTTAGTTGCGATTAGTCTCACTTGAACTTACTGAGTTATTGTAGATTCCTAATTAAATGCAAGCAATTAATATCCAAGTAAAATCTTGAAAAGCACTCCTCAAAATCTCATTTTTATTGTTCTAACAGTTGTAAAGTATACCAATTTATAAACAAAAGTTTGGGGCTTACAATTTTATATTACAAAGTGAGGCCATCCTTAAAAAAGTTTGTTTGGAATTGCCACCTGGAGGTTTCTAGAACCAGGAGGGAGGGAGGGAATTTTTTTTATTTTTCAAACTTAAAGTTTAACTTATTAAAAATTGGTAAAAAATAAAAATTTCCATATGAAAAAAAAAAGGTCTTTATTTTTTGCTAATACATGTAAAATTCTATCAGCGGAGGTATTTCAATGAGGCAGGAGGCAGTTCCAAACAATTTTATTTTGGCCTGACAGAATGCAGAACTAAGTACACATGTAAAAGGAAACTACAGTAACTTACAAGAGAGACTAGCTCCAGGTTTATAATGTAACAATACAATCATGTATATTAACTTTTATGCTGTAAATGTTTGAAACTGGTTGTAATAGAATTATATACAATGTAATGTACAAATGAGTTTATTTTAGATTCATCACATCTGCATTCAAAATTTTTATCAAATTTAATTTGGTTCATACATGTTTCAGAAAGCTACATTTTTCACTTCCTTTTTAGGTATATTCAGGGTACAGATTTGTTTTAAGGGCATCAGAAATGAAGAAACCCATTTCTCTTTTAAACATTGGTCCAACTCGGGCAGACAAGCTAGCTGATCTCAAAATAGATGCCAAATGTAGTGATGTTCTGAAACAAGTGTCATTTATATGTTCTTGATAATCATCATATGTATATTCACTGAGTATCTGAATGTACACTTTTAATTGCATTTAATATATTTATTTATGTTGAATGTGAACACAAAGGACTGGCTCTATATCTGTGATTAATAAATTTTTAAGAAGATGAACATTTTAAATATTTTGGAGGACTTTTGAGAAATGTTAGAATAGAATTGATCTGCACAGTTTGCTTCTAAAAGTTAATGTTACTCTCTTCAATTGTCCCACCATGACCAGTAGAACAAAGACCATACTCTTCTCGTTACTATGATGTCACATCCTTGTACACGAATATCCCACACGATGAAGGTATCAAGGCCTGCAGGGAGGTCTGGGACAGTAGAACGATTCAGCAGCCGTCAACCGAATCTCTACTCAAGCTCTTTGAACATGTTCTCAAGTTGAAAAAACGGATTGACCAAACTTTGGGAACGGATAAGCCAAAAACCAAGGGACGGATTGACCGGGACGGTTTTATCTTGGAACGGATTGACCGGCACCCGGGACTGGTTGTCCCGAAAATTTGACAATTGTTCGTGTCGTAAGCCATTTTCAGTGCTTTATATATTCATTTTACTGGCTTAGTATCGATACATAAGATCCGACACTTTAAAGATGCCTAGTGTTGTTGATTTTATTTTTGTTTATCTGTTCACTACACCTTTTAACCAATCTTTTGAAACCTGCTTCGACCGAATTAAGACATATCTGAATTCTCTATATATACTGTTCTGATTTAACCCAATTTTAGAAAATCAAAAACGAACACTGTGACTTAAATGTAAAGCTTTGTCTTTTAAATAACAAGTGAACAAATTGTAACTACATGTATATAAATATATGTGCTACATACAATAGTGAAGTTTTCTGTCAAAGTTTTTCCTTTTGCACGTTGATTAATACAAGGATTGTTAAATTCATCGTTAAATTTACCTTTGTCGAAAACACGCGATCTGTCTCGCATACACGCACTGTCCATAGAGGCAACTCGCTGTTTTTTCCGTCTCATGAACAAATCGTTCTATTTTTCCAGTTTTACATTTTAAAAAAAAATTCAGTCAACCCAGGCTTAATTATAAAAGCAGTCGTTCTCAATATTACAATATTTTGGATTTATTTCATTTTGGATCATCGATTTTTTTTTCTGATTTTTTTTTTTATTGTTCTCGGAATATTCATTGAATTTAATTTAAGCGCAGTCACGAAATCTAGATTACTATTCATACATTTACTTATATGTTATACATTTACTTTCATGACAATTCTTATTTTAAAAAAATACAATGTTCAAATAAATTCCTTTTTATTAATAATATGCATGCAGTTTATATTTAATTTTCCAATGATTCCATTAAAACAAAGATTCTACCTTTGTCAATATTTTATACACAAAGCAGCATGGGTAGCTTCTATAATTTATATGTGGATTGATTTTTATTAAATATAAATTTACATTTTTCATGGTTCTTATTTAAGGAATAAGGAATCATTTTTTGAGTATTATGAGGTGATAATTTCGGTCGGGGCGTGATCACGCCACGACCGAAATTATCACCTCATAATATTCAAAGAATGATTCCTTATTACTTATATTTACATAATTTTATGCCATTGTACGATTAAATATTTAAATATAAATAAACAAATCCCGCTGGCGCCTCAATTTGGCGTCATTTGAAGTTATGGGTTATATAGTACAAAATCGATACGTAGTGTTATCACAGGCAAAGACACTGGAAAATGTAAAGATTACAACAAGAGGACCATGGGAAACATCGCTCACCTGAACGTATGGGATTATTACTGTACACTCATAACATGTATAGGCTCTGACAGACTATGAGCAATAACAGACATAATAAAATCAGTTTTATGGAGTCATATACAAAATATCTGAACAAAAAAAAAAAATTCACCGGCATATTCTTATGTTTATCATTGACCCCCTTTATATTATTTATTTATTATTATTATATATTTAATTTTTAATTTAACCTTTAATCTTGTTCGCAAGCTTTAAGATATTCCGGAAAGTATAAAGCACATTCGGACGTTGCACATGGTGTTTGTAAAAACTATAGTAACGCCAAAATATTGTTAAAAATTGAGATCGTAACGATTGAGATTGAGATTGTTGTGACAGTGAATAGTCATTTTTGCAAAGCGTTTTGAGAAAATATAATGTATTATATTTTCTTACACTGAAAAAAGTTATGATAGATGATATACTTTGATAAAGAAAATATTTTAAGTGGTTGACATATGGATTTTTGTTTTACAGTTTCTAAAATAAAATAGAATCACAGCCCCCCTTCGCCACAAGGCTCGTGCCCTACACCACATCGGGTTTTCGATCAAATACTTCTCATTTCATACATGTGAGATGGTTTTCTTTTATAAATGTAGATTTTCTATTCACATGGAATGATTTTGGACGAAAAAACTTGGAAGTTCTGCAGTAGAATTCGAAATTTTAATAAAATACCCTAAAAATAATACGTTGCGCCTACCCCACCTGCATATTGTCGAAGTGTTTGGACTTTTCCAAAGATATCTCAACTCCCGTGTTACTAGAGGTAGTTTATCAATAACCACTGCCTTCCATGCGATACGTTTGGTTATCAAAATCGATTTTAATTAAACATAATAAGTCTTTGAATACTCGATGACCTACTTTCACCGCTTCAAAATCACGGCCCCCGTGTTACACCGATCACAGCCCCCTTATGTGGGATTCTACACGGTGCCTCCTTTCCTCCTGGAAAAAATCATCGCCCGCGCATAAAAACGTTCCTTGTAATTTTAGGGTACAATTCTTTGTCATGTAAACAAGGCTCGTGCCCTGCTTTTGTTTACATAGGTTCAATGTATCAGTAAAAAAAAATCTTTTTCAAACTGATTTGTCTATTTTCTTATTAATTTTAAGCATAAATAAAAGCATAAATAAACAGTTCCTAACGTTAAACACAATCATTTTAGGTGTAAAACTGGAATTTTCACTTCAACATTCAAAATGTAAACAAAAGATTTGTTTACATAATAAGAATTGTTACGAGCTCTGTAACTCGCTTATAGCTCTACGAATGAACCTCAAATGTTGGTTGCCTATTAAACATGCCTTAATAAAGAATTGTAAACATTAAAATCGGAAAAATAAATTTTTACCAAAATCGTGACCATGCTTTAAACATTCACAAGTTAGACAACGTATAAAATTTTAACAAGTTGAACCATTTCAACCAGAGCTTGGACTTGTTGGGTAGTTGTGTCAAAAAGCATTGTGCCGTAGGCTTGTCTATTTCATTGTTGGCCACTCAGGCATTGCTCTTTGAAATCAACAAGATTTGTCTGGTATTTGAGCTAAGACTATTCAGTGTATATTTCACTTCAAAACAGCGTTTTGACACAGGAAAATGATAGTTACATGTACATCCTACCGAAAGTCCAAGGTCTTGTTAAAATGGTTCTAATTCGTTAGCTACTGTAGGTTATTGCAACAATAAAGTAACGCAAGAGCTCTTGCACATTTCAAAACCACATTAAAATTTCCTTATAATTATACCGACGCACATTGCCATCCATGCTTAGAAATTGTCTAGAGTATAGAGTGGCGTCGGAAGCAAATTCAAAGTGGAGGGGGTGGGGTGGGGGTTAGACTTATCAAAAATCTTGACAATCAAAAAAGGTCTTTGGTATGTATAAATTTGCAAAAAAAGTGGGGGGGGGGGCTAAGCACCCCCCCCCTAGACCCCCCCCCCCCCGGTTCCGACGCCTATGGTATACGTATGATGTATGTCCGATGATAATTGGTAACTTACTTCTAACATATTTGTTATTAATATTGAGCGTTTATTTGCGTAATGTATATGATTACGGTTTTACTTATTTTGAAAATCTTGTTTATTACATGCATAGCATTCTTGTGTTGTATTATAGTATACTTGCTTTCCTAAAAATTTTCTTTAGAAGGATTTTTTTTTACTTACCCTCCCCCCCTATTTCCAATTGCATTTACCCTTCTGGATCTGATCCCAAACAAATATGGTGTGAATAAATCTAAAATTTTTTTAACCTGACTTTCTTCTAGAACCGTTTTAACAAGAGCTTGGACTTTCGGTGGGATGTTACTATCTAGTTTACTCATCAAAACAAGCTTTTAAATATTGACCTCCTTTCTTCTAAGAGAAGCTCATTAATATTCATAGACTGTCAAAACCGGAAAGTTGTTTGCCAAGATCTGCTCTGCTGTGTGAAATTGACGCTGTTTCAGCGAAATATACATCCCTGGATCAGGTCGGACGAGTGTCACTGCGTTCAATGTATTCATATCTATTAGCCAATGACTGGACAGTAAACAACGACTTGACCCCGCCTTCATCAAATCGGAGTTTGTCACGTACTACCCAAAGTCCAAGCTCTTGTTAAAACGGTTCTATAACACTGTTCCGGATAATTATGACAGTGCCAAAGTGGAATATTTCACCCGCTTAAGATGAAGTTTCGTAAAAATTCAAATATGTCAAATGATAGACCATTGCTTAAAGAGTTTATAACCACTTTTGTTATTGATATATCTCGTGAGATATTTACCATTTAAAAATAATTTCTATGGGAAAATAACTTTTCCCATAGCAGTGGCGTCGGAAGCAAATTGAAAGGGGTGGGAGATAGACTTATTAGAAATCTTGACAGGCAAAAGTAAAAGGATTATGGTTGGTTTATTCCTTTATGTGTCTATTCCTTTTAACTTTTTACAGTGAAATAAGATAAATCCAACATATGATGAAAGTAATAATAAATAATTAACTCTTGTACTATCCATGTGACCATAGGTATACTCTATACCTGTGGCCCTTAGAGGGCCCCATAATTGTCTAATTGCCTAATTGGCGAGTAGCCGTTCGGGGAACACACCTTATGGTTATGTGTAACTTTGCAAAAAAAAAAAAAAGGAGGTTGGGGGCTAAGCCCCCCTACCCCCCTCCCCCGGGTTCCGACGCCTATGCATAGGAAAAACAATTTTCGTAACGGATTTTTAGAATTTCCTACCGAAATAAATGAACTTCCTATATGAATAAAAATTCCGATGGGATTTGAACGAATCCCCCATAGGATTCCAAAATCCGATAGGAAATCTTAATTTCCTATTGGAAAATTACCTGTCTGAATTAAATTTCAGTAGGAAATACTTTTTTTCCTACATGAAATATAAATCCAGTAGGTTTTTCTAAAAATCCAGCAGAATACTTAAAATAAGTTGTAGTAAATTTAGCTCTCCTATAGGACATATTGTTTTTCCATAGGATATTAAATTTGAAAGGTTTATATCTCACCTGTCAGCTAGCCACTGGCATATAATTATCTGACACAATTTTTTCACCTCTGTATGCTAAAAAGATTTTTTTCACTAATTCCAATGTAAAATTGACTGGCTTGACTGTATAAAAACAACACTAAATCATTGTGGACTCTCTAATATTTCGCTTGAACAAAATATACAAAATACCAAGTGGTTAAAAGTAAAAGTAAAAAATGTTTTAATAGATCAATTTAACCAAAATTGGCAGTCAGTACTTCAGTCATCTGCTAAAGCTTTAAATTATAGACTATACAAGGAAGAAATAAAATTTGAAAATTATTTGGATACGTTAACAAAAAAAGATGCAATCATATTTTGTAGATTTCGAACTTGTAATCACCACCTACCCATTGAAAATGGACGTTGGTGTAATACACCTAGAAATGAAAGAATATGTAAAAAAAAATGCACAAAACACGAAGTTGGGGATGAATTTCATTATATTTTTAATTGTCCGTCATTACAAAAAGAAAGAAACCAATACTTACCAGCAAGTTATACCAAAACAAAAAATACTATTAGTTTTAAACATATAATGTCTAACAGTAAACACGGTTTTTTTAAGAAAATTATGTTCATTTATTAGAAAAATAAACAAAATATGCTTCCCCACTAGTTTCTATACTTCACATTTATTAAAACATGAGGCTACCTTTCTTTATACTTGTGTTTTCACGTATGCCGCTAGTACTTAATTAGAAAATCTTAAAGTTTATGTATTTTATAGTCTCT
Organism: Magallana ariakensis; assembly: GCA_020458035.1. Lineage (NCBI taxonomy): Eukaryota > Metazoa > Mollusca > Bivalvia > Ostreida > Ostreidae > Magallana > Magallana ariakensis. The sequence goes on along the minus strand of CM035814.1, from coordinate 22,672,419 downwards.
TTATACCATTGCAAAGTGGTCTTGAGATTGAAATAAATGAATCTGAATGTAAAATATATTGGACCTGAGGGGTTACAATATGACATCATTAAAAATAATTCACGTCTGGCTTACTTGTATGGCTAATTACCGGTTTAAACTCAAAATTTCTGTATTGTGCCTTGCATCCGTATCTCTGTATCTTGCTTCTTACTCTACGACTGACACTCAATTTTTTATTAATCATTAGAAATGCAATACTAAAGCATTGTAAACAATAAAACTGTAAAAATTAAATTTGACCAAAATCGTGACCATGCCCCTTTAAAACAGAAGTTTTAGGTACTACGCTACATGCCTGCACAGATCATAATTATGCGCTCCCCATTGAAAGCTAGTTTTTTTAAAACTGCAGTATGGCTAAAGCCAGCCCTTTCTATTTCATCATGAAGTGAAATATAACGGGCTGTATTAATGACTGAATAAAAAATGTTTTTCAATACGATAAAAACAAGAGATGTTTGTGAAACACTTATGCCCTAACCCCCCTCCCTTGTTAACATCTGCGAAGAAACGGAAACTTCAAATAATTAGAAAATTTCTACGTCCAAGGCATATAACTCTGTCAAAAATAGTTCGATCGTACCCAAAATCAAACTTGACCTAGATATTATTATAATAAATCTGTATACTCAATTTCATTTCAACGTGTGCAACCTCTGCGAAGAAAATGAACGGAAACTGCAAATAATTAGAAAAATTGTCTACGTCCAAGGGGCATAACTCTGTCGAAAATGGCTCGATCGTATACCCAAAATCAAACTTGACCTAGATATATTATTATGATAAATATCGTATACCAAATTTCATTTCAATATGAGCAACCTTTGCGAAGAAAATGAACGGAAATTGTTGGTGGACCGACCGACCGACAGATTGACAGCAGCAAAGCAATATGCCCTCCCTTCTTCGAAGGGGGCATAAAAATTATATATATAAACATTGAAGAAAACAAGCATGGATGAACAGTAAACTTATATAAATTATTTATTTCTCTGACAAAGCACTGCAGAATCAATTATTTCAGATACTCCTTCATACGAAAACGTTTCTTTTAATTATAATACATATCCCTCAAGGCCTGTTTGACATAGCCTCCCTTCAAGCGTCGCTCGTAAAAGTCGGGAACGAGCCTGCTAAGATGTTCCCTTCTCTGGTCATTGCAGGGAGCCGAAGCCGGTAAAGCTCTGCATAACCCAGGTCTAGTGTAACCGGCAATTGAAACCAAAATGGTGCACATGCAAAGGCAGAAGGTCAGAACTGGAAGGAAAGCAAATCTGTTCAGTGTCATTGTACTTGCATTGAGTTTGTCCGAAAACCTTAAACGATTTAAATACTTAAATTACCCGAACAATTTACTCAATACGGTACTTTTAAAATCACGACATTTCGAAGTCATTTTGACAGTTATTCTCGTTTGGTTTGAATATATATATCTCAATTTCATCTTAATAACCAAAATGATAACAGAATTAAAAATATAAAACTATAAAATTAAAATCGAATGCGTAAAAGTATATTTCTATCTTAATTAATTATTCATAATTAATTAAACTATAAGCAATTATATGACGTATAGGCAGCTACATGTCTGTCCATGTCGGAAATAATGTCAAAGAGAGCGGAGAAGGCAGTCAGTCTTCTTACTCTACTATAGTATATGAAGCTAAAATAACATTCAAATACATTATGGGTGAACTTATAATATGAAATACTGTTTGCCAGGAAATCAACCAAAATTTTGCGCGATAACTTACCTTTAAAATTCATTTTCTTCCTTTCGCTATGAAATCTTGCTCACAAACGACAAAATGGTTCATGTATGGATAAATTCTGTGTAGAACATGTCGTTATATACCTGTATCGGATTGTTTGAGGGGATCGAAAAAAAATCGCTTAAATTACAAATAATTTACATGTTGTTCGGTTTTGGTTTTTGGAATCATTTCTTTTGATTATGGGTTGTTTGCATGAAAAGTCATTGAAATTTTCAGGTGCGTTTCGTCATTACGACATGCTATAATTCAATGTCTGTATTTTTTGTTTGCGTATAGACTGCATAATTATATTTCACGTAATTATAAAGAGAAAAACTATTCGAATGAGATTTGTTTGTTCTTGGACTCATCACGTGCGGAAAAAATACTCCTTCTCTCTCTCTCTCTCTCTCTCTCTCTCTCTCTCTCTCTCTCTCTCTCTCTCTCTCTCTCTAAAATTCTTAGTAAAATGGAATTCGGGTTTATAGAGGTCAACAAACTATACTGTAACACATCTGATTTGAATCAAAATTTTAAATATTTTTTTTTAACCATAAACTATTATTTGGTGTACATATGATCTTTGTAAATACTAAATAAATATGGAAATATCTGAATGTTAAGTTTATCCACATCACTGTGTAGAAACGGACTAGGGTAACGCACTTTACCCTAGTCCAAGATGGCGATAGGGAAGCACGCTTCGATTATTTTACACTAAATTTACGCATTTGTCGGGGTAGTATGACGAAATAGATAAACTAATTTACAAGATTTGAAGTGTATAAACGTAACAATTGTAAAACTTTTGCAGAATCTTTCCTTATTATAGAGAAAAACCAAGGAAAATTTTCGACTATGATTAGGGTAAAGCAAATTCATGACTAGGGTAAAGATTTTTAAAACTTTAAACGCAATTAGGGTAACGCTTTAAGAAATTTCTTATAGAGAGCATAACTGTCTTCCTATATACTTTACAGGGTCTATCTTAAGGGGCTATTTTTGTAGATTAGAAACGCACTTTTCTAGCAAATCGATAACCCGTTGCGTTAAACACTATTGCTATAATGATTAATATTTAATAAATAAAAATTGCCCACATATTTCAATAGTAGTAATAATGTTATGAACAAAATTTGTGTTTTACAATGACCATGTCGACGTCACGCGATTTTAACCCCCTTCCTCGCAATCACATGTACTTTAACGCATATTCCCGTTTCCCTATAATTTGATTTTTGTCTATTACTTTGAGATTGAGAACTTGTAATTTGAGAGTTGAAAATTTAAATTTTAAGCTTTTTCATTCAGCAAAATGTCTGCACGAAAAAGTATTTGTTGCCTTACCATTACAGCGAAGTAGTGAATTGCGGGTCACATCAGGCGCGTAAAGCCTTACGAGGAAAGCGTGCGAGAACCGTGTATAATGTTTCATCAGGTTAATGAGAATTCATTAGGAACATTTAACTCATAGAAAACGAAAAACACTGTCCTAATCTTTTAATCAAACTTGTATTCTTTGTCAACAAACAAAAGAATAAGACAGATTTGAAACTGAGGCTGCCGATTAAGAATGTCTATAACGTTTCCGTATCGGTACAATATTCATATACGCAATCCGTCAACATGTTTTATACGGCTAACAAATTATGACTTTCACAGGCAATCCAAATCAACTATAAGTGACACTATGATGTTGTAAAATGCATGCATGTTTTAACACCATGATTGTGTACAGTTATCTCACATAACCTACAATTAACATCGGCAAACTGACTGAACCTGTTTATCTTTTGGGTATTTGATTTCATTTGGTGATCACGTGTATCTGTTATGTCAACGGCCAATAGTTATATATTAATCTATTTTAAGCTGTATAGTACAATTTTGAATGATAAGAAACACAAAAAAGCCACAAAAATAGAGTGAAAAACATACTTTTCATATTCTATGAAATGTGAGAGAAGAAAAAAATGAATTTACATGTAATTATTTACTCTTATCAACCCTCTTTACGGAAAATAACAAGATATTTAATCACAATGATTACAATAAATTTGTCCATGCAATTAAGCTAGGAAATATACGCCGTTATACAGATGTTGGGTCTGAAATCTAAATCATTTAATATTTTGATTTTTTCCAAAACAATGGTTTGAATTGTAAAAAAGGAAATAATTAAACAGTGATACACACTGCGGAAACTTCGTTTTTATTTCATAAGGCGTATCTCCTAGTAGTATTAAATTTGTTCTGGTTTTATGGACGGAAAATATTCTTCTACGCGGTTAGTATGATCAAAGAAAAAAAAAATAATAATCATTTGATTGCATAGCATCCCCCGTCATGTTGTAAATTTTGAATTTTATTCTCGGTGGGTGTAAATACAAAATTAACAACGTATTTACACCACCCAGTAAACTCAAAACTTGCAACATGACACCACAATAAATTTTGTAAATAATCAAATTCAAAAGCGGTTTGCAAACCGTTTAGCGTCTGGCAAAACGTGCAGCGCTTTTATAAGCGCTTCGGTAGACTGACCGCCGTTTAGCAAGCGTGTGGTGAAGTAGTACATTTTAGGGTCTGTAGTTTAAATAAATATATATATGAAATCATGTTTTATATTCCCAATACTAAAACACGATGTGATGTGTTTCTTGCATGCAAAGAAATTTAACAAATGTACGAATAACACTTCATATGTTTAATATAATAAATGTAAATGAAAAATAAAGTTGTAATATCATTATCCATGTTTGAATTTTTGAATGCACATTGATGAAACTAGATATAAAAATGAAATCATTAAATAGGGTCATGCAATCGCTCGAATATCCAAAACTCAAATTAAACACAGCAACAAAATCTGCGAAATCAATGATTAATAAGACGACCTATATTACGTTTGAATACGTTACACACGCATTGCAAACTTTACTCTATGTCTAAAATATCTTCAATCGGTGTGACGTCTTACGACAGTAGCAGCGAAAAAAAGTATATTTCAAGTTTATAGATTGTTTAAAGCAGTTACAAAGTCAAACTATGTAAATATTTAAATGTTACCCAAGTAACTTTACCCTAGTCACAAAAATAATTTACCCTAATCACAAAACATCGCTTCATCAGCTTTACCCTAGTTTGGAGCAAATCTTCGGCACGCGTTATCTCTTTAAATACGAGCAATTTAAGACAGATTTACGAGTGGATAATTGATAACTAACACCGCCCAACATATATTGGCAATAGTTTATAGAATCAAATATTAAAAAGGTAAATACTTGTGCGAAAAAATTTGAAGCGTGCTACCCTTTCGCCATCTTGGACTAGGGTAAAGTGCGTTACCCTAGTTCGTTTCTACACAGTGATGTGCAGTGGTGTAGTTCGGTTAGACTGGAGCAGGAGTTCGCGCACTGTAAGTTGCTTAATGCTTTTATGTTGATATATTGTGTTCATTCAAACAATAAAATGGTTTCTTTTGTGCTTTTTAATTATTTTCTCCTTTATTTTTAACTTGATTGTTTTGATACATCTACGGAAAAAACGAATAATTACGATCTACCCAGTTTCAATCGGTGTGCCCGTGTATTCCTAAAAGCTGATGTACATTGTAAGGAAAAAAAAGACATTTTTAATAGTACAACTCGGTCCTTCTTACATATCACCTAGGCGTCGGAACCGGACCGGCCCACCCCTTCCCCCAACACACATTCTTTTTTTAAATAACCAGACCCATAATTCTGTTGGTTTTTTTTTTTTTGGCTTTTTAATTTAAAATGTCAGAAAAAATCATTTCTAATTGATTTCCCATTTTTTTCAACGCCTTGGTTTAACCTATTGCCTTAATAAAAAGTTATGAGTAGTGCAGTGTTAAAAGAGAGATAACTCCAGAGCTTTACAAGTAGCTATACTTCTAATTTCTATCGGAATATTTTCAAAAAATCATATTAAAGTAAGTATTCGTTCCTCGGTCACAAGACTTGGTATGCCGAGAGTATTTAAATGCTTTACAGTCTTAGAACAAAGCGAGATAATTCTTTCGAAAAAAAAATTGAGCTTTTAAAAAGTTGTGATTTTTAGGCCCTTGAAACCCCTATAAGGCGTCAAAAAGTGGCCCCTCGGACCATAATTTTTAGATTGTATTCTCTACTCCTAACAATAAACCGAAAAGATTTTGAAAATCGGATGAAAAATAAAAAAGTTACAGCTAAACGCCTGCTTTGATTGATGGCCCCTGCAGATCCCTTATTTTTTCGAATTGTTTTCCCAAAACCTTTTACGGTCTGCGGATTGTGTAAGTCATTATACAGATAAAATCTTCTAACATTTACTTAAAAACTTTTTGAGAAAACGAACGACGCGTGATTTCTGTTTAACATTGAAACTCCCGTATAGTCCAGTCAATCTAGCTAAAAAAATCGCCCAACCTCAAAGTAATTGCAACAAAAGGTTTATTGGTATAATTCGATCTATTGACATATATGCTATTGATCATATAAAAAATCGACAGAAATCCATCGGCCACTTTTCGCCCATTTTGGGGTCAAAATATGGGTTTTTGCACAAAAATCGCTGAAAACTGGAAAATTTCTAAAATTTATTTCTTATGACAAAACTGTAAGAAATGAGCTAAAATATATGATGACATTTATGCCATATATATTTAAAGACATTACTTTAAAAACATTTTCAAAAGTTAAAATTTTTGGGTTAAAAGCTGCATTTTTGTGACAAATCGAAAAAAACTGGAAATTAGACATTATATACAGTATAGTCAATGTAAAAACAAGTCGATTTTGTAAAACCTTTTAGACAACACACTACATCACAATACAATGATAATCTTTATGTTTATGTAGCCATCCGAATTTTGGGTCAAATACTTATTTTTTGAAGAAAAAATGAGAAAAACTGAAATTTAAGACTGTCATCTTTTTAAAATGTACTATTGGTAAAACACGCTATATTTTTTATATAATTTGATTCTGGTTGTACCACGCTTTCTGATTGGCTAAAAAAATTAAAATTTTTTTTTATCTTCAATTAATACAAAAAAAAAAATCAATTATATGCAATGAATTCAATTTTTTTTTTGTTATATACGATATAAAGTGGTTTATAAAGCGTAAACTGGCCCATACTATTTTATATCATATATATAACTAATAAATATTGAATTTATTTCTTAAGTAAATAAGAAATGCAAGATTCATGAAAAGAATCATATGGAACTTATTTGAAAGAAACAATATGAAATCTTCAAATTAATTAAAAGACATATTTAGGTACATGTAGTTACCTCCTTAAAGTATATAAAATATAACTATAAATACTAATATATTCAACTGTTTTAACTTGAGCCAGAGAAAAGTTTGTCAGCTTCTATATATGACACCATGCCTTGAAATAAGCCATTTAATTGTACAATACAATTAAAAACATCAAAACCAAACATTAAAACAACTATGGGAAAATTTGATTTGCTTCAGATTCTAACATTGATTTGACACGATGTGTAACGTTTTTAATTGGAAAAGTGATGTTCGATATTAATAAAGGTCTGCATGTGATTATAATTATTTTCTAAACTATCACCGAGGGCAATGAGTTCAGCGGATCAATAATATCGTAATGACATAATGATGGGTTCTACCTTGTTAGAATCTCTATACATTTGTTCGTAGGAACAATAGATAGAATCGCAAAACACAACTATGCGTGTATGGCTACATTGATGAGGCTAGATGGTTAATTTTCAAAAGCAAACAAATATGTTTTTTTAATCAATAAATTGAGTTTTACTCGTAATTTTGAAATTTCTTGTATAATTAACATGATGTAGTATTTTTATTTTTTATTTCTTCTTACATAATATTAAAATGACTTCATTCTTATATCGCAGAAATTGAAGTGAAATATATAAACTATATATTGTACTATTTATATTCGACTATTGTGGAAAATTAAATTGTGTAACAATGTTGATGCGACGTTATGTATTCTACAAAAGAGGATAAATTTCTCCTTACTAAAACACTTACGGTATTCAGAAAGAACGGAAGACAGACATTTATATTTTTATGGATAAGAAATGAAATATATAAACTATATATTGTAATATTTATATTCGACTATTATGGAAAATTAAATTGTGTAACAATGTTGATGCGACATTATGTATTCTACGAAAGGGGATAAATTTCCTCGTACTAAAACACTTAATACGGTTTTCAAAAAGAACGGAAGACAGACATTTATTTTTATGGATAAGAAATGAAGTTTTATTAAGCACTCATTTTGGATATTGCTTTCAAAACAGAGTGAGAATTTTTTAATGATATTTTAAAAATATATAGATTGTATAATTCCATTCCCGAAATGAAGTGCGAGGCATTTGTATGTACAGTAAAGTACATATACACAATAATGGTGGCCCGTTTGATACTTGACCACATTTTGTACAGCATTCAAGAACAATGAAAAATTATTCAAACAAAATTAAAAATGGTTACATCGTGAGCATGCCGACGCTGAGACATGTCATTAATGATGGAAAGGGGCCTGAAAGAATTAAAAAAAAAAAAAAACATTTATATGGCATACATGTATAACCTTTACGGTAATTATTTATCATAATCTATCACTAATATCCTTTGAGGCGGATACACTGTATTTTTTTTTTCAGTTATACTCATTAAACATTTCACAAAGAAGTTATTTCTGGGAAATTTCTAGATCTGTTGACTGAAATATTGACTCATCCTTCAATGGGCCATTTTGTCTCTGCAGCATATCAGTAATCTACAGTATAAACTTTACATAGTTAAATTATCTATCTAATTATACAGAACGCTATTCTATGTTCATAAAGATTACCTTTAGTAAATCCACCAGTCTACACAGAATCTCTATATATAACTATTAATTATACGAACAAGTCAGACGCGATTTCTTCAGAAGAAGACGCAATTTTAAAAAATTTTAAATATCAGAGCCGCCAAAATTAATTTTGAAAAAAAAAATATATGAAATTAAACGGTATTAAAAAGGCAATCTTCACCGAAAAATTGTATTGAAAAGTGCAAATACCAAATGACATATCAATTGAAATAAGATAGTGATGGTACATATTAAACTTGAAAAGGTCAGAATTGCCCTCAAAACTTCAAAGTTTCCATGCTCATTTCGTTAGTTGCGAATAGTCTATATTACGAGGCGAACTGCGTTCCATACTTTTTGTTCATCCGAAGTAGCATAGGATCAAATGCTTTTTTTCATTGTTCTGGGTTATTTTTATAAATTGTTATTCGTTTTATTAATAACAAAACGACTTATGACATTTTCTAGGCTCAAACTTAAAATTAATTCATAAGAAGGCGTCGAAAGAGTGAAGTTGTTCATTGTAGACAGTAAGAGTGTTCTCAGTACTGAACGTTCATTTATGAATTTCACACTTTACACATATCTACAATACTACTTTGAGTCTTTTAATTTATTCCATTAAAATGTTAATCAATACTGGCAAAATTAATTATATCAAAACACGAATTCGTCTGCTACATCGCGGTTATTTCCCTTCTGTGAACTCTTTTACTCTAACGGTAGGTAATTTGTCGATTTTTAATATGTTGTTTATACATAAGTGATAATTCAAATTCCACAAAAATTTCTTTTGTTGCAATTAGTTTGACGTTAAACTTCATTTTGACTAGACTAGTAGGCGATTTTCATTGACCTATAAAACCGGAAGTAGTCAATATATTTTAATGAAACTCGGAATATATGTTAATTACTTCTATCTTAATAATGTTTAGGCGTAATATAAATTTTTAATGGTCATTTGAATTTTTTTTTTCATTCCCCCTTTTCTAAAGTTTAGGACTTTATATCTCAAAAAAGGTAAGATAATTATAGAAAGTTGTCTACTCTTACAATTTTGTACAGCAAGGCAAGATGCATCTAATTCTAAAAGTTGAACGTTCTAATTCAAAAACTAAACAAATAATTGCGTTTCATTCAATTTTTGCAATTTTCCTTGTAAAAACCGGAAGTACCGAAACCGGAAGTGCAAAACCTTACATTCCATAGATTGATAGATTTGCTGTAAGACCATTGCAAAATTGTATCAATATCCCTTCCAGTTTTTAAAAAAATTGCTTAATAATTTTTAATATTTTTAAACAATTTTGTAGGCATCATATTAGGCATGCAATTTCAAGGACCGAAAGTCGAAAAGCCCTAATTATGCAATACTGCTTTCTATAACATATACTGTTGTTTTTAATATTTAACAATATTGTAGGCATCATATTAGGCATGCAATTTCAAGGAAACCTACAAATGGGGTCATGGCTACTACCAATACTGTCATTTCTTATGTTAATACATGTAGTTGAATATTTAATTTCATGGTTTCAATCAACAACAAAATCCATCAAAAATGGAGTTCAAGGAATTATGATGAAGAAAAGATCAATGTGGTGTAAGATGCCCCTGTGCTTCATTTGCATCTTTACAAGAACAGACATGTAAGAATCAAGTTTTATTTGGTGTTTTATATATGTCACTCCACCATTTATTGACCAGTGCATAACATATGAAGGATTTACACCTGTATGTAATACACGTAGATACACTCTTACCATCATAACAATAACATACAATGGGATTATACAGGGACGCTTCTTAATGAGCTCTATTTAAAATAAAGACTGGTCTGTAGATTCTAAATAAACAGTATTACACGTATATATTCCTTCATACTACATTAAATGCATGATTATCATTTCTTTCCTCCTGAGAAAATGTCATAAAGAAACAAATTCATACTACAGTTTTAAAATATCCAATAAAAAAAAGCAGAAATGTCTAAAAGCATTTGACTGACCTGTTCATGCTTTACTGACCTAAATCGACTAACTTCCAAATACATGTACCAGTATTATAAAAAGGAAAGAGATTCATTACATTTCAACACATTCAAAGAAAAAGAAAGACTTGCTTTGCCTAGTAAATTTTTGTATGTAGAACTTGACCAAAAAAAATTACTGCCATACATGCATATCTTAGTAAATGTACAACTGGTTTATACATAAGTTGGCATATGAAACATTATGGAGGACCTTGTCACACACTTAACACCTGCCTTTTTTACATCAATTAATTCTAGCTCAAAATGGTGGCAGACTATTCTCAAGAGTTGATACAGCTAAGTGCAGATGCTAATAATGATGAAAATTCTTCTGGTTAAAAAGAAAAAACAGCAGAACATTTCAACTCGGAGCCATTTCTGATTTGTACTTTGATTAAAATACCTTTCCATAATGCTTATGGTCACATACACATTGAAATCTTAACACCAACAGCACTGAATTTTTCTGAAATTTAAATGTGGAGACAAAAATATCAGTTATGAGTCTAAAAATAATATTTCATATGTATTTAAATGTGCTGTAAAATAAGTATGTCATACATACATGTACATAGAAACTCCACACATGCACCAGTGAAAATCAAAACATTTAAATAAAGCAGAAAAAATCTTATCATTGTAAAATTGCAACAGGTGTGATTCTACCAGACAACTGTCAAAAACCTTCACTAAATCAAAGTTGCTGATCAGATCAATACACAATATACTGAAAGTACACACACACAAAAGAATATTAGTGAATGAGGACCACTCCACCAATTCCTGTCCATTAGGTACATGTATAAAAAAGACCACTACTGCTGGTTAGAGCAGACATGAGGAGCTAATCCTTGATAAACTTGAGATAATCCTCCTCCTTCATCAGATGATCAAGCTCACTGGGCTCTCTAATGGTCATTTTATACAGCCACCCTGGAACGAAAATGCAGATAAACAGGGTCATAATTTGCTTTTGTTCACCGAGTACATATCATTTTATTCAACTGATATTAATAATGAATGTGAGAAGATAATCAATGAACAATATGGATCAACAGACTGGTGACTTCATAATTATACAATAATGAGGAAGACTTTTTTGTCAAAAAATTCAAATGGTATAACCTTCTCTGATTTTTATTAGATGATTCAAGGGTGGGTGGTGGTTATTCTAAATGAAACAACCTTAGTTAAAGTAGCTCGCAGGTTTGCTTACGTCACAATATGATTTGACAATGAAAGAGCATCGGGTATATAAGGACAGCTTTTTTTTTTTTTTTGTTTTTTTTAGATTACGAACATAAGCAGTGACGTTATTCATATTGAAATTATGAAATAGTTGTTGTATACACAAACATTTTTTTGATGTCATTAAAATAAAGGAAATTATGATAACTATTCTATTACGATACAAAATGCGAATCTAACTTTGAATTAAAATACTGGTTTTTTTCTTCATTTTCTGAAAAATAATAATAATTAAAATTGTTTTAGCGATATATAAAAATTCTGTCATCCTTTGAATAAAATTGCGTCCTTATTGACAAACCTTTATTAAGCCTTTTTTGCATTGAAGTTTATAGGAAGATTTCTTTCTAAAAAAAATAGCGTGTCTCAATAATTTGGCTGAAAAAGGGGACCCTGAATGTAAATACGACTGATTAGTGGTTATTTTTGGTATGCTGTCTACTTTTTAGGCGATATTTGTTTTGAAATTATGTATGTAACACTATTCTTCCTATCAAAAATTTGATTCTGTTTGCTGAAGATTAAATTTATTAGTAAATGATAATACGATTTTAAACATATTGTTTAGATAAAATTTTGCATTTACCAGGTAGCTTAATTTAATTCAGCATTTATACATGTACTAGAGTTACTGTTTTTGAAAAACAATAAGATTAAAATATCACTTCTAAGTCCAATGAAATATATTTGTTCTACTCTATATGTAGTCATTCAGTGGCAGCCTTAAAATCTAAATAAAACCATCAAATTATAATTTGCTAATTGCATGCTTTAATTTGATTTTCTTGTAGAACAATGCACATTTGTTCGGCAATCAGATGCACGAAACAGATGACGTCGCACTAACATGATGCAACATCGCGATACAAATCTAACAGTAGATGAAAATTTCAAATTTTCGAAGATTTTTTTAGAAAAATTGGCTGAAAACACATATTGATATTTTTGTATCGATTGATTCTAAATCATCTTTACAATCATTGTGTTGAGTAAAATAAAATTTGTCTGGTTTTTTTTAAAGTTATGAGTATGTTTTTGGAACGCTGTTACCGACAAAAATGTAAATATTTCTACATGTATATACACTGGCGTCACTTGTGTTAATCTACATTGGTATTTTTAAGATACGATAACAAGATATTTAGGCTGACGAATATAATAAAACAATCGGGAATAAACCTTTGAAACCAACTGATTCAACGGACAATTTTTCAGGGTAGGTTGTCTCACAAGCAGTAAACCAGCGAGCTACCTTAATAGTTCATTGATGTCTAGTTCTCAAATCCTTATGACAGAAAATCAACATGAGCAGATTAATACATCCATATCTTATGAAGTCCTTTAGGTATTATAGGTCGTGAATATAATTGTTCAAAACATACTCATGATGGGCGACCACGGAGGGTCATAGATCAAATGAGTGACTCAGGTGTCCGTAAAATTTCTTTCAAAAATCCCCAAAACATTTCAAATTCTGACCTTTTTCATAGCAGGAATCATTGACAAGTTTCGGTGCATCTTCCAGAGCAGTGTTGGCTTCTGTGACCATCCCTGAAATAGGGCTGTACACCTCACTGGCCGCCTTCACACTCTCCAACACTCCAGCTTCCTCTACAAAAATAAAGTAACAGATCTAGAAAACTAGATCTTCCCAAGTCAAGGGTTTCTGATCCACTCCACTCTACATAAACTCTTGACTGAACTAGCAATACATATGCAGGTTTACTATTGCTCCATCTAGCGAGAATAAACATTTTTGAACTTTGGTGACCTTTTGTTTTGACCAATCAGAAAAGTGTATTAAAAAGAAATACCCAGGTACTCAGCAACATGGCTGCGCCTATGTACAAGTTATTTATAAAATTCAAATTTACGGAGAAGATGAGTTTAATGGGAGTAAAACCAGTAGTAGAAGTTAAAGTAAGTCAATAACTTACAAGTTTGTCCAAATTTTATAATGAAAACGGAGCAACGTTTATCATTGCACCATTATCATCAATCACGATACATGGTTTCTTATTGGATCATGCAAACTTTATTTACACCAACCAGAGAGCCAGGTTTCTAGCCCTGTCAAACTATGCCAGTTTGGTTAAGGAGGCTGGGGGGTCAAAAAAATTTTTCTCCAAAATTCACAAAATTTGCAGAAATGTTTTACATAATCTTAATTTACATTTTAATGTGAAAGACCACATCACAATCATCGCTAATTTTATCATGTATTGCATCTGAAGAAAATGCACGTTATGTAAAAAAAAAAGTTATGAAATAAAATATAACGTTAAATAAAGGCAAAAAACATACCAATAACATCACAAAAAATTGACACAATAATGAAAACTTAACATTATTTGTTATAAAGAAAAATTTACCAAAAATATATATGTCACAAAAATGCAAATATGTAAAACAAAAAAAAGTAGCCACAAGATTATTTCCAAATTTAAACATAATAATCAATACATGTGTAATAAAGATTGAGCATTAAAAAAATTTTCGATGGTGAAATTTAAAAAAAAAAAAATAAAAGGAAAATATTTGAACAAAATATTTGGAGTTTTACGTTAGTTACCTACCTTTGAAAAGTTAGAAAATGCTGAAAAACAGCCGAAATTATTTTTTTGCATCTTGTAACCCTTGGTTTACCATCAATTGACTCTTTAAATAACGTTTCAATACCATTATATTCATTTCTTTCAAAAGACAAACACAGTACAATGTAAGAGTTATATAACATTAAAGTGAAAATCTTTTTTGTGTGGAGATAAAAATGCTTTAAAATGGCAGCCACCCCCCAGCCTCGTTAAGGGTTTATGTAAAGCAGAGCAGATCAGAAAACATTGACTTGGGAAGATGAGAAAACTACAGTGCCATTTCTTTCTGTATGTGTACATGTATTTGGCTATCTGGGATTCCATTCTCAAGAATTATAAATCAAAGTACTGAAAGTACTGAGAAGCGCCAAGCTGTCCTTACATGAGCAAAAAATTAATTGCATTATACATGTATCATGATGAATGAATTTAAAAGTTTACATATGTCATATATATAGCTAAGATTTTGCATTTTTGTATAAATTAAACTACAAACAATATCCAGGACTGTGTTCAATAACCGAGATGCGTGCATAGCCGCTAGGTTATAGATATATAGGTCTAGTGAATGATAAGCTAGCCTAGCCTCTAGTTCATTGATTTGAAGTTTAAATTATCAGCAGATGAATAACTTCACTGACATGATTTGGAAATTTCATGCAAAAATATATGTGTTAATTAAAATTCATAATAACTTATCAAACGAACGAAATATCATTAAGTAATATAAATTTTGTGTTTGTTGCAACTTGGTAACTAAGGCAGCCATCTTGAATTTGATGCTTAGTCATAAAATTTTAGGCTAGGTATGTCTACATGTACCTAGCGGCTAGCTAGCTAATCGTTGAAAAACCTAGTTGCTATCTAGCCACTACAATCATGAACACAGAATAAAGTGAGCTTTATAAAAACAGAAAACAATTTTACAAAATCACTACTACTACAACAATAACATACAAAAGTATGTATGCTAGTTTTATAAAACAGAAAACACTTTTACAAAAGCACTACTACTACTCAATAACATACAAACATTCAAACTTTTACAAAAGCACTGCTACTTCTTAATTACCTATACAAGTTCTAAAACTAGTTTTATAAAACAGAAAACAGTTAACTACTAGTGCAATAACAGAAGAAAACAACCCAACTTTATATGAAATAAAAGACTGACTTGTGTAAAATTGCATGCAACAGAATTTGTCATTGTCATATGCGAGGAGTAGCTTCAGAATTTGCGTTAAATCATAAATCTATAGTATTTCATATGTGCAATGTGCAAATACCAGAAAGTTTTTATGCCTATACCATACACTAGAAACAAATCGTTTTTCTTCCGATACTAAGTTGCAGTTTATTTCCTTATGAAATGCTTTACTGTTGATCGACTTTATATTCTAAGAATTTGAAAGTCTGGAATTCTGTTCATATTTCCCAATAGTACTTGTACTACTTTTGAAATACATAAAACACTATGCTATCCATCTTGTATTGTCTGTTCTGTTCTAGGAATTATTTTGCCTTTTTACCGACATCACAGTCCGTGTAATTAAGTATGAAACCCCTTTGCAACATGTTGTTTACTAACTACGTATGCTCTTTGACCTTTTGATGCACTGACAAATATTCTTTTATTTTAATTTGCAGTTGAAGAAAAAAATTATTGTGATTATTTGTGTTTCTGCTAATAATTAGAATTATTTTGCCTTAACACCGATACCGCAGCCAAGTACTTCTCTGCATTCTATTATTAGACATCGAGTCATCAGATTATTTTAGATGGTTATAGGTGGCACTTATTCGGAAGTGACATCCCCGAAAAGCAATGCCAATAAGCGCTTTGCGTACTGTGTACGCTTAGCGCTTAAAAAATGGCAAAATTTGGTGTACTTGTGAATTTGATTCTATGGATTTTCATACACAAGAATAATAGAAACAGCAAGACTTGATACCCATACAAATTTTTAATTTCACTGGATTTCAATGTCAAGAATTACTGAAACAGCAAAACTTGTCAATTACAGATGGGAAAATAAGCATGTAATTGTCTCTGACTTTTTAAAAAAAATTTTTTTTTTTTTAGAAACTTACGACCAAGCTCCAGTTCTGTGTCTATTTCTGGCAGCTGTACATAAACCACTTCCCCCAGCTGATCCTGTAAACATAATACAACAGGATGCATGTACATAACTACATATACAACCATAGAAAATGGTCAATCTAATTAAAACTAGGCTTGTAAAACCGCACATCTACGATACACTATACAAGGTCTTACAACATCCCACATGGGGTCATCTCAGAGTGACCTTTCAAATAGACAATGAAATAGCTGGTAAATGGGATATATGTTTCTTTATTACTGATGAACCTGAATCCCCGAGGTGCCTCGAGTAGTAAACAAGTCATGGCGAAGTTGCATGTGTCGATTCTAGGTTAGTGTTATTGTTGTTTGCGTAATTCATGGAAAATAGCAGATCACACAGATATTATTCATAATTTTGGAGGAAAAACTTAACTTAGCATAAATTAAACGGCCGAGCGTTAGAGTTGTAAACGATAAAGCTATCAAACTATTTAAAGAGTTGTTTATTGAAGCTTGAATCTTATTGGCTAAAACATTGAAGTTTATTCATAACTGCAAGGGCGCTCTGAGATGACCTCGTACGGGATGTTGTTAGATCTTGTATACCATATCATAGAGGAGCAGTTTTACAAGTCTAATCTTAATTACATGTAGATTAAGAAAATGGTACACCAGTAGCAAACACATTTCACATAGAATAATCATCTAACTTGCACTTTATCCCATAAGAATGCCTTCATATAATTTGTAGAAAAAAAATACCTGTGCAAATTCTGAAATCCCAATTGTGCCAACTTCTCCATTAACTTCTACCCATTCATGCTTCTCTGTAAAGTACTTCACTGAAAAAATTTCATTTTGTTTAAACCATATCTCACAATTAAAGGAAAATACTAAAAATTACTACCACCCCCTTCAACCAAACAAAAATTAATTATTGCTACTATGAGTGTATGACATAAGACATATATGTAAATATAATGTTGACAATAGTTTGGAATTTCAATGTTCATCTAATATTTTTTTTTTATAGAAAAAGACAAGCAAAAATCTGGGTGTATCAGAATTTGGGGGCAGATACCCAGATTATTGTAAGAAGTGTACCAAGTACTTCTAGTGTTTATATCTTTATGATACGCTGGTCCGGTTCTGGCAAGTTACAGTCTGTATGGGTGTGTGGGTTTTTTTCTAAATAAAAGATATTGGAGTTTTGAAAAAAAAAATCACATTTATAGATGCATAGCATGTCATTCATTATTTCTTTTCACTTATTATGTTAATATCAAACTTTAAGCGCACATATGCATACAGAAATGTAACCATAAAGTCATAGTACAAGCATTAATTCAAACATTGAATCAATGCATCTTGCAAATACATTATTAAATATAAAAAAAAAATCGCACCAATATCAGCTATGTGATATATGGGTTATATATTCACAGTTACTGTACTTGAACCGGAGGTCATTCGCACTGTGTTATAGTGGATAATTATCCTTCAAGTTCATTGTTCATTTTCAACTGGACAATTAAAATGGCACCTACCACCCAGAAGGCGTTGTGAGATACTGATATTTCTACATTGAATGCTGGTCACTTTGGCAATAGTTTTGCATTTTTGCAGCTTATTCAACTGCCCAAATATACACCGTCCGATCACTGCTGTGGCCATTCTGAAAATAAAACACATGCGCGGTTCAGTCACAGAGTTATTTCCCGTTGTGAACTCTTCTGTCACTGGAGATAAAAATTCGGCGGATGTTTTGAAACAAGTTTGGACCTGGGATGATCATCATGATGAGATATATTTAATGTTTTGCATGTCACATCTGAAAGGAAGATGGCTTTGCAAACAAGACAAGACATAAATTTTCAGGGAATTTTCAAAAAATTAGGTACGGAAAGTTGTTTATGTGCGACATCTGCAAAATTCACGCATGCAAGTTCTTGATGTTGATCATGTTGATATTTAGCCAAGTAATCTCTGGGATGATTTTAGATATCATCATGTTATCCCCTTTTATATCGTAATTTAGAAAAATTCCATGATTTTGTTCATTTTTAACCCCCCCCCCAAAAAATAATATTAATGTGGATATATACTTATTTTTAGGCCATAACTTGGAGGAAATTAGAGTAAGAAGTCTTGAAAATCTTCTCTCAAAGCTGGAACATAATTTAGTATGTGACTCAGATCTGGTCAATGAGCGCCATCTCATGATTAGACTCATTGAGTGGTTTAATTTTCCGAATCCTTCAAAGCAAGGAGATGTGCTTCATCTTCTTTTGAGATTATCAAAGGTAAATAAAGAATATACCATTTATCTGTATTCAATAAATTATTAAACTGTTTAAAATTATCTGTTGGTATAAGATTTCTACTTGTTTTTTTTGTTTTTTGTTTTAAAGCATTCTGCTGCTGCTCAAATTCTCCAAGACATTGGAGCAATTGAATTTCTGAGCCAGTTACGATCAGATGTTCCAAAGTCTTTGCAACCTGTAGTTGACCAAATCCTTGAAAACACTATGAGATTGCCAGAGGTGGCAGATGAAACCTTTAGTCCTACCTGTACTTATCAGAGGAGGGGGTTTAGCACAGGTGTGTATATTTTAAAGTTGTTATAAAGGTAGGTTGTAGTTTAGCCTGCAGAAAAATAATTATTTTTATTGATTCTTTGGTTAGTCCATACAAAAATAAAGTGCATAGAATATTTATAATGAAACTCTGGTATGTATTATGAACATTGTACTGTGGAATCATTCAAATTTATAGAAGTTTATTTTCAGAAATTGTCCAAAATTTGTAGAAATATTATTATCATGGATACAGGAATTTCTTAAACATTGATCCTGTTTGAGTTTGTCAGTATTGAATAGGGACAGTAAAATCCATAAAGTTTGACTATTTTGCAGTGTCACAGATTAACCGAAAAAATATTACAATTCCTATATTACATGTAGACAACCAACTTGTGTGTTCTACAGACCAAACTTATAGGAATCAAAGTTTATTAGATAAATTATTTATTGTATGCACGGATTAGAATCAGCAGTACATACTAGTATATTAATAACTTCAAAAGTTTCAGAAGCAGGAGGAGCAATTACTGCTAGTGATGGGGCCTCTGAAGTCGCTCAATCACTTACATCAGTCTCAACACTACCACCCCAGGAACTTCTGGATCCTCCACATATAATCACAGGGAGGGAGAATTCTGATGGCTACTTCAAAGATAAAGTTTATCTTCTGCAAGAACAACAAAGGGAGAATAATGATGGTAAAGTCTGAGGGCATATTTCATTGGGATGCATATTCCATTTAGCTTTTTTGGTTGAAAGCATCTTTAATCAAGTACATCAATAATATATCGCATTGTCCTGCATAAACAGATTTAAATAGATAAATAGGCTACAGAAATAGGCTAAATCAAATCAACACTAACTTGCTGAAGAATGAATTTTTGCTCAACATTGTACATGTTTCCAGTATTATAATTCAACTCCATCAAAAGATTGCTATTTACAAGCTAAAAATTCTTTTATTTCAAACAATTTTTTTCCTAAACAGACTTTCAGTAAAAAATATCCAAAAATTTTTATGGTATGATCTATCATTTGTCAACTAAATGTTTTGTAGGTGTATCTAATACATTCCTTGCGACCACCTTTCCTTGGTTAGCGTTGACTTCCACAGACAGACATGTTATTCAGTCAACAAACTCGTAAGTATTGTAGAAAACATGTAACAATCATTCATGTCACAAGTGAAACATGTAACGATCATGTCACAGATAAAACATGTAACAAACTTTTTCTGATTTATTTTTAAGCAGGAAACAATATTTTGTGAACAATTTTTCGTGAATTTTATATTTTATGTACATGTAGAAAAGAAGATGTACATTACTATGACTATTAATACTTCTGAAAAAAAATCCCTTATACCGTAATTATTTTAGAATTGTATTCAAATAATGTGATGTTGTCTAATATACAATTTTCAGTTCCTTACAAAGTAGAGAGTCACATCTTTTGGCTAGTTCCTGTGAATTTCTAAGTGATGTGGTATTTCAAGATTTTCCTGCAGAGATATTTTTACAAAGACCAAACATTGTCCGAGTAAGTGATACATCTGACAATCAAATGAGTGAAATACAGTACATGTGCATTTACTCCATCCTTAAAAAAATGTTTGTTTGGAATTTATGTGGAGGTTTCTAGATCCAGGAGGGAAGGAAGGATTTTTTTTTCAAACTTGAAATTTAACTAATTAAAAATTGGTAAAAAATAAAAATCTCTATATAAAAAAAAGGTTTTTTATTTCTTGCTAATAAAATTTTATCAGCGGGGGTATTTCAATGAGGCTGGAGGCAATTCCAAACAAACTAATTTTATTTTGGCCTTATAGAAATAAAGATGACCATTGAACAGCAAATTTTGCTAAAACTTTTCTGTTATTTCATTACAGAATCTGCTAGGACTTCTTGGAGCAGTTCCAGATGTTAACACACACTTAACTATCCATGCAGCCAAAACTCTTGGTGACCTGACCTCTGCTTTGAGATCAAGGTTAAGATATTATCAAGATCCATCATTGTTCACCTCAAAGCAAGGTATAAAAATACTCTGACAGTATCAAATAAAAAAATTTACTTCACAACAATTCATTTTTCATGCACATTGCACTGTACATGTGTATTGTAAATTATTTTGGTTATAAACCTTTTTCTCAGAAAAGTTGGAACTGATACAAATGACTGATAAATGGTTAAATAAATGGTAAGATAAATTCTCTGAATATTTCACAAAATACATGTACTTAGAAATTCTGTTAGTTACCAGTGATTTTATTAAAGATTTCAGTTCGCCTTCCTCTTCGCCTTTCTCCAACTCTCCGAGCATGCTATCTAACCAGTCGGGGAGGACTGACAGTCACAGCCCACTGGCAGGGTGGGGAGACACCCGCCCCCGAGGAGACGGAAGGGAAGTTGACTCCTCTTCCTCAGTCAGGTAAATGAAATTTTTAAAAATAGTGAAATCTAATTCAGTTTTCTATTATCAATTTCATTCACTAATAAAAAAATAAATATGAGACATAATATTTTAATATTTTGTACTTACATGTTACATCATATACATAGCTGATTTTTGATAACATTTTCAAAAAGAAAAAAAATTAAATTTCTTTGACATTATAGGAAGTATTGCAAAAGAAATATTATTGTTATAAAGGATAACAACAGTAAATGCTGAAAATTAAACAAAATTATTTGAACAAAAATAGAAAAGTTATTAAAGATTTTGAAGTTTTGATTTTCTTTATTTGATAGTTCTGCCAATTCCCGCAACTCCAGTGTCAGTATTGGACCTGATGTGACAAATCCAGAGGAGACAGACATTGATGACATGAGGTCCCTACAGAGCATGCAGATCACCCTTCCCCAGTACTGCTCCCTGGTCCTGGAGAAGGCAGTACCTCTCCTTAAGACTGGGGCCGAGGGCGTGGTCACACAGCTCATGTATCTCCTCAACCAGGTGCTGGAAATCCTCACCAGCATTGTAACCATGGAGATTTGGCAGGATGTGTCCTCCAGAGCAAGGGAAATTGTAAGAGTCAGAAATGTACTGTAAAAGCAAAAATTGAATTTCATTTGTTTTGTTGACAACTTTTTTCAACATAATTAAATCCATTTAATTAAATTTTTACTTAGTGATATGTTGTATTTGAAACAATGAGAGTAAATCCTAACGAAACAAGTTTAGAACATGAGTTTATGAATTCTGCTTCTACTGAAACTGCAATTATTGTTTATCCTTTATGTACATTTAGAGCTAAATATGCTGTTTAGTGCATGTGCAGATAATGGCCACTTATTCATAAACAATAAAATAAAAGTTTTCCCTCCACTATAAGTCATTTTTATTTTTGTGCTAGCTTAGAGAAGACTATCTGCATCATAAATATATTTTTTTTTTTTAGGAACAAAGAAAGCTATTCAAAAAGTTAATATCAGAATTTTATTTATTGTTTTTGCTGTTTAAGGCTGAAAGATTATCAGCAACATTTGAGGCACTTGGTGATGTGATAAACTATCATCACCATGGAGAGGTAAGCCGTGGGAATCCGGAGAAGGACAAGGGCGATGTTGTACAACACAGACTGGCGTTTATAGGAGTCACAGGATTCACCTCCAGACTGCTGAAGCAACTAGTTCCAGTACAGCAGGTAGCTAAATTATGTTCTCAAAGTTGTTTATTTAACTCCATCTTACATTACATTAATTGATAAATGATAAATTTGTTGGAACTGTTTTTGTTAACTTTCTTTTGAAAACCTCGGATATTTTCCTCAGATGAGAAAAAGAAAGTGCTAAGACAGTTCTTTTTTAAAATGTTATTTCATTAGCAATATTTTACTAATGTATAAGAAATAGGAAATAAATACCGGTAATAAGAAATTATGGTATTTTTTTTATGAATTTTTTTTTTCTAAAGGGGAGAAAACTCTTGCCAGCCACTCTGGTCAAGTCCATGGAGTTAGTGATCTTTGATGAGGCCCTTGCTTACAGTTACCCAGACATCCAGATCACACTCCTGGCCTACATACAGAATCTGAGTCCAGACAAATACACCCTGTTTGTGAACACTGCCAAGATATCCCAGTCTGTCCAGAAATCATGTCGGTTCCTGATGCTTTGTCAGGAGGAGGTCAGTAAAAATCCTGTCATTACTTTAGCTTCATACATTTAATTATCTTGAGTGAGAACATGTATTAAGATATACAAATTTCTTTAAGTTATTTGAAAATTTATAGAACATTCTGATAGGAAATAACTACATGAAGATGGCCTAAAATATGAGGACTTAAAACTTTTTTGTGATGGAAAGAAGAAAGTTTGCATCTGTTGCTGTTGGGGAAACTACATGTATACTATAATTATCTTGTTTTCTTTTTGTGTGACAGGCCTACAAAGGAAGTAGTGAGCTGATTGACATGGCAGAAGCTTCAATCCAGAGCCTGCCGTACCACCTCCATCTTCCACTGGTGTCAGAATTTGTCAAACTCTCATCCTCCATGTATGTATCATAAAATTTGTCTTTTCCATGTTCAATATCCTATGTTGTCTACCCATTGCAATGAATATCAATCATATTAATGTTAAAAGTTTTATTTAAGAAGAATCTTCTATGTAATCTTTTGGATACAGATTTATGACTGCAACATATTTTTCAAGTTTCTATACAATGTTCACCTTAGTCAATATAATTCAGTTTAAAAAGGTTATAATATACTGAGGTAAAAAACTAGAACTTTCACTTTTCTAAATCTGATTTTGTTTATTAGATGTGCCAGAACTTCGCAAGACAAGGCCCTTCAGACCAAGTGTGTGGAGGTCCTGCTGAAGTTTCTGTCTCATCCACTGCCTGAGGTCAAAGAGCAGACCTACAGCACCATCAAACAAGTCGTCAAGGTTAGTTTGCTGTGTCGAGATCTTTTGTTTGTTCAGAATAAACATACAACACTGTCACACAATATGTCAAGGTTTTAGAGGTGTTGGTTTAGACTTGCAATTGGTGCCTATACTGTGCACTGTTCAGAGATCAATTTGATAAACAAATAAAGCAGGCTTTGACACATGTATATGTACAAAAGAATACTGCCCTTTTATCAATATGTACTTGTGAGTGTGTACCTTCATTGCACAGCTTGGAATGTAGATTTATAGTAAAACATCATTTTAGTCTACCTCTTTTTCAGGGCTCCCTCAATGTGAACGAGGCAGCAGACCCGAGCTCCAGAGCCTGCTATCTGTCCCGCTTCCTGTTCAGTTCTGACATCATGTATGAAATCATTGTGTTTGGGTTGAATGACAACAATCCCAAGGTGAGTGATTGACCTTGCTCTGGTATAACACACATAATCTGTGGATAATACTGAAAACCACCTTTATCATTTGGCTTGTGATAAACTTGTTTGCAGCTATTAACTTTTGCAACCAAGCTGTATTTTATATTAATCTATTACGAGATACATTGAACGACCGGTTAGCAACAAGAAATGGTCATGACAATGAGGCTTTCATGTTTTGGCAAAATATTCTCCCACAAAAGTGAAAGTCCGCTAACAGTATTGGTAACCTTGAGATTGCCTTGTTACACAATGTTATTAGATTCTGATTATTGTATTGTAATGTACCTTTTATGCTGTCTAAATGAAACAAAAAAACATCTGTTGTGTAACACAGGTGAGCCAGACAGCCACTGATGTCACATGTCACATCCTGGACGGTCAGCTGTTGATGACAGAGGACCTATGGAAGGAGGTCCTCAATGCTTTGATGAGGTCACTTCCTGTTTTAGAGGTAGGCAGTCTGAGTCAAATCAATTTGGAGCATTATGATCTCAAGGCACACATTAGCATATTTTCAAATTTTTAAATACAGTTATTTCGGAAATAATATGATGAAAAATTGCAGACATATGTTGATATGGGGACAAAGCTTGGATCCACCCTCCTATCATTGACTGATCCCACAGAGGTCCAGGCGGAGGGAGGACTGGTGTACCTAGAGAAGCTGAGGGGCTGTCTCAGAATGATGTTTTCTACTGATGTCAGGTAAACCAAGGGACCATCTCAGAAAACAATCTCAGAAAACAAACATTGTAAAATTATAAACACAGAGTCAAAGTTGAGGTTTATTTCTTGTAAAATTGTGTGATTAATTTAGCCTGTTTATAGATGTCATATAGTACAAAGATGTGAACGGTGAATGTGGTAGGTAGTATAAAGGGAAGGGCAAAATGTAAATCTTTAACAATAATTAACACAGTAGCCACTTCAGAGAGTAGATAAGAGGTATTTTAGCGAGGAAAGTAAAATTTTAATTTTTGCACCACAGAGCAAGAGCTGAGGCCTTGAAGCGATTAGCCTGGTTTCTGTCCAATGAACGAGACAGCAATGAAAAGATGCCAATATTTGCCTCTTTGGACGTCACAAACTTAACCAGCATTTTCATTGTGGACATGCAGAGGTCTCTAGACGAAGATCTAGGAAGATCTGTATTTCAGGTTAAAGTTTTGATTTTTTTATTCTAATTACTTGTACAGATATAGTTCAAAGTTTATGATATTAAATTGTTTGAGGGATTATAAGAGTAAGACCATGCATTCTATGTAATTTATTTTTAAGTTACATTTTGGTATCCAATTAGCAATCTGCTGTACATTTATTCATATGCACATAAGGTGTTTGGGGCTTTATATTTGTACATGAATTGAGATTCAAAGTGCATGTTTGATAATTCTTTTTTCTTGTAGATTGATGGAATGAGAAAGGTAAATGAAATATTTAGCTCCTCGTCCGTGGACCCCTCAGTGAAGAAGTCCGCAGTGGACCAGCTAGCGATCATTCTACAGGATCACAATCTACATACCCCGTTCAAAGCCGAGGGAGGGGTGGAAACTATCCTTAAACACCTCAAGCTGGGGCTGGTCAGGAACGATGATGCTCAGGTAAAAAATAATGTGTTCTTTCTAAACAGTTGTCAAAAGAACAGGAAAAACAGATGTTCTCTGATGTACTCCAGGGCTTGACAATGGCATGCTTTGTTTTACCAATGTAGTAAACGATTATTCGTTTACATTAAAATTGGGGATTTGAATTTTTGTTAAATATGTTTAGAAAAAGAGAACTGGGAAAACAGAACCTGAAACTGTGTAGGTTGGGCATATGATACACAGATTCTGTCATCTTTAACTCTTCTACACTTCACATCTGATCATAATCTTCTGGCATACACGGGTTTACCAGTAATAACCCAGAACAACTTTTTTTGCTTACAGAGTGAATACATACACTACCTCCCAGCCTGTGCAGCTATCCTGAGATCCCTGGTTCACTATGACTACAAACTAAGACACAGACTTGCTCGAGATCAGGAACTATATCTCGTACTACTCAGAGGTAATATATCATATACATGTACTGTACCTGTACAGTGGTCTTATGTATCCCTTGAGATTTGATACTCTGTTTTCTGAAAAAGTTTTATTGATCGATTAACTTTGTGTAAATTGCTTTGTCAAGTTGATGTTGTTTCATATTCCAGTTGCTTTCCTGCACCAGCGAGATGAGAGAACACGCTATGAAGTTGCTCATATTCTGATATTGTTGCTGTTCGATGAAGTGGCCAAGTTTGATCTTGGGTAAGAAGAGAAAAAGAAATCCAAATAAATTAATTATATAGATTGATTATATAGTTATCATAGTTAAGATACTGAATAAATGTTTGTTTTCATTTTTTTTTTAAGATAATCATGAAAGTTTAGAATATGAAATAATTTTGATAAATGTAAATTTTTCAGTGGAGGAACAGTTCCTGTTGTTCATTTCTCCATACCCAGTGTTCTGAGGAAAAGGTAGTTACATGAATTTCAAATAACAGTGAAACATGCTAAAGATTCTGTTAGAGCAAAGCAAGTTGTAATGGCAAGTTTTCATTTTGTCTGTTTAATATTCTGATGACGATATACATGAATTTATTCCAGGTGCCGCCTCCCATTCCGCCCAGCTTGTCACCATGACAACAGTCCCCACACGGTGGAACTACCCCCAGATCCTGACCCCGTACAGACAGACAGACCACTGGAAATGCTACGCATCTCTTGGAACGTGGCCTGGCATGGAGGGATGGAAAAACTGTTGAAACATCTGGCTCAGAACAAAAATAGCAGTCAGAAAGACAAGACGACTGAGTAAGTTTTAGTTTTGATGAATAGCTAGAGTTATGTCACTTTAAACAAATGCCAAATTATAAGGCAGAATAATAAATTTTGAATTCATATATTTTCAAAATTGTCAAATTATTCCTCTAGGATGTGATCTTATTTTTAGCCTTTTAAATTACCGGTAACATACATGTATAATACTTGCATATTTTTCAGATTTTCTCCAAGACTGCAGCTGAGCTTTATAGAGAGGAAAATCGTACAGTGCAGTCATTTAGCGGAGGGGATAAAGCAGACCCTGTATGGTGTGTCTAATGCCACTTCCCACAATGCCGTGAGTGCAGCGCTCGGTCAGCTGCTCAGTTACCTTGTAAACTCTTATGGATATGCGGGGTCAGAGGTCATGTTCAGTCAAGAGTGGCTGTCCAGCATCGGCAGGTAAGGTTTAAACACAGACAAAATGAAACTTTAGAAATTTTCTTACAAATCTTTAATAGTCAGTCAAATTTGTTTCTCATAGTCATTTTTGTAACACTGATGTCATGGCTATGCTGATACATGATGCAACTAAACAGTATCAAAGTATAGAGTATCATAGGCTTGAGTTATGTTAGTGCTCCCAAGGATACTATAGGTTCCTAATTAAATGCAAGGAATTACCAGGTATTATCAAGGTATTAAAACCTTGAGAAGTATTCATTAAGGATTTCAACAATTGTTATTGTTTTTTCTGACAGTTTATATTACCAATATAATTAAAAGTACATGTATAACAAAATTTGGTGCTCAGTATTGTATTAAAAAAATTCTTGCAATTTGATACAAAATGGTGAATTTGCAAAATACTTGTGATGAATATGAAATTTGCAATATATAATGCAAGATAAACACTTTTTTCTTTCATACAATCATTATTTCAATAGTGGAAACGAAGACTAAGCAGCAACAGAAACTACTAAAATGCACATTTAGAATAAAAATCCTTTAGTTTTAGTTTTAATTACTGACACTTTTTTCATGGTAAATTATACACAGAATAAAAAGAAAGTATTTCGATCATTGTAGAATAGGATTTGTATATACTAGTGGGACTCGCAGTCCAATAAATGGATAAATCTGAGTATGATTATAGCTCAAGTGACAGGCTACCTATGTCTACTGCATCCCAAAATTCATGTTGTGTTTTATTAAAAATTAAAAATATTACCGGTAATTTACAAACAACATAATGTTTGGAATAGTTTCACTTGAGTCACATTGAAGGAACTAATGTAGTATAAGCAGCATGGTAGCTTGTACATGTCACAAAATGGTGTTTGTCACATTTCAAATGAAGTACTAAGTAAAGGTTTTATTTTTGAAACATGTTACGTTGGAGGATGTTGATACATGTATGTAAGTGCTTGGGTAAGCAAAATTATTTTATAGAAAATATTATTTATTTAACAAAATTTGAGGAAGTACTTATGTTTACATGTTAAAAATACTAAATTACAATTTGGTGTCCATGCAGCAATCATGAAATGTGAGATAAAAAAAAATTGTGATGATGACAATGTTACACAAAAAACAAATCCATAGCTTCTAGTAACACAAGCAGTTTTTTAAATATGTGCATTTTAAAAATTGTATACTAGCTGGTTAATTAATGGTGGGAAATAAGAAATATTTAACACTAGCGGACATTGCTTTTTAAATATCACTGACTGTTTGGAATCCGCTCACATTTGCTGTATATGATATAAGAAATTTGATCATCAGACAGTAGGTTTCAAGTTGATTTAGCTAAGAGTACATACATAAAGCTGTGTAGGGGAAGTAAGTGATTTGAAAAAAGTAAATATTTCTGTTGATAATTTAATAGCTATGAGAAGCTGAATACATACAGAATTTTGATGAAGTTAATAATTATAGATTTTCACCAAGGGTGTAATATAAAAAGTTATTTGATATACATGTTTCAGTAAAATTTAATATTTATTTACAAACTGGAATTCAAATTTAGTACCAATTAAATACAATTTAGTTTTACTATTGGTTTGGGGGTTTTTTGTCTTTTTTTTTTTTTTTGTTGGATGAAAAATTTATGTACCCTGTACTTGTTAAGTGAGGATAGGTGAACATAACACAATGTTACAATAGATATATTTGGTTATAAATAGAATGTGTAAGCAAATGTTTAATCAATTGTTGAAAAAAAAAGGAAAATTATATATACCCCGAACAGCCCCCAGGGAGGATCGAACTCCCGACCCCTGGTTTACAAGACCAGTGCTCTAACCACTGAGCTATGGAGGCGATGAATGGGATTGCAAAATATTTGTTTATAAAACTTGCATTATTCGACTTTTTAATTTCTTCTTTTTCTCCAAAAAAATTAGTTCATTGTGAAAATATATTCCAATGCCATTCACATTCTCAAAGAAGTTTGACCACAAGTATTTTAGGCTTCGTATTTTATGGGATGTTTACACGTTGCCAAGGTCAAGGTTACGGGAGACAACTCTCACATACTCTCCATAATTTATCTTTTTTAAATTACATGTATTTTTATTTCCTTAATTATTCACGTGCAAAACCTGATGTAAAAAGTAATTTTAAAACAACAGTACAGAAAATTCCTATATATATGTAATAAATATAGATTAATTTAGACAGCTAGGACCACCCCCACCCCCCCCAAAAAAAAACAACAACAATAAAAACAAAGAAAAAAGAGGT
Source organism: Magallana ariakensis (assembly GCA_020458035.1). NCBI lineage: Eukaryota > Metazoa > Mollusca > Bivalvia > Ostreida > Ostreidae > Magallana > Magallana ariakensis. The sequence goes on along the minus strand of CM035814.1, from coordinate 22,642,330 downwards.
TCAGAGATTTTAGGACTATTGCTTGTCTTAGATGCTGAAATGGAAGGAATATTGACCCAAAAATTGAAGTCTCTGTAAAGTGGATTTGTCCTTGATTTCATGTTTAATTATTATAATATTATATCGAAGGGGGGGGGGGATACATTTTTTCTTTGTTCAATGCATGAAATGCATGAAATATTTTAAGGATTTTTTCAATAAATCTGAGCAACATAGAGAGTTCCAAATTTCTTTTCTCGTAGGTTTCTGAAGGTACACCCATCAATGCCAGATGATGAATCACTCCTTCAGGAGGTCCTTCGATTCATCAGCATGGCGCTGAGGCTGTCTGGTGAGGTTACAGAGGGCACCTTGCAGGCCTTGGGCGAGGTCCTTTACCAGCCATCGGGACCTCTGATTGGCCTGTCCCATAGGACATCAGTCAGGGGGGAAACCCGAGACGTCCCCGAAAATGTCAACATCAAAAGGTTAGAAAATTAACTTTTAGAATAGAATATTTTCTCATGGGTAGGGTTTGTACCATCTTCTATTGGCAATATATATTGATACAGGGTAAAAGAAAAAAATCTATTTGAATACGAATTTTACAAAATATATTTTCTCCAAGAGTATATTTTTTTATGCTAACATTTACCTGAAAAATTCTTACAGCAGTGTTTTAACAATGTTAAGTAATAGTGATTTGTGTTTTTACCACTTTTTGTAGAACCTTGGACAAAGAACTGCTGTCTTTTATCTCCACCTACAACTGTAAACTTCCCTATGTCCTCTGTAGAAGGTAAGATTTCTTTAAACTGTAAAGTACATTGTACATATATTGGTCCCCGTAGAAAAATCTCATAACTTAAAATGTCTGTATAAAACTGTAAACTACTATTATATGAAGCAGAATCTGATAAGTTACCTGTAAATTCAAAACATCATAATTTGCTTTATAGACTCTAAAATTCTTTAAAAGATCCTTCTGTTACATAGAATGAATTAGGTTGTAAACAAAGTAAGTTAGTGTTGAATATATTTTCTATTTTAGCTTGACTTTTCCAACATTTTGAAAATACCAAAAAGAAAATTTTCTTTTTACAGACTAAAGTTCCAACAGCTGCGTGGAGACCTCTGTCATCAGCTGTTACAGCGCCTCAACGTAACTGACGCACCTCACTTCTACAATCTGGCCTCATTGGAGGGAACCCTGCAGTGTCTTATGCACGTAACTGCCAGGTACAGATCCTTGCTAATTCTATTCAATCTGCCATCAGTATCTTGAAGTAAATTTTTTTTTTATCTTGTGTTGGTAGAAGGTCTTTGTATTTTATTAAAATTGATATTTCAGGCCTGGTTGGAGCTCTGAGAGTACAGAACTTGGGGGAGAGGCACTGTGTAGTCAGCTCCTGGCCTGTCTCTTAGAGGTAAACGCCACTCATCTATGATTGGTCTATAATTTGAAGTTTTTGTCCCTTCCTGCCTACATATCATGTTAATGTATGTGCACGTACCATAATCATGAATATTAAATCTGTTTTGAACAGGTTGTGTCTGCCTTTCATATTGGCAGAGGAGGGACCTCAATGTCATACATGGGAAAAGGTGTCACTAAGGCCGCTACCATGTGTCTGAGGCATTTAGCGTATGAAATGTCAACCACTGCAGAAAATAAGGTCAGTCTTAAAACTGGTTTAAATTTGAATGAATGAAAAGTGAAGTTTCTCTGAAGATAAAAAAAAATTGTGTGAAGGGGTATACATGAACAAATCTAAATTCACAGTATAAAGAGAATAGCAATGATAAGGTTTTAATGTTTTTAAAAATATTAACAGAAATGGGCCGAGCAATGGATATATGTACAACAGAGGGCTGACGGACAGAACAGTGCAGAAGTGGAAGAACACCAGGGTCTGGACTGGTTATTAACATTGTGGTCCTACCGGGATCCTGAGGTATCTAGAGTCTTCATACATGTATTTGAAAAAAAAAAATTACAAATGAAAATTGTCGATGGATTCTCATATTTCTCTGTGTTTTTAAGGTGAGAGTAGCTGGACTTGGTATTGGAGTTGCCTTGACCTTAACAGAGAGTGGAAGGACAGTGCTGACCTCTCACTGTGTCCACATTCCAGGCGGAGTCTGGGGAGTGGCTTTTAGTATTCTTCTCGACCAATCAGAATGCAGCATGGTCAGACAGCAGGCAGCTTTACTGTTGGTCAACATGACGTCGCAACCGATGCCATGTGGCAGTGTGGAGTTAGAGGAAAACGTGTGGCAGGGACCAGTAGTAGCTGATACTGAGTCCAAGGTCAGTGTGGCCCCACCCCTTAACTTAATGAAGAGATGTTTAAATCTGTTTGTTAAGATTTCATCATATTGTTGATAAATTCTAGAGGTGTGAATACCTAATTTTAAAGAATTAATTTTATTAGAATTGTTTAATCAGAATTAAAATTGCGAGATTGTACATACATGTATACCATCATAAAAAAATACATTATGAATAATACCCCCGGTATTGTACATATTTAAATAAAAAAATTGTCATATTTGCAGTTAACAAAGTTAAAAGTTTAATCCAAGTTTAATATATCATTTTTTTGTGTTATTTAAATATTTTTGAAATTTGCAGGTGTCTTTGGTTGGACTAACTGCCCTGATGGCCTTGCTACACCACAGCCAATTCTACCAGGAGATGCTGGTCGTGTTCACCAACTTCTACGCTCAACCGACCATACAGCAGATCTCGGCCACTGACCTGATGATTTCACCACATCTGTCGTCTGCTAGCTCAGAATCCACCATGTCTACTTCAGGTAAACCTAACTAAGAAGATGAGACATTGAAAATTCAAGTTCATTAAAAGAATACATGTATATGTGAGAAAATATTTACAAGTTATATTTAAAGATTACCGGTACCGGTACATGAAATCATATTTTATTGGGGACAGAATACTCAGACAGAATTAATTAATCTGTAGTTGACTTTCTCATGAATAATAAGAAGTTATTCCCCCTTTTGGGATTAGTTTAGGGCCAACAGTTGCCTTTTCTCCTCTGTAACATTATATGTTAAATTTGTTGGGCAATATCTGGTTAATGTCATCTTAATAGTTCATAAGGAAGAATGTGACAGTAATCAATGCTTGTAAATTCAAGAAAAATGTATGTCCACTAAATTATACTGAATGTTCCCAAACCATGTAAATTTTGTGCACTCTACAAAATTAGAACAATTCATATTCTATACTCTAATATTTATACATGTATTTGGTATATTTTAGCTGATTTGACATCTGTAAGTCAGCAGGTAAGTTTGATTTTGTTTTTACAATGCATGTAATACATAAATATACTAGGTATGTTATGTATGGGGATGAATTTCTTCATTTCTCAAATTTCATTTTAAAGGGTCAGCCAGTGTGGAGTAGAGGTGGGGGAGATTCCAGAACAAAAATAAAGGGCAGCATCAGAAATGTCCAAACAGGTGTGTGTTGCTAGTAAGATTGAGATTTGGGGAGAAAAACCTTTTCATGATGTTTGTACATTTTTACCATGCAATGTGGGTAGAAGAAGGCTTTTGTAAATTTTTTATGTGTGTTTCTATAAAGTTTCCCACACGTGTAACACCTGTAATACATGTGTAATGTGTTTGTGTTTATGTGTAGGAGTGGTACAGCAGGTAGCAGACAGCTCTGGGAGCACACTGACGGCAGGAGAGGGAGGAAGTGACATCATCAGTGTAGCCACGCCCTCCTTGGTGGCTTCCATATCACAACTATTACGCAATCTGGTGGTTCTAGCACCTGCAGACACATTCACTTGTTTAAAGCGGGACTCTTTTGTGCAGATCCTTATGAAGTAAGAATATAATTCTATTGTTCAGTGTTCTTGTACTATCAGACACATTAATCTTTAAACTAAATATCTTTGCAAGATAAAATAAAATTTCCAAATGAATATGCTTGAAAATCGGTACACACAAATCGATAAAATATGCATGTAGAGAGAAGTATCATCACTAAATTTAATCAAAAACTTAAATGTACATTACCTTATCAATTATTTATGTAAACAACTCCTTGATTGGCTTTGACAGCATGGTGGACACTAACCTACTGGAGGCCTATATGTTGGAGATGGAGGGACACGTGAGCTACGACCAGTACGAGATCGTATTTGGTGACCTCCTGGAGATGTATGCGTCAGTTATGTCACTGCTGACGGCCTGCGTTGTGTATGACACACCCACCAGACAGGACATCCTCGCTAACAAGGACTTTATCATGTCTGCCCTGGCGCTGATGACCATCAGATTCCAAGGTATGCATTTACTGTCATAATGGAATCTTCTGAATTGTATGGGTAAAGTATCAGAATGTATATGTATCATATGTCTACTACGGCGTGCCAGGTATGGGCTATTTTGCTTTGTTATAAACGTAATTCGTTATACCCGTCAAGTTTAAAACATGTAATAAAGTCACGGGGAATGAAAAGTACTTCGCTGTAAGCGTCAATTCATTATAAGCATGTTCGTTATAATCATGTTTTACTGTACTTACTCATGAGTTAAATATGTTTTCACAAATGTTAACATATTGGTCATACGAAATATTAACTTTGAGTATATTTTAAAGAAATCCATTTACATCTACATGTACATATTTGTGTACTTTGAAAGTAATAAATTGCATGTAAACAGTGTCATGAGTTTCAGTGATTGAAAATTATGAATCTTTATGAAGGTTCCTCTGATGTGGAGTCCAAGCTACAGGAACTGTGGGGGACTGTGTTGTTTTTCTTCGTCACAAACCTACAACTCCAAGGGGCATCAACTCTAGCAGTGATGACAGAGTGCTTGCCCAAAATATGGAGCTCTTTCTCAGGTGAGTGTGCATTTGTGGGTGTGTATGATGTGTGTGTGTTTAGTACCATTATGGTGGTTTTTATAACTATTTGGCACTAATGTCCAAGTACCAGAATTGCAAATCTATGGAAGTCTTCATTTTTGTGTATACATAGAAAACTACTGGTAATTAATTCTGGTGCATAAACATTTTAATGCTTTGAAGGAAAAATACTCAGTCTAGTATATGCAGCTGATTTTTTTATGTTATAAAAATATATCTATTAAGACAAGTTTAGATATAACTATTTAAAATATTTCTGCTACAGACAACCTGTGTAACATCCTGACAAAGCGACTGGACTACGGCCATGATCTGTTCTCTAAGTGTCTACAGTTCCTGTCTGCACTGTTCAGTGAAGAAGGAAAACTTCAGGGGAGACAACTTGATCTCTGCAACAGCACCATTACAGATCTCCTGGACTCTGACTCTGGTATTTGAACAAAATCTTCATCTGATTTCATTTTTTCTTCTCTGGTCTTATAAGTCATTAAAAACCAAAAAAATTGTGTATGTGCTAAGATGCATATTTACATGGCTTACAGTTTTCATTATGAAATTACTGTAGAAGTACTTTTGTCCGCGTGGTATTAATTTACGCTATGAACGCGGGCACAAATTTTCCGCGGAATTTTTTCCCAGTGTACTTAAAGTGCATTTTGGAATGAAATTTTGAAATTGCATTACATGAATAAGGATAATCGGAAGTTACTACATTATATAACACTTGCATATACGTGTACCCAATGTATATCGTTTTTATCTATGCAAACTGTCAAACAAATTTGTACTGAGAATTAACATAATAAATAATTTAATCTCCTAAAGATTTGAATTTTCTGTAAATTTACTTAAATGAAATTTAAACTTCTCCCAGCTTGAGATAATGGCACGTGTCAGACGACAAATAGTCCCAAGCGGGTCTTTCAATGACCCAATTAACTACACACTAAGACCCGTGTTTTTACTGCAATTTTTAGATCCCTTTGTGCTCTGACTTTTAATTGATAAAACTGATCAACTCATAATTTAAACGACATGTGAACCCATAAATTGACAGTTAATAAAGATTAAAATATTTATTTGGCTTTAAAAATACGACATGCGTATAAACAGATAAAAAAGAAACTACCGACTAGTGCACAAACGATACTTACTGTTCACTGTGAACAGTTCTTACAATTTAAGTCCAAAGTTAGACAAATTCTAGGTAATGAAAATCGCTCAGAACTAAACTTGATAATTCAAATGATAATTCAAATGATTTTTTTTTCATTCAAAGAATCCGCGTAAATTTTTACCCGCGGATTAAATTGATAATGTGACTCCGCGGAATTATGACTCCGTGGAAAAAAATACGTCTACAGTATAATTATACCTGTAATTCTTTGTATTTATATTATGTAACATTTTATATGCTGTAGGTAAAGAGGATAAAGAAGAGACTAGCGCGGGTTGTCACCTGTGTAAGGCCTTGGTGCCGGTGTATGAGCAAGCGGTGACTCGGTCCACCGATCACAAAAACACGGACAGACTCCATGCAGCAGCCGCTCTACGGAACCTCCTGGCAGTCAGCCAAAAGGCCAAGGGCACGGCTCTGCAGAGTAAGATTTTGAGTCATATTTGTTTGACTTTATCAATCATCAAAGGATCTTTGAAATTACAACATTTATATGCAACAATTAGTGCATTTGCTTGGAAACACTAAAAGTTTTCCATTTGTGTACCAAAAATCATACTAAAAAATGACACAATGAAATGGCAATTCAATATTTCAAATAGGAGTTGTACAAAATGTGAGATTTTGAAATTAAAGGGGCATGGTCACGATTTTGGTCAAATTATTTTTTTCTGTTTTTATTATTTACAATGCTTTAGGAATGCATATCTAATGATTAAATGAAATTTGAGAGTCAGTCGTAGAGTTATAAGCAAGATACAGGGCGCACAATTCTTTGTCATGTAAACAAGGCTCGTGCCCTGTTTTTGTTTACATATTTCAAAATACCAGTAAAAAAATCTTTTTCAACCTGCTTTGTCTATGTTGTAATTAATTTTAAGCATAAATAAGCAGTTCCTAACGTTTAAGACATTCATTTTAGGTCTATACTGGAATTTTCACTACAACATTCAAAATGTAAACAAAAGCTTTGTTTACATAGCAAAGAATTGAAAGCTCTGTAACTCGCTTATAACTCAACGAATGTCATTCAAATTTTGGTTGCCTATTTAAAATGCCTTACTGAAGCATTGTTTACATTAAAATCGAAAAAATAATTTTTGACCAAAATCGTGACCATGCCCCTTTAAGCATTTAGAATTAGACTTTTTTTTCAAGTGGTTTAACAACATGTAAATCTTGTTATTCATATAATGGGACTTGAATCGGGCTTATGATCTTTGTCCTCCCTTTGCAGTGGGCTTTGTAGAAACCACAATAGAAAATATCAAACAGTTGCATTCCAAGATAAATATGGAAGCCTTACAGCTGGGTAAAACTGCAGCAAAGAAAAAGGAAGATGCTCTGGTGCCAGACCTCATCATTACCCTGGATGTGCTGAGGAACCTCCTCTTTATGAATGAAGATGCAAAGGTAATGTTTAATATACCTAAAATTCCATTATAAATTGTCCTTGGACAATATATGAAATTAAAATATAATTTTTTGCATGCGTAATTTGAGTAAAAATTATGTGATGTTTTTTCACATGAAAATATTGAGATATTAAATTCAGGTAATTAAGTTTGGTTGTGACCAGAAAAGTTTGAAGAAAGTATTTTCAAAGATAAAAATTGATTTATAATACATGTAATTGAATAGCTTATTACTTATAGGGGATAATTTTCTGTCACAATCAAAGCGCATACATGTATTTCGTATTTATTTTTAAAGTAAATTTCTTTCTTTCTTTAGCCAATCAAATTGAATGCTACAAATAAGATTAAATTATTTCCAGCTTATGATAAATGATATCATTTATTATATTGTAGATGGCATGCTACCACTCTGGACTGCCAACTGTTATTCACAAGATATGGCCGTGGTGTCAAATGGAACCTCAGTTAATGCTCTCAACTGTCTCACTGTTGTCCACTTATGCAGCCAAGTGTTTAACAGGTTAATACATAATTGTTGTTATTAATGAATGTTGGAGCAAAAACCATAAGTTTGGGTAATGGAAGAAAAGATGGAAGGAACGTGAACTAGGCAGAAGGCGTGGTGCATATATAATGTAAAACGTGCATACATTTTCTTTTCAGCCACCAGTTCTCTGGCTTACACCTCTCCCTCTTCAACATCCACCACACAAAATGCTAGATCCTCGTCCCAGCAGTTGGGGGCCAACTCCTTGGTCCACTGCTTGCTGAAGCTGGCCGGTAGAGACAACATTAAGGAGCCGCTGTTGAAGGCTCTCTATGGACTGTTGGCCACCCTGGCACTGTCCTCAGAGTGCAGGAATATCATGTTTAAAGTAAGCTGGTGCTTGTTTTGTTGAACTTTTCTTAGTATTGAAACACATTTAAACGTGTTTCATTTAAACATGAATTTTAGGTATGGTACTAAACAAATTGGATTTCCTAGTACAGCTAGTCTAAGACTCAAATATTAATTGAATGTTTTGAAATAAAAATCCATAATGTTTGGTTTTAGACTTGAAAATTAATGAATTTACTTGAAAATGATTAAAAGTTTTTGTTTTAATTTATTTTACATGTAATTTTGTATATTGATAATATAAAATGTGATTCGCATGCTAATTTGTTATTTCTTTTTTAAAGAGTAATTTCTTTAGAGAGTTTTTGGAGTTGAATCCCAGAAAGACAAAGAAGAGTAAACATGTGAAGAAGATGGAGGTGTTCTGGCTGGAGCTGATACTTAACCTGTCCTTCTCCACCGAGGGCCAGCAGATGATTCTCAAAACAGGAGGTAAACACAATACACACAGCCCAGTCAGATCCTCATTGTTAGACTGGACAATTCTGCACTGCATTTGGATTTACATTAAAATAAAAAGAAACACTCTAAACAGTAACCTGCAAATATGCTATAGTTTATATTGTAAATATGCTTGACTGTTGTTTGATAGATATAAGTTTTCAGAGAGAGAGAGAGAGAGGGGGGGAGAAAGAGAGCTTTTGTGAGCAAGATTGATTAAATGTTTCAGACTCATTAAATGAGCTTGATTCATTGTTTCAGACTCGGTGGACCTGTTGCTGGACTTTGTGGACTGTGGGAGTGGACCGGGCCTGGAGTACTCTGTACTGATCATCAGGAACATGTGCTGTCACTGCAGCAGTAAACCAAAGCTCCTGGCCAATGGTAATTATCCGTACAAAAACAGATTGACCATAGGTAATGGTAAAACAAGAGATTGTTGTAATTTTTTTAAAATTATTACTGGATAAATTTAGGTGTGTTTACATTGTAGATAAATTACTTCCTCTTCTGCTGTCTTGTCTGAACAAGGATTCCGGGAAGGTCCAGACAATTGCAGCATCAGCACTTCTGGGACTAGTCTTCAACAACCAAAAGGTATATCCACAGAGAATGTTAATTAATAATATTAGTATTTGATATTTATGGACAATTCAAATTTTTGTGAAGCATGTGTATTTGTTACACAGTAAAGTATAATTATGCTTCCATTGATATTGCAGGCCAAAGTAATGATGAAGAATGCCAATTTGCTGCCAAGATTGCAAGAAATCTTATCCAACCTCAACAATCTCCAATCAACACCAGAAAAATGTGTGCAAGATTTGACATCTGTGCTTATTACAGTGTCAGAGTAAATAGATTGTGATACATATAATATGTTCAGATCTTAGTGCTTAACATGGAGGACTTAACAGTGAAATTTGTTGTAGTTCAAAGCTTAGCTAAGTAACACACTCTCAGATCTACAGATTGACTGTGATATATAATTTATTTATATGTAGATATTTTTGTATGTAATTAAGACTATATTGGCATGAATTAAATAAATAATTATTAAGACACATACATCTTGTATTTTCAATCTCATAAAAAAAGAAAGTTTAACATGTTTAGTAGTAATTTATTATTCCTGAATACAGTCAGTGTTACATGGAAATAGTTTGCATTAAAAGAGGGTTCCAAAACAATATTAATTATGATACCTCTGTGTTAGTACTAACGGTAAACTCTCCACTAATATATAATTATATATTATAACAAATATTATTATATTGCGAATTATATGATAAAACACTTTCTTTGATGATTCATGCGGGTAATGAAGGTAACGATCTTTGCAGAAAAAAATAGCGTGGGTTATTAATTTATTTTTTTTTGCAAGTCGCCACTTTTATATCCCTCATGAATTATCAAAGTAAGCATTTTATTGTTTAATGTATTTACATCTTTCTGATAGCAAATAATGAATTGAAGCTCCTGGATTCTAGAGATCTTGTAGGGTAAAATGAAGTCGTTAAATTTAGACTTTTGTGATATTTCTTGTGATCATACTTAATTTAAAAGTTATAATGTTATTTACAATTTTTAACGGTTTGTAGATTTAAGACCGGCGGTAATCCCATTTATCAAAACCCTCTGCCTTACAGAAATATAAGAAACATTTCCTTTTATTTTTTTTCTTACGAATGGCTGTAAATTAATCAGTTTAAAAATTTAAGTTGAATGGGACAATATAAAGTTTTTAAAAAGATAACCATGCCAGCTTATTTTATAATGAACATGGAAGAGCCATTAAAACACTAGCTACATGTAGTACAACCAATTACTTAAAGGTGAGTGATGACTGGTTACATTTGAACCCAAGAAGATCGTAACCAAAATGAGTTTCTATGTACGCACGGGTTTTCTTCATACTACAGTACACTGTTGAAATCAGCCTAATGTAGAGAAAAAATTAAGACTCGCAAGTTGTACATTTCCTTTGCCAGACGGAGTCTGATTCAACTTTATTTCGACAGTTTTAGAGGGCGCGCGCCGGATGCCCCCCCCCTTGAACCCGCCACTGGTCTAAGCTCAAAAGCTATACTAATCTTGTTGATTTCAAAGAGCCAAGGCCGAGTGTTTAACAATGAATATACAGTCGTGCGTCACATTGAGTCTATATGAGATGAAAAAAAAACTTCATGCATTAATGAAATATCTGGTGACGTCATGATTTAGTAATAATGATTTGACGTCACAATGATAACAACCATAAACATAGTTGTTATGTACACGAATAGAAGCTTACTGCGTACAGAAATGGATTATACCGTGAAGTTGGACTTTGGGGATGACCCAGTCAGGAGTGTGGTAAGAAATTAAAATTAACAATTGGAATATTGGAACATTTGTCATTTTCCATGTTACATTCATGTTTTTAACCAAAAAATATACCATTATTTTGTTCACCTCCAATCTCACATCACAACATTATATTGTTTTTTTATGATATATACATGTGATAAAATTGTCATATTTTCAAATCAGACACTTATTCGAAAATTGTGGTATTTTTAAATGGTTGAAATACCAATGTAGACATAGCATAATTGACTCTGATTTAATATCAGTCATAACCTATGAACTAAAAAGAATATCTTTTTATAGGACGAAAAACTGGAGATATTGAAGTTTGATTACAGTTGGGCAGATGTCATGGAGGAAGAAGACAGAAAAAATGAAGTATGTTCTAAACGAATTAATTAATGATAACTTATGATAAGTATATTTTTGACACATGGTCAAAATGGCCAAACAAAGAAAATGCCGCAGCAGCGGCCCTTCACTTCATTGGAAGAAGAAGAAGAAGAAGAAGAATTATAAATATTATAGGACCATGAACTGATCCCTGCGTAAACCAGCATTGTCGCTACTGCTGGAGAAAAACATAACTTTGTTTGCGATTGCATATTATGTAACTTTCAAACCAATTTAAAAAAGTGCCACATATACCATATGTTTGTTACTCAAAAAATAGATCTTTATGTCACACTCTGTCAAAAGCTTTTGACAAATCGCAAAACCCACACAACAAATGGACAGGGGTATACAAGGCATTAGATATCCCTCACTCGGAACGATGAAAACGAGCAGTTTTCAGAGAAAGTTAAGATATTTACTTTTTGGCTTAAATACAGTGTACGTATACATTGTTGCACTTACCCAATACTAGTATATGGAATAAAATATTACAAATCTTTAAAATAATTTAATTTTGGTTGTAACGCGCTTTCTGATTGGCTAAAAAAATTATTTTATATCGTATAAAGAATGTTGCCTACGTCATAGTAAGACTAACGTCAAAAAACTTGTCAATCCGCCTGACGTTACATTTGAATTTTGTACAATTTGATGTCATTTTAAGGGTCAAATGACCGTTTTTATCTACAGTTAATAGCAAAAAATTAAATTTTAAGCAATGAATTCAAATATTTATTAGTTTTATACGATATAAAATGGTTTGGAATAGTTTACGCTTTTTTATAAACCACGTTGCGGTTTATACTAGCGTATACGATATAAAATGGTTTGGGGCAGTTGAATTCATTCCTTAAATATTTAGAAGAGCTGAATAACGTTGAAATATGCAATGATGATAACACAATAAAAGAAAACCGCATAATCGAGGCATGTTTTTAAACTAGAATTCACTTTCAAGAAAATCACAAATAAATACATATACTAATACATGTATGTTGCACATATGCAAAGTAAGAGCTATCAGATTGGATAAATAATTGGTCCGTAATATTTTAAATCGATACTCATTCTCGTTCTCCGTACTCTGAGTATAATTATGCTCTATACTGAATATGACTCTAAAAATTGAGGTTATAAAAGTGTTGGGGTATGTTGCTCCAAAAATCGGATGATATCTTCGGTCCCTGTTGTTAGAATGGCACAATAATTCATGTAAACAATTCTGGTTTGAAGGCAATATACGGCAAACTGTATTCATATATTTTTTTTAATCAACAAAATGTAACTCGAAATATACGTATACATATATCTTTTCATCTGAAACTTTGGAGATGACTTTAAAATCTATGGTGTTTGAACTTTTGAACAGCAAAGATGTTAATTAAATCATGCAGGATTTTGGGAAAATTAATCTAAAGGAATTGGATTGAAAACAAAGAAAAGAAAATGAGATTCATATGAGATATGCCAAAAGTTTTTGGAAAGGGGGTGTTAGATATAAACAACTTATAAACTCATCAAATACTAATCCCTAAGCATTCATTCTCACTCCCCTCTTTCACCCCAATTGCTAACGACACCCACTACTCCTACTCTGTCAACCAACTCACCCCACTCGCTCACCCCACATTCTCACTTCATTCTCTTAATCCACTGTCTCAACCCATTCCAAAAGTCACCAAGTAAAAATATATAATTCTTATTTTAAGGAGAAAAAGCGGATGGAAATCCTTTGCGACTTCAAATTGTGTGATAAAGATAATGAGGCAGGGAAGCGAAAGGTATTTTGCTTACAGATGAATATTCAAACAGAAAATCTTTAACCGTTTTGCTGTTGTAGACTAGTACTTTTGTACAAACAGTTAGTTTGTATTTTATGAGAAGACGTCGTAAGATGTTCTAAAAAATATGAATATTATTATTACCATGAAATATGTTCCAATCGAATCGATAAAGTACATGTATTTCTTCTTTTCCAAGAAAAATATAAAGAAAGTCGGGGCCTCTTTGGAAGAATTCACCAGAGATAATGAGGCAGAGAAGCGAGAGGTATTTTGATTGTTCAAATAAAGCCCTATTGAGTACTGTTTAAAGCATAAGTTCGTATAATTTCCTGTCCACGTTACATCTAAAGAAGTCAAATATTCTCAATGGGACATTCAACAACAAACAAACAATCTACATGTGTCATCGTTACATTGTTACCGTCCCCTTCCTACCTATTTGAACAATGATTTATCTTTATCAAATAAAATATTGCATGTGAATCAGACTTCTTAATCGATGCAAAAATATTAAAAAATCAATCCTCATGTACACAAATTATGCATAAAAAAGTACTGTCCTTTTCAAAAATTAAATTTTTTAAATCTAAATTCGTGTATGTTCATTTATTTATTAATACAATTTATAGACGGACTTGGAAATTTGAATTTTTTTCAGATGGAAAACACACGACTTCTTGGTGTAATGAGAGCTATTCAAGCAGAATTGCTGGTAAATTACTATCATTTTAGTAAATTCAAATCATTTAAAGTTACAATAGTTCTTTATACTAGCATTACACCAAAACAAGCATAAATGGCCATGTCATGCAGAAATAACTGTGCGATTTATTTTTCATTGCAGGCGAAGTTTAAACAAAGAGATGGGAAAAGAATTACAGAATCAGTTACAAAATTGGAGGTATGTTCATGTAGTTTTCAGAAAGTCCTTATGAACCAATTAAATTTCAGGGATGTATATTTCTTGCAATTTGATTCCTAATAGTATTCAAAATTTTCTTATTAAATGGTTTATTGTCCAAACTGCCTTATTCTCATGACTCTAAAGTTTAAATGATTTTACTAGGATAGTGTATATATTTTAATTATTTTATTTGATTATATTATAACAGAACGAAATCGACAAGAGGCAAAAACTAGCAAACGACGCATGGGTAACTATCAGAATGATATTTTGTAACACAAAATTCATGATAAGATGTGAATAGAATAATTTTGTTACATTCTAGATTTATTTATTACCAATTATTATTTCATCTTCATTCTTTTTGCAGAAAAGAGAGAAAGCCTAATAAAACAAATACTGGTGGATTTAGTGGTAAATAGTTGATCATATTCACAACTTTTTCAGAATATTTGGTTAATCGTGTTTTCTGTACATGTAACTAGAAAATATGATATGAAATTTCTTTGCAGCGAAAAATTAGAAAGCGGAGAAACCCGCAGATGGCGAGAAAAATAATGGTGGGTGATTTATAAATCATATTTTTGTACCACTACATTGTCAAAATATTGTAACTGGTGCAACGCATGAAATTGGATTAAAATTTTTCTTCGGGGTTAGGGTCAGAGGGATTATATTATTATTTTTCATTTATTTTTTTTTGGGGGGGGGGGGGGTCCAAGTTCTCTTTTCGTAAAAATAACTATATTTACTTTTCATTTTCAAGAAAATTTGGGGGGGGGGGGTCCTGAACCCCCCCCCCTTTCCACTCCCCATTCAGTGCATGCAATTTATCGCTTTTTTGATTATTGACTTTTGTTAACGTTTCAAAATTTCAAAAGATTGTTGTTTTTGACTTTTTTTTTTAATATTAAAGACTAAACTAGAGGAACACAGAAAAAAGCTCCTAAAGGTTCAAGAAGAACTTATTGTGAGTATTTCATTCATTCCTTAAAGAGTACGTTAAAGTCAATTATGAAATTTGTGCGGTCTGTTTCCCCTGATAGTTTTGGTTAAAGTTGATCGAATCACAGCAGTCCGTATGAGTTATCATCTTCTGAGGATAATTAAGCGTCTTGTTAATACTCTTTATGGGATAAAAAAAAAAATAAGTACCATCTTATAAATTAATAGCATTAAGTGATTTTTAATAGATTATCTACCAAATCAAGTATTTTTTTGACAATCCAGAAATATACACGTCTAGCTTACACCTACATTTTAAATTTGTTTCCTTCATTTTTTTTTCAAAAGCAAAAGTGTGTGGACAAAGAGAAGTTTCGCAGTATGAAGAAGATTTACCAAGAAGAGTTGTTGGTCAGTGTTTTGAGTGTTTCTCTACAGAAAAAGAATCCTTTTGCATTTGTTAAGTAAAAGTTTTTGTTAAACGCTTTGTTTATTTTAATATATTTTAATATGCATGTATTATTGCATGATGAAAACACTAACCTTCCCATGAAATGTTAATATTTTTATCTTTTAACAGGCAAAAATTAAAGAAAAACAAAAGCTTTGCCTTCTGAAAAAAGAGTGCCAGCAAGAGTTGACGGTCAGTACTTCATATTCCGAGGAATAAAATTCGAGGTATGATTAATCAATTAACTTCCGTTTAACGTTTACGTTTCTATATTTTGATAGAGACGATTCAAAGAAAAAAAAGAGATCCACCAAATAAAAGAAGCGTACCAGCAAGAGTTGATGGTCAGTATATGATATTTCGAGGAATAAAATTCGAGAGATCATTAATCGATTGAATAGCGTACTCTTTTACGTTTCTTTCTTTTAATAGAGACGATTCAAAGAAAAAGAAGATATCCGCGAAAAGAAAGTAACGTACCAGCAAGAGTTGATGGTCAGTATTTGATATTTCGAGGAATAAAATTCGAGATATCATTAATCGATTACATTTCGTTATCTTTTACGTTTCCATCTTTAAATAGAGACGATTCAAAGAAAAAGAACAGATCCGCGAAAAGAAAGAAACGTATCAGCAGGAGTTGATGGTCAGTATTTGATATTTCAAGGGTAAAATTTGAGATATGATTAATCGATTAAATATCGTACTCTTTTACGTTTCTTTCTTTAAATAGAGACGATTCAAAGAAAAAGAGGGGACCCGTCAGTTAAAAGATGCGTACCAGCAGGAGTTGATGGTCAGTATTTAATATTTCGAAGAATAAAATTTGATATATCATTAATCGATTACCTATCGTTATCTTTTACGTTTCTTTTTTTTTTTATTAGAGACGATTCAAAGAAAAAGAAGTGATCCATCAATTAAAAGAAGCGTACCAGCAGGAGTTGATGGTCAGTATTTAATATTTTGTGGAATAAATTTCGAGATATTATTAATTAATTACCCTGCGTTTAACGTTTACGTATTTTTTTTATAGAGACGATTCAAAGAAAAAGAAAAGATCCACCAAATAAAAGAAGTGTACCAGCAGGAGTTGATGGTCAGTATTTGATATTGTGAGGAATAAAATTCGAGATATCATAAATCTATTACATTCCGTGTAACGTTTGCGTTTCTTTCTTTTAATAGAGACGATTAAAAGAAAAGGAAGAGATGCACCAAATGAAAAAAGCGTTTCAGCGAGAGTTGATGGTCAGTATTTGACACTTTAAAAAAATATAGAATAAAGGAAGTTTAAGCTTTTATATGCCCCCCCCCCCCACAAGTAACCATATCATATTTGTGATTTAAACTTTTAAATATCAAAGAAAAATAAAGTGAGAAAACGTCGATTGTTAAAAAGGTGTATATTACCAAGCGTACTAGTATGATAAAATTACTATAATAGAAGCTCACCATCTTATTCAGTGTATTAAAAAATCACATCTTTTACTCTATTTTAATTTGCTTTTATAGCATTAACCACTTTACCGGTAACTGGTAAATACTGTTCTTTCGTACGACAAATTGACATCGTATGCTAAAAAATGATGTTATGGCAACTGCTTTTTAACGCATATTAAATCAGATTTCAATTTGACAAAATTGCGTTTTGCTGTTTTTAGGTTTTCCATAGGAAGAAACAAGAAGACAACGAATGCTTTGTTCCAAGAAAGCTATTTCTCTTCAATATCGAAACATTTTGCTGTCCTCCAATGGTACGTTTTAAAATGCATTTGTGTATACTAATAACTTTATTGAACTGAAAAAAAGTCATTCTGGTTTTTTTTCTCATTAAAATTGCTGCTGATGTATCAAATATGTACCAAAGACAAAAGTGTTTTAAAGGATTATCAAAGCCTAATTAAAAACCTTATGCTTCGTTTAATAATCTAAACTCGTTATATTACTTATTCTCATTCATAACTCTCCTTAGCCTAATTGTGTGCAACAAAATGAGAGGAAGGAAGGTGCCTTCAAATCTGAAGAACGTTCAGCACCTCCACTCACGAAGGTACACTAAATTGAAATTCTTGCTAATGTATAAAACCAACATTCTTTTAAATTCTGATTGCTTGTTTTTGGAGGTAATGTATTGCCGAGATTGACCTTGTTTTTTAATCTGTCTCTGTTTTTACTGGCACAGTCTGTACAGAAGAAACCAAAACAGAGTCTCAAAAGACGCCTGAAAACATGGTTTGGTGGAAAGTAGACAAAGTGCTACAGTGTATTGCTGAAGAAGAATTCACCAATTGTATAATAATTATTGAATAATTTCAATTCTTAAACGTTTTTCAAAACTAATAAACAAGACTTATTTTAACACACATCAATGTTGTTTTTTGTTTGTTTTGCTTTTACTAATATGTATGCACATAGAAAAGAAGAGAAATAATGGTTTCTTTACTACTAATCATCTAAATTATTATTTACATGCACGATAAAACCACTAGATAAAATGAGACGATATTAAAGAAGATGAGCGTACAATGCCTGTCGAATCCTCCGCACCTATAGGATAAAACAACTTATGTAAATCTCATATAAAGGAGTCTTACATTTGAAAGTGTTTGCCTCAGTATAGGTATAATATAGAACTGCATTATCTGACAAACATACATTTATACTTTATACTTTTATTTTCGTTTCTATGTTTATTTGCTTAACATTACTACGTGATCTCAAACAATCTTTGAATGTGCTAGCGCTATTGTTTATTAAACGTGTTTATTTAAGAATCTGCAGTATATACATGCACGTTGCCTTAATTCTTTTTGTTGCAGCTGACTGGAAGAAATAGCAAACTTTTTCTTATAAAATTTCAAACCAGTGAGTCTTTATTCAGTGCGTCGTGTCCCTAACGTGTTTTTTTTACGTCAAATTTTACTATTTGTTTGTCACTGTTCCAAATAAGAATTTCAGATAAAAGACTATTTTGATGAACCCTCTCATTCAATTTCCCCTGTTATGCATTATCATGATACATCATTTAATAATATAGACGTAGAATACTGCATTTTCATTATTTACAAATTAATATCCAATCTGTGGTGTTAAAAAATGTATAAAATGTTCCATTTTGGATCCAAATGAAGATTTTATGAATGAAGGGTTACTTACCTGTGTCAACTAACTTATGATTTCTTACCGGCTCGGGTTGAATCAGCCGCCGAACAATTTGAGATGTTTTGAGAACTTTAAGATGGTCTCGCTACCTTTGATACCTTTGATACATCCTCCGTAATATCCTCCAACTCTCGCGAGAGTAATTCAGTCTTCTTTGAGGCTAAATTTCAAACATAAAAAGACCACAAAGGGGAGGAGGAGAGGGGGGTTACACAGAAAAGTAACACTTCACCCATGAAATCTTAATTTGGTTCGAAATTTGAAAATTTTATTTCGTTCCGGGTTACTTACCTGTGTCAACTAGCGTAAAGGATTTATTATTTTTTTTAAGCAATCTCACCTGGAAGTGGGTGTGGTCTTGCTTCTGGAACAACCAGATGAAATGCCACAGAAAAACATGTACACCTACACTCATCAGGAATTGGTACATCTAGGAACAACCAATTAAAGTATCACCAAAACAAGAGGAATCATAATGGATAATGCCAGAGACCATAAATTACCGCTGTTTCCCAGATAATACAGCTCTTTCAAAAATTGAACTCTCTTTATTAAGTATTTAAGGTCTTTGCAATAGAAACGTATGAAAGTCGACTCAGAAGACCAATCTGCCAAACAAACTAGTTATTTCCCCTCTAAGCTCATCTGTCGTTTAAGGTAAACATAAAGAGCTCTTTAAGGATCTAGGTTTTTGACATCAAAAGCAGGGACAAATATTGCATGTCCGACATGTCCTGGTCTATCCTGTTTACTTAAATTAATAGGATAGAACTATATGCCCTTAGAATGTGTTTGTATACGGAAGCATAGCTCAAGTAACAACACTGTCTTCGTTTGTAAGGCACATTATATTAAATGCATTTTCAAAGAACTAGGTTACGATTCTACACATGGTAGTCCAACGTACACCCATAGCAGCCTTTCCAAGCAGAAAATACTTCAAAACCATAAATCAGTTATGGATATCTTTAATATCCCCAATAAACAAAATGAATTTGATTTACCTTATTTGTACTGGATTCCCAAGCTTCACAAAAGTCCTTACAAACAGAGATATATAACAGGTTCCAGTAAATTTTCTACCAAACCTCTCTCTTTACTCCTTACTAAAATTCTTACAGTAGTGAAGGAGAAACTTCAAGAGTACTGTACAACAATATACTCCAGAAGTGGTGTGAATCAGATGTGGATACTAAAAATACTCTAAAGAATTATTAGAAACTTTGAGGTCACAAAATCTAACCAAAATCAATAGCATCAAAACGTACGATTTTTCAACGCTTTATACAACCATTCCCGATGACAAATTAAAATCTAGGCTTTTTGATATCATCGACAGTTGTTTTTTCAATAAAAATGGAGGTCGTAAAAATGCTTACCTTGTCATTGGAAATCTAAAAAAATATTTTGTTAAAAACCATTCTGATTGCACACACAAGTACTCTGAAGTTGACATTAAAAAGATGCTTGAGTTTTTGATAGACAATATCTATGAAGTTTTTGGAAATCAAGTCTTCCGACAATATGTTGGAATTCCCATGGGTACCAATTGTGCCCCATTGTTATCAGACCTATTTTTGTATTCTTATGAAGCAGAATTTATTCAAAAACTTGTACGTGAAAAAAAAAAATCACTCGCTGTGGCCTTCAACTCAACATTTAGGTATATCGACGACGTATTATCAATTAACAATTGTGATTTCCATACTTACGTCGACTCGATATATCCCAGTGAACTTGAAATAAAAGATACCACAGATAGTGCGTCATATGCATCTGTTTCATATTTTGATATTGTTACAACCCCACTGTGTTGTATTACTCTATTCAAGAGTGATAAAATAAGAACACTGTTATGAATCAAATTATTTATTTATCTATTTGTTATATGTTTTAATTTTATTTGTTGATAATATTAACTTGAAATATATTACGTGTTGACAATTTACACATTGTTGTGGTGTTCTACTTTTGTGCGAGACTGTACATCACCATGCGGTGAAATACCGTGAAATAACGAAGTTAACGACATTAACACATCACCATAGATATGGAATAATGGTGAAAGTCCAGTTAATTATCTAATAATTACATCAGAGTTCATTAAATATCATTTACTCCCTGTATTCCCATCAAGTATCAGCCAGTCGACGATATCGCTGCCTGCATGCCTGCTGTTGCACGAGCTGATCGAAATAGCGCTTGCCGTAGAACATCACCTTTGAATTTTCACACGAAGTTGATGATTGTTCATCCTTTTCTTCTAATGCTACTCGAGTAGTCTCTGTCGTTGTAAAGATGGCGTCTCGTCTATCTTTGCGGGGCACATCGCATGCATTCAGCTTGCAGACTATTTCCGTTCATGAATATTAATAAGAGGAAGTCACGTGACATAACATTATATAAGGCCGAGCCCGATCCGAATTCGACACTTCGGTCGCATCACCAAGATGAGCCAGCAGCAGCTGCTTTTCCAGCCAGACATCCCCAGTCAGAAGGTGCATATTTAACACCTTATAGATAAGATCAACCTAATTAAGATAGGGTTCCATTCATAAAAAGTGTTTATTAGACCAGCATCACCTTCTGCACCATCACCACCTTCCCCACTATAGTTTACTGCACCTTCCCCCAGGGATTTGTCAGCACCTTCCCCGGAGATAATTAGTTATATTAGTTATTGATTTGACCTCACCTTGTTGCTTGTTCTTTATATAGAAGGTGCCCAGCCCCTTTGAATTTGATTAGTACCTTCTATAATATTTCATACCTATAGTATATCAGAGGTCTGCACCTTCCCCTATGTATAGCACCTTGAGGATATCTAAGGTCTGCACCTTCCCCTATGTATAGCACCTTGAGGATATCTAAGGTCTGCACCTTTCCCTATTTGTAATACTTAGAGAATATTAGAGGTCTGCACCTTCCCCGTTTGCGTACCTTCCTTGATTCGACCCCTTGGAGTAGCAGCACCATTGAAGGAGCCAGGATAAAGAGCGTGTTTTTGACTTTGTTTTAAATCTTAATAAATTTATAGAAATATTTATTTATCTTTGTCATTGCTTGATTTCAGCCAGGTACAGAAGGGCTCACACATTTTGAAACAATTGAAACCCTATATCTATATAAAAGAGGTTGATAAATATTCTAAGGGTTTCGGTTGCGTTTCAATATTTTACTGGAAATGGACATTGATGGTAACCTAACAACAAAACTTATGATAAACGCGATGACTTCAATTTTTCTATAGTCAACTTTCCTTACCTATGTAGCAATAAACCTTCATCACCTGCATATGGTGTTTTTGTCTCTCAGTTAATTCGATACGCAAGAGCATGCTCTTCGTATGAACAGTTTCTAAGACGAGCCAAGCTACTGACAAACAAATTGATAAAACAGGACTATCAACAGTCTCGTTTGAAGTCATCTTTTCGTAAGTTCTATGGTCGATACAACGACCTTGTCAGCAAATACAATCTTCCACTGGGTCGCATGCTGACTGACGTTTTTCATACTGATTGTTAGACCATAATTAATCACCTAATTTTCTACGGACTTTTCCGTCTTTTCCCGATTACAACAAAGAGCACACGGCGGGTGTGACCGGTCAGCAGAGGATGCTCACTCCTCCTAGGCACCTGATCCTACCTCCATCTTTTTGGAGGTTCGTGTTGCTCTGCTTTGAATTTGTATTTCGTTTTATGGATTTTTGAGATGGTTGGCGGATTGTTATTGTCATTTTTTCATCCTTACAAGCAAGTGAGCTTATACTAGTATCCCTAACTTTTCTAGCTGTAGTGATAGCCACAAGAAATTCTTTTTAAAAGTTAAATATTTTAAAGGAACATCCTTAGTGGCTCAAATGGCGATTTTCGTAAACAATGTAAGACTTGGTTAATGTCCCAAGATGGGACTGGCTGCTTCAAAGGAGGCTTGAGATTAAAAATCCCATAAGTAGACTGTCTAGCTAAGGATGCTCTCCTACTTTCTTCCCATCTACCAAGTCATGGATTGATGAAACAGCTGATCTGTAGTCACATATTGTAGAGTATGTAAGGTCTTCTCTGTACAAAATTGCAAGAAAATTTGCAACGTACGTCATAGACTGACCCAGAATAGAGATCAACATTTAGAGTACTTTTACAGTTTAGTTTAATAGACTTTGCATGTGCTTTTTCTAACAGCATGACGTAAAAGTTTCCTTGCTGTATGAGAGTCCTTTAGATTTCAAGTTGGAGTCTGTAGAAAGAAGGCTGTTAGTTGGAAGAACCCTGGGTTCGGGGTACTAACTTCCCTTTCCTCTGGAATAAAATCACTTCCCTCAATGAAATTACATCTCTGATAGTCAATTTGAGAATCCATGGGAAATATGGTATACGAGACCACCATTGTGCTATCAACGGAATTTGACAAACCTCGGATTCTATCTTTTCTAGAACTTTAGGGATAAGGGATTTTGGAGGAAAGGCATATCCGTAAATCCCTCTCCGGGACATTGACAGACTGTCTATCTACAAAGATTGTGGGTCTTCAATCCATAAGCAGTAAGTCATTAGCTTGTGATTTTCTGCTTATGCAAACATATCTATGTTGGGCATTGTGAAAGTCATAAACAGACGACTTACAGTTAGCTGATCTAAGGACCATTCTGTGTGTCTTGTTCTCACTATGGAAAGTGCCTCTGCTATTTTGTTGTTCCCTCTCGCTATATGAGTGGCTGATACACCAAGTCCACATTTTCAACGTCCAAATACACAGTTATGGTGAATAGGTTCCCCCTTGTATCATGATAGCATGCACACCTGTGGTGTTGTTGGTCCGAATCATTATATTAGACCCCTTTATCATGTGACAAAAATGCTTCAGCGCATTCCACACGTTCCAGCAGATGTATGTGATATGTCACTTGCAACTGATCCCACTGAATAACATGGGACCCTAGGTATGCTCCCAGCCCTCCAAGCTGGCATCTGTTGTTAATGTCCATGATGGATAATTGTTAATCAATGGAATCCCTTTCCGAAGATTGACTTCCTGCAACCACCACAGCAGATGTTCCTGCAAATGAGGCGTTATGGGAATGGATTTGTTGTAATCCAATGAAGATGGCTTCCAGAATGCCAGAAGATGAAGCTGAATTGGTCTTAAATTTAGACGGACATGTGGAACCATGTTGCGAAATGATAAATGTGAACGCCCTGAAGTCTCAGGTGTGCCCGTATCACAGACACCATTTTGGTGAAAATTCTCGGGGCAGATGATAGATCGAAAGGAAAACCCTTGTACTTGTATTGTCTTCCTGCTACAGAAAAGCGGAGAAACTTCCTATGGTGAGGAGCGATTGGCAAATAGAAGTACGCGTCCTTCAATAGAGAGAAACTGCCCAATCGTTGGATCTTAGTGCTTTTTTTTATATAGATCGTAAGGTCTCCATCTTAAATTTCTTTTGCTTGAGAAATCTGTTTAATTCTTCAGATTTAAATTTGGACGAATTCGTACTGTACTGTTTTCTGGTCCTGGAAAACTCTTTAGTGCATTTTTTCCAGTAACAAATTTAATTCTCTGAATAGAATTTCTTTGGTATGTCTTGCCATTGGAATAATAGTCTCTAAAATCCCTGTCTGGGGAGGTAAACTTTAAATTCCGGAAAATAACGTTTTTGAATTACATTGATTAGTAGTAATGATTACTAAACTGTCAGTCGCAATCTCTGTCCACTTCCTGTGGTAATTTTGGATCATCCCCCCCCTATTGGTTCCTCCAGATTTATGGGGTGGATAACCGAGTCATTGGTCGTACCTTCTTTTAGTACGAAATATATTTTGTTTGAAACCTCTTCCTCGCCTTTTTTGTTGAGGACACCGAGAACAAAATTCATTTGATTATTTCCTGCTCTTGTAAGCAGGTTTAAAGGAAGTGTTTCCAAACCTATCAAAATACAGTCTCTTAGTTGCATAGCTCGCTTTAAACTTGACAAAAACACTTGACACTTTATTAAGTTGTTTATCTCTCTTATCAAATTCCTCCAAAAAATTTCCAATGTTATCTGGAAACAACTCTGACTCTTTAACATCCATTTTCAAATTCTTAGCTTTTTGTTTCACCACAGTTTTGAGTCCTACTTCCTGAGAATGACTCTGGGTAATTAATTTTGGTTGAAGGCTTTTCCCCAGCCTTTTCTCGCATCTGGGGCAGATAAGACAGCAAATAATCATTGTACTTAGGTGTCTTGAAATACTTCAAGTGTTCAGGGACAACTGACAAAGACCTTAGGTCATTAACTTTAAAAGCACGCTTCTTCAAGAGAGACTTTCTGAAAAGTGACCTATTGCTATCTGTTTTCGTCCGTCGTTGGGCGTCGTGCATCGTCAATCGCGCGTTTACATTTTAACTTATTAAAAACAACAAACCCATTTTCGTGTGAAGCATCTCTATGGTAAAAGGAATATAAATTATGAAATTCACGGCTCTAACAACCCCCGGGGCGCCACAGGCGGGGGCCAAATATGCAAAAAAAAAAAAAGCCAAATTTCAAATATCTTCTTCTCTACTCACACACATGTGAGGAAAAACTGTTTGCATGTTTATGATGTCCATGAAACCCTCTACCAAAATGATGAAATCCATGGCCCCTGGGTCAGGTTCTGGCTCTAGGGTGGGGACAATATTGGAATATAGTAAAAATATATTCAATCTTGGAAAATCTTATTCTCTACGCCCATATATATTTGTTAAAAACAAAATACATGGTTATAATGTCCATGAAGCCCTCTATTAAAATTGTAAAATTCATGACCACTTGGTCAGGGGTTCAGGCTCTAGGGTGGGGCCAATATGGTCATATAGTAAAAATGTATTCAATCTTAGAAAATTTTCTTCTCTACTCCCATATATATTTGTTAAAAACTTAAAGCATGGTTATTATGTCCATGAAGTCTTCTACCTAAATTGTGAAATTCATGACCCCTAGGACAGGGGTTTAGGCCTTAAAGCGGGGCCAATGTAGCCATATAGTGAAAATTTATTAAATCTTAGAAAATCTTCCTTACTGAATGCATGGTTATGATATCCACTTACTCCTCTACCTAAATTGTGAAATTCATGGCTCCTAAGTCAGGGGTTCAGGACCTATGGGAAATATGGTCATATAGTGCTAATGCATATAATGTTTATAAATCTTTTTCTCTTCTCTTACACATCTATAAGAAAATCTGACTTCATAATTATGTTTACCAGGAAGTACTCTACTAAAATTTTAAATTTCATGTCCCCTGGAATGTGGGTTTTGACTCTAGGGCAGGGCCAAAATGGATGTTTAGTGTTAATGCATATAATGTTTAAAAATTATCTTCTCTACTCCCACAGACATGTAAGGAAATTCATGATTTAGTAGACCAGGAAGCCCTCTACGTAAATTTTTAATTTCATGTCCCCCGAGATAGGGGTTCTGACTCTAGGGCGGGGCCAAAATAGTCATATAGTGTTAATGCATTTAGTGTTAAAAAAATCGTCTTCTTTACTTCAGCTGACACTGAATAAAAACTGATTGCATATAAAGAAAGAAAATAAAGCCGTCTATCAAAATTTTTACAAATTTCATGTTTTCCAATGTAGGGATTTGAATCAAGGGCGGGAACAAAACACTCATATAGTGTATAGGGTAGGGGTTCTTAATGCAGGGTGTGGCCAAAATGGTAATTTAGTGTTAATATATATAATGTCTAAAAAAAAGTCTTCTGACACGGATAAAAACTGACTGCATATTTAGAAAAAAACATTGAGCTGTCATCTTAATTAAGGCTCGGAGGGGGTATACTAGTATATTTGTCTAATTATTTTATTCTGCTCAGGAATTTCAATGAAAGAAATGAGTAATGAGTAAATGAGTAAATTCACAAATATAGAAAAGAGTAAGAATAAGTATGGGTCTGTCTATCAAAGTTAAGAGATTGTGAAAGCATTGGAAAGAGTTCAAGGGTGTGGGGGGGGGGGTTAAACAGTTAATGAAGTTATCTTTCCTTGCTTCTTCATAATAGCGTTATCTTCCTTTGCTTGTTCATATTTATTATTGAATATAATGTAATTATAAAGAAGTTGTACTAATCAAAAGAGTTATGCAAGTATTTTTATCATTTGAAACAAAAACAGTTTTTTGAACTTTCTAAATAAACAAATAAACTTGTTAATAGTAAAGCAATAATTTACTAAAATCACTGATACATGTAAAATGATTTTGGTATATAAATGCCAGATGGTGATTAATTGTCAATGAAGGTTGAATGTTCAAAACAATGGAACAGGAGAAGAGAGTAACTCATGATGGCTTTTAAATCTGGTATTTTTTTTATTTTTTTTATTTTTTTTGGTTTAAATGCACACAGGGAGAGTTTCTGTCTGCCCCTGGGGATGAGGGATGGGAGGTTGTTTTGGATAAAACATGTATACTAGCCACCTTGTTTTGTTTTAGTTTATCTATGAAAAAACATATACAAATAAACCCTATTCTAAAAGCTAACAAATATGGGAAAATTATTTTCTATCAGAAACTTGCACCTTTTCAATATCAGGTCATGCACTCTATTATGATCTTTAAGTTTTTCGCTAAAATTATCGGTTTCGTTATCCTTTTTTTCAAGCAGGGAGGTGATCGTCATTACGAATTTATAATTTTTCTACTCCAGAATTAAACTTAATTAAATGGATATATGTGACTCCTCGACAAGTTTGTGTATGGGTTATATGCTACTCAGGTGACCGTTAAGGCCTAGTGGCCTCTTGTTTATTTATTTATTTATTAAAGTGGAGTCTAGACCCATTGTGGGTCAAAATTCGTGGTTTTCTAGAAAGCTTCAAAAGTTTATTTATTATTGTCAACCTATAAAAGTTGTCCATAAGGATTGTTATGTGTTAACCTAGCCTTGAGTGATAGACGGAGAACTGTAGACAGTACCTTTCGGCTCAGAGAGTGTTCGAATCGTAGTGGACTTTTTTTTAAAATCTGCGCTGATGCTTCCTTTAAGGTAAAACCGTATTTTTCATGTTTTATATGTAATAGATCTAGAATAATTTTGGAAATATTTAAATCTCTTCAGATAAAGACAAAAAATATATGATTTTGTCCATTCCAAATTACGTTTAATAAACAATAGCGCTAGCACAGTCAAAGATTGTTTGAGATCTCGTTGTAATGTTAAGAAAATAAACACAGAAATGAAAATAAGAAGAAAATTATAAAGTATAAATGTATGTTTGTTAATGGTCAGATAATGCGGTTCTATATTATACATGTACTGAGGCACACACCTTCAAATGTAAGACTCCTTTATATGAGATTTACATGAGTCGTTTAAATATCCTAGGTGCGGGGGATTCGACAGGCATTGAAGGCTCTTCTTCTTTATCATCTAATTTTATCTAGTGGTTTTATCGTACACGTAAATGATAATTTAGATAATTACTAGTAAAGAAACCAGTATTCCTCTTCTTGTTTAAGTGCATACATGTTTGTAAAAGAAAAAAAATAATAATAACATTGGTACGTGTTAAAATAAGTCTTGTTTATTATGTTTGAAAAACGTTTAAAATTAAAATTATTTAGTAATCATTATATAATTGGAGAATTCTTCTTCAGCAGTCATTGTAGCACTTAGTCTACTTTCCACCAAACCATGTTTTCAGGCGTCTTTTGAGACTCTGTTTTGGTTTCTTCTCTACAGACTGTGCGAGTAAAAACAGAGACAGATTAAAATAACAAGGTCAAACTCGGCAATACTGTACATTACCCCCAAAAACCAGCAATTAGAATTTGAAAAAGTGTTGGTTTTATGAATTAGCAAGACTTTCAATTTAGTGTACCTTCGTGAGTGGAGGTGCTGAACGTTCTTCAGATTTGAAGGCCCCTTCCTTCTCATTTTGTTGCACACAATTAGGCTGAGGAGAGTTATTAATGGGAATAAGTACAATAATGATTTTAGGTTATTAAACGAAGCACAAGGTTTAAAATCAGGCTTTGATAATTTTTTTAAACTCTTTTTGGCTACTTGTAAATGTACTGTAAAGATATTATGATCAATTTAAATTTAATAAAATGGGAAAAAAAACCCGAATGGATTTTTATTTAGTTCAATAAAGTTATTAGTATGCATAAATGTATTTAAAACGTACCACTGGAGGACAGCTGAATGTGTCGATATTAAAGAGAAATAGCTTTCTTGGAACAAAGTATTCGTTTTCTTCTTGTTTCTTCCTGTGGAAAACCTATAAAACAGCAAAACGCAACTTTGTCAAATTAAAAATATGAAAACAATCTAATCTCATATTTTACCATGCTATGTCAATTTGTCGTACAATAGAACGGTATAACCTAGTTTCCGTAAAGTGGTTAATGCTATGATTTTTTTTAATACACTGAATAAGATGGTGAGCTTCTATTATAGAAAATCGTACTAGTACTCTTGGTAATATACGTGTCTTTAAACAGTCGATTGAGTCGAAGTTACTTACTTCCTCTATTTTCCTCTGATATTTTAAAGTTTAAAACACAAATATTATATAGTTACTTCTGGAGGAAAAACAAATAAAAGCTTAAACTTCCTTCATTTTATATATTTATAAAGTCTCAAATACTGACCATCAACTCTCGCTGAAACGCTTCTTTATTTTGGCGCATCTTTTCTTTTTCTTTTATTCGTCTCTATTAAAAGAAAGAGACGTAAGCAATAACGATGGAAAATCGATTAACGATACCTCGAATTTTATTCCTCGAAGTATCAAATACTGACCATCAACTCCTGCTGGTACGTTTCTTTTATCTGCCGGATCACTTCTTTTTCTTTGATTCGTCTCTATTAAAAGGAAGAAACGAAAACGTTAAACGGAAAGTAATTAATTAATGATATCCCGAATTTTTTTCCTCGAAGTATCAAATACTGACCATCAACTCCTGCTGGTACGTTTCTTTTATTTGCCGGACCACTTCTTTTTCTTTGAATCGTCTCTATTAAAAGGAAGAAACGAAAACGTTAAACGGAAGGTATTTAATTAATCATATCTCGAATTTTATTCCTCGGAACAAACAATACTGACCATCAACTCCTGCTGATACGATTCTTTCATTTGGCGGATCTCTTCTTTTTCTTTGAATCTTCTCTTTTAAAAGAACGGAACGTAAACGTTAAAAGAAAGGCAATCGATAAATGATATCTCGAATTTTATTTCTCAAAAATATCACATACTGACCAGCAACTCCTGCTGGTACGCTTCTTTTATTTTGCCGATCTTCTCTCTTTTTTTGAACAGTTTCTATGAAAAAAACCGTAAACGTTAAACGCAGGGTAATTGATTACTGTAAACCTATTACATTTGGTTGTGTATTCTATTTAGCGTTTTTGGCGGAATGCAGCTTCAGCTAAATCAAGTACATCGCTAAATGTCATGCATATATGTATAAAAACAGTCACATTCAGGAATACGCTAATTCAAATCCAAGCCAACTTTTTAAAAAACTATTTTCCGCCAAATGTGGTACACGCCAAATATAATACGTTTACAGTAATGATTTCTCGAATTTTATTCCTCGAAATTTCAAATACTGACCATCAACTGATGCTGATACACTTCTTTCATTTGGCGGATCTCTTCTTTTTCTTTAAATCGTCTCTATCAAAATATAGAAACGTAAAAGTTAAACGGAAGGTGATCGATTAATGATATCTCGAATTTTATTCCTTCAAATATCAAATACTGACCATCAACTCCTGCTGATATGATTCTTTCTTTCGATGGATCTCTTCTTTTTCTTTGAATCGTCTCTATTTAAAACAAGAGGCCCATGGGCCACATCGCTCACCTGAGGAACAATAGGTATGATAAAATCAGCTTAATGGAGTCATAATACAAACTATCTAGACAATGTAGTATAATACATGTAGATCCTGTATAAATAAAATTCAATTTTTTCCACTGGATATTCTAAGATTTTTAAAGATCTAGATTTACTCTTAATATTCCTATGTAAACATTCCACCCCAATTGTGGCCCCACCCTACCCCCAGAAATCATGATTTTTACAAATTCAAATCTACACTACCTGAGGATGCTTCCAAACAAGTTTCAGCCTTCCTGGCTTATTAGTTTCTGAGAAGATGAATTTTAAAGATTTACTCTATATATTCCTATGTAGAAATTTGATCCCAAATTGTGGCCCCACTCTACCTCTGGGGGTAATGATTTTCACAACTTTAAATATACACTACCTGAGAATGCTTCCACACAAGTTTCAGCTTTCCTGGCTAATTAGTTTCTGAGAAGACGATTTTTAAAGATTAACTCTATATATTCCTATGTTAAAAATCGACCCTCCATTGTAACCCCACCCTACACCCCGAGGGTCATGATTTTCACAACTTTGAATCTACATTACCTGAGAATGCCTCTAAACGAGTTTCAGCTTTCCTGGCTTATTAGTTTCTGAGAAGACGATTTTTAAAGATTAACTCTATATATTCCTATGTAGAAAGTTGACCCCCCCCCCATTGTGGCCCCACCCAACCCCTGGGGGTATTGATTTTCTTAACTTTAAATATATACTACCTGAGAATGCTTCCACACAAGTTTCAGCTTTCCTGGCTAATTAGTTTTTTAGAAGAAGATTTTTAAAGATTTCCTCTATATATTCCTTTGTTAAAAATCGACCCTCCATTGTAGCCCCACCCTACACCCCGAGGGTCATGATTTTCACAACTTTGAATTTACACTACCTTAGGATGCTTCCACACAAGTTTCAGCTTTCCTGGCCAAATGGTTCTTGAGAAGAAGATTTTTTAAGATGTACTCTATATATTGCTATGTAAAAAGTCAACCCCCTATTTTGGCCCCATCCTACCCCCGGGGATCATGATTTTCACAACTTTGAATCTACATTACCTGAGGATGCTTCCTCATAAGTTTCAGCTTTCCTGGCCTAACGGTTTTTGAGAAGAAGATTTTTAAAGATTTACTCTATATATTCCTATGTAAAAAGTCGACCCCCCATTTTGGCCCCATCCTACCCCCGGGGATCACGATTTTCACAACTTTAAATCTACATTACCTGAGGATGCTTCCACACAAGTTTCAGCTTCCCTGGCCAAATGGTTCTTGAGAAGAAGATTTTTAAAGATTTACTCTATATATTGCTATGTAAAAAGTCAACCCCCTATTTTGGCCCCATCCTACCCCCGGGGGTCATGATTTTCACAATTTTGAATCTACATTACCTGAGGATGCTTCCTCATAAGTTTCAGCTTTCCTGGCCTAACGGTTTTTGAGAAGAAGATTTTTAAAGATTTACTCTATATATTCCTATGTAAAAAGTCGACCCCCTATATTGGCCACATCCTACCCCTGGGGATCACGATTTTCACAACTTTGAATCTACATTACCTGAGGATGTTTCCACACAAGTTTCAGCTTTCCTGGCCAAATGGTTCTTGAGAAGAAGATTTTTGAAAATTTCTCGAAAATTTTCATTAATTCCTAATTATCTCCCCTTGTAAGAGGGCTTGGTCCTTAATTTTCACAACTTTGAATCCTCTTAGGCTAAGGATGCTTTGTGCCAAGTTTGGTTGAAATTGGCCCAGTGGTTCTTGAGAAGATGTTGAAAATGTGAAAAGTTTACAGACAGACAGACAGACAGACGGACGGACGGACGACAGACAAAATGTGATCAGAATAGCTCACTTGAGCTTTCAGCTCAGGTGAGCTAAAAAACCGTAAATGTTAAACGTAAGGTAATTGGTTAATCATACCTCGAATTTTATTCCTCAGAATATGAAGTACTGACCGTCAACTCTTGCTGGCACTCTTTTTTCAGAAAGCAAAGCTTTTGTTTTTCATTAATTTTTGCCTGTTAAAAGATTAAATTATTAACATTTCATATAAAGGGAAGTATTTCCATCATGCAATAATACATACTCAACTCTTTTCCTTTTTTTTTTTTATTATTTTGCAGTTAAAAGTTATTGATATAAACAAAGCGTTTAACAAAGACGTTTTCCTTTACAAATTCAATAATATTATTTCTGTAGAGTGAAAAACACTCACCAACAACTCTTTCTGGTAAATCTTCTTCATACTGCGAAACTTCTCTTTTTCCACACACTTTTGCTTTTGAAAACAAATTAAAGAAAAACTGACAAAATGTACGCGTAAGCTAGAAGTGTATATTTCTGGATTGTCAAATAAATACTTGATATGAGAGGTACATGTAATCCATTAAAAATCACGAATGCTGTGATTCGATCAACATTGACCAAAATTATCAAGGGAAACAAGCCGCACAGATTTCATAATTGACTTTAAACATACTCTTTAAGGAATTAATGAATACTCACAATAAGCTCTTCTTGAAGCTGCAGGAGCTTTCTTCTGTGTTCCTCTAGTTTAGTCTTTAATATAAAAAAATAAAATAAAAGTTATTAAAACAACAACAATATATTGAAATTTTGAAACGTTGACAAAAATCAATAATCAAAATAGAGATAAATTGCATGCACTGATTTGGGAGTGGAAGGGGGGTCAGGAAAGTCCGGAGCCCCCCCCCCCTCAAATTTTCTTGAAAATAAACAGTACATATAGTCAATTTTTAGAAAAGAGGTCTTGGACCCCCTGTCCCCCCCCCCCAAAAAAAAATCCCTTTGACCCCAACCCCAAGGAAAATTTTAAATCCGAGGCCATGCGTTGAATCAGTTACAATATTTTGACAATGTAGTTGTACAAAAATATTATAAATCACCCACCATTATTTTTCTCGCCATCTGCGGGTTTCTCCGCTTTCGAATTTTTCGCTGCAAAGATATTTCATATCATATTTTCTATAGTTACATGTACAGAAAACACGATTAAGCAAATATAATGAAAAGTGAATATGATCAATTATTTACCACCAAATCCACCAGTATTTGCTTTATTAGGCTTTCTCTCTTTTCTGTTTTCTGCAAAAAGGAATGAAGATGAAATAATAATTGGTAATGAATAAATCTAGAATGTAACAAAATTATTCTTTTCACATCTTATCATGAATTTTGTGTTACAAAATATAATTTTGATAGTTACCCATGCGTCGTTTGCCAGTTTTTGCATCTTGTCGATTTCGTTCTGTTATAATATAGTCAAATAAAATCGTTAAAATATATATACTGTCCTGGTAATATCATTAAAACTTTAGAGTCATGAGAATAAGGTAGTTCGGACGATAAACCATTTAGTAAGAAAATTTTGAATAGGATTCAAATTGCAAAATTGTAAATAAAAATTTACACCCCTGAAATGTAATTAGTTCATAAGGACATCTGAAAACTATATGAACATACCTCTAATTTTGTAATTGATTCTGTAATTCTTTTCCCATCTCTTTGTTTAAACTTCGCCTGCAATGAAAAATAAATCGCAGTTATTTCTGCATGAAATGGCCGTTTATGCTTGTTTTGGTGTAATGCTAGTATAAAGAACTATTGTAATCTTAAATGTCAGATATGAATTTTCTAAAATGATAGTAATTTACCAGCAATTCTGCTTGAATAGCTCTCATTACATCAAGACGTCGTTTGTTTTCCATCTGAAAAAAATTTTAAATTTGCAAGTCCGTCTAAAAATTGCATTAATAAATATATGTACATTTACCAATTTAAATTAAAAGAATCTAAATTTTTGAAAAGGACAGTACCTTTACATGCATT
The DNA here is from genome assembly GCA_020458035.1 of Magallana ariakensis. Lineage (NCBI taxonomy): Eukaryota > Metazoa > Mollusca > Bivalvia > Ostreida > Ostreidae > Magallana > Magallana ariakensis. The sequence goes on along the minus strand of CM035814.1, from coordinate 22,607,789 downwards.
ATGTGTAAGGTTTTTTTTTTATATTCCTTGAATCGATTAAAGAATTTTGATTCACATGCGATATTTGATAATGATAAAGATAAATCATTGTTCAAATAGGTGCGAAGGGGACGTAACTATGTAACGATGATACATGTAGATTGTTTGTTTGTTGTTGAATGTCTCATTGAGAATATTTGACTTCTTAAAATGTAACGTGGACAAGAAATTACTAACTTATGCTTTAAACAGTACTCAATAGGGCTTTATTTGAACAATGAGTAAATGTAACCAAAATACCTCTCGCTTCTCTGCCTCATTATCTCTGGTGAATTCTTCCAAAGAGGCCCCGTCTTTCTTTATATTTTTCTGGGAAAAGAAGAAAAACATGTCCTTTATCGATTTGATTGGAACATATTTCATGGTATAAATATTATACATATATTAGAACTTCTTACAAGGTCTTCTCATAAAATACGAACTAACTGTATGTACTAAAGTACTAGTCTACAATAGCTAAACGTTAACGATAATCATCGGTTATATTTTTCGCCTTATGTTTGTCTTCAGCTTTTGATAAAGATTACAAACTATGTACATTCGTAGATAAATTTCCTGTATGTCTGTTTAAATTAACATTCTCATAAAGCATCTAAATATTCTTTTCCTTAATTAAACTAGCGTTTGTTGGATCTCGGCCTCGTTCTCTGTCTTACACAAGCCCTCAACGAGATCCTCATTGTGGAGGTCCTGCTTAAAATTAAATGGGGTGTAATTTTAACCTTAATTTCTGTATACAGATAAAACAATGAAAAAAAATGTATTTTGTACAAGTTTTAAATTTACCGGGTGGCAGTAAATACAAAATTTACAAATTTTTATGTTGTAAATTTTGAATTTAACAGGTGGCAGTAAATACAAAATTTACGAATTCTATATTTACTGTCACCCGGTTAATTCAAAATTTACAACATGACAAAATGTTGTTAATTTTAAATTTAACGGGTGGCAGTAAATAAAAAATTTACAAATTTTGTATTTACTGCCACCCGGTAAAATAAAACTTTACAACATGACACAAGACAGTTTCCGAATCATGTGTGAAGCTTCTTGAATATTCATTATTTTTACTAGTAACATTTATAGCAAGAATTTCTGTGTGTATGTTTAAGTTCGTTTTTTCATTCCATACAAAACAAACAAAATGATGTTTTAACTACGACTCCATTGCTTCAAGTGGGGGATTTCTTAATTACGCCTGATACGCCCCTGTCCTTTTGTTGTATGTTTTTTGTTATTTTCTTTTTACAAACATATGGTTTATATGTCACTATTTTTAATTGCTTATGCAATCGCAAACAAACAGATATGTTATCACCAGCAATAGCGACAATGCCGGTTTACCACGGGGATCAGTTCATGGTCCTATAATATTTATAATTCATGTTGACCATTGTCAAAAAGTAATACTTATCATAAGTTATCATTAATTAATTCGTTTAGAACATACTTCATTTTTTCTGTCTTCTTCCTCCATGGCATCTGCCCAACTGTAATCAAACTTCAGTATCTCCAATTTTTCGTCCTATAAAAAGATGTTCTTTTTAGTTCATAGGTTATGACTAATATTAAATGAGAGTCGATTATGCTGTCTACATTGGTATTTCAACCATTTAAAAATACCGCAATTTTCGAATAAGTGTCTGATTTGTAGATGACAATTTTTTTCCACGTGCATATATCTATAAAACTATAACGATGTAAAGTGAGATTGGAGATGAACAAAATACCGGTATAAGAACAAATCTTTTTTCTTTTTTTTGGGGGGGGGGGGGTAAAAACATGAATGGAAAGTGACAAATGTGCCAATGTTCCAATTGTTAATTTTAATTCTTACCACACTCCTGGCTGGGTCATCCCCAAAGTCCAACTTCACGGTATAATCCATTTCTGTACGCAGTAAGCTTCTATTTGTGTACATAACAACTGTGCTTATGGTTGTTATCATTGTGACGTCAAATCATTATTACTTAATCATGACGTCACCAGATATGTCCTATCGTTGGAATAGATGGAATTTATGATACACAATTATTTTCTTAATACATGAATTTTTTTCATCTTATAGAACAATTTCTACAAGAGCTCGGACTTTGGATAGTTGTGTCAAACATCAATGTGGCGTACTTCTGTCTGTTTTATTGTAGGCCACTGGCTTTTGAGCTAAGAGCACGCAATCTGTGCATATATTTCATTTGACTCGAAACCAGTGGCATTTTAAAGATAGTTATTCCTACCGAAAGGCCAAGTAAAATTGTTCTAATAATACTTTAAGCGTATTATTTTTAGCGTGCAAGATATTTGGCGGATATTGAATTTTTTAACATGTTAGCGTAAATATGTTTAATTATACCAAAGCATTTTACATGATTGAGCGGAAGCTACTTTTACACACACAAAAACTATATTGATTTAAATATCAAAAAATAAACTTTGCCCGTTTTCATTGTTTTGTGTATGAAATAATTTATAATATTATATCATTATTTCTATTAAGTGACCGGTCAATGTCAGTATCAGATTTTAAGATATACCTTGCTTACATGTAACACCTGGATAGTAAAAAAAATATATGTCAAACAGATACGATTCAGGGGGTTTATAATAATTCAAGATTTACCCATGATGTGATCATTTTATTAACCTATCATTTTAATTGTAAAATTAACAAATGTATACACATCATTTCATTAGGGTTTAGGTAGCAATTATCATTCTCCAAGATAAAAAGAAGTCGCTCAAATAAGAATTCTTAGAATGCTCTTAGAAGCAGTTAGCTTATTTTTTTAATTGGTACTGATCAGATTTTTATGTACATTTTAAGAAAAAAGCACCAGACATATAAGACACAATAAATGTTCAAGTTGTAGCTTTTCTTGTCAAATGGTTTATGAGAAGATTTTTTTTTAAATTCAGGCAAATTTATAATAATTTTGTATTATCTCCTCTTAAAAGATGATGTGGCCCTTTATTTTAACAAACTTAATCCCATTCACCTAAGAATGCCAGGTTTGGTTGAAATCGACCCAGTGGTTCTGAAGAAGAATTCGAAAATGTAAAAATATTACAGTCAACCAGACGGACTCCAGAAAAAAAGTGATCAGAATACTCAGGTGAGCTAAAACCCTTTGAGAGTTTGACCATAATGGTGGTTTTTTTTTTTCCCAGAATCAGGCAGAATGTGACTCGATCCAATATAGATTTCAAAAAGTCAAACCCTCAACATGGAGAATTGTGGAAGAAAAGCCCCTTCCTCAAATCAAGGTACCCTTTCACCCCTCACTGATATTCAATAATGTTCACCTGAAAGAATTAGAAACCCACAAACACCCAGGAGTTATTCTTAGTAGTAATTTGTCCTGGAATTTACATTCAGATGAAACAGTAAGAGAAGCTTACTCGCGCCTTGGTACATGTATGCTGTGAAGATTCAAGTATATCCTTGACAGGAAATATTTGCAAAAAGTAAATTTTTCATTTGTAAGACTGTCTTAGAATTCGCAGACATTATATGGGACAACATACCAGAATACCTGGTCATGGTCAACAAGATTGAAAGCATACAGTTGGAAGCATACAGAATAGATACTGGGGGGGGGGGAATAGACTGGCATCCAGACATCTGTCGTATAAAGAAACGGAATGGGAACCATTATCAAAACATAGGAGAAAACCATCTCTTATTCAACCTCAGTTTTTATACAGGCGTCTTGTAAATAAACTTTTTTTGATTTAGATATTATCAAAATCTTTCAGCATCAGAAGAGAAGTCTGCTTCTCTTAATCTGTAGCGAAAGTAAACACGCTTAATTTGGGATCAGTTTTTATTTTTTGGTCTTTATGCACAACAATCCTTGACTTAAATGTATATCGTTATGTACTTTTGTGACACTGCAATCAAATACAAAATATAAGTAACAGAAAATGTATGCAAAAAACAAAACATAATTGTAAAACATGATTACAATGTATTTGGTCATCATTAGATTGGTCTAAACATAAACATGCTAAACTACTCTGTCCTAACAACATTTTATAGGTGGGTAATATGTTTAATCACACAAAGAGATAAAAAGTATTCAAAATAACAAGCATGACTAGAAAGACTATAGATTTAAATGTTGTGGTTTAAAAGAGACAATAACAATTTAAAAATGAGCTTAAACAAATCATTGACATGTAACATTTCACTTTAACAATATTTTAAAAAGAAATACAAACAACTTTGTACTGGCAAATATTAATTTAGTTACTCTATTTCATTTGTGAAGAAGAGGGTACATAAATAGTACAATATGCTAGTGTTTATGTATTAGTTCTAACACAATAACACTGACAACTAATGTCTGAATGTGGAATGTTGCAAAGAAATCCTTTAATGATTAATCACAATCTTATCATGTTGCAAAGATAATTCCACTTAGTAAAAAACGCGTTTCCTCTCTAATAGTGACTAGAAAGTAGTGATAGCGAACACAGAATACAGAATCGCCTTAGTTGCAGTACAAACATGTAAAGTACAAATATACATGTACCAATAAGATTCATGTTCATAAAAATACCCTATCATAAATAAAAATAAAATATCTCTGCAGATATCACATCCAATTCTAATTACTACTGGTATTTACCGGTAGACTCGTAAAAAGACTTGTTTCAAAAATGTACATGTACTAACAAAACAAAAATCTGTCCTTGACCACTAACAGTACTTGCATTGATCATATTCCATATTTGTATTATAGTATACATTATAGGCGCTTTAATGCAATGAATTCTTTAAGATAGGGCGGAATGGGCAGAGACTGAACTTTCAGAAGCAGTGTATTTCCAAGGCACCTTCGCACTCGAATGCGACACATCGACTGCAGAGAGAGCGGGTTTTTGTGAAAGTTTTCCAGCCAATCAGAGATCTCCTTTTGGTTGACGTGCTGGGGATGAAGCCGTGGGACAATAAGAACACCGGGAATCGTCTGGATGCCAGACAGAAATAACATCTTCATCAGCTCCATGTTATTGCTGAAATCAACAAAGGAACATTAAATAACAATTTTTACGGACTAAATATCTGTATGTACATTATATAAATAGTGCCAGTTTGGGAGGGTAACCGTTGAAATTGACACCCCGAGAAAACCATTGTCAACCGACGCCAAGCGGAGGTTGACAATGGTTTTCGAGGGATGTCAATTTTATACTGAATGTTTTAATTTTAGAGAAAATTTTACTGCTTTTATATAGAAATGACGTGAATTTAACGGCAAACCGTACGCACATAATTTACGTGCATGTAACAATTCGTTCTATCGGCCCGTTGCCAAGTGTGTTGCTAACGCTGAGGATATGAGAACTGATTGTCAACTGCGTCTAAACCAATCAGATTTAAGTATTTAACATGAAAGTATAATAAATGTATTTGTTCACATACTTCGATAATTATATGACTATTAAAATTAAACGGCAAATACATCTTTGAATTGTTTGATATACACAATATTATTCTACTCCCCTAGGGAATTATCATGCCTTATTAACTCTAGCTCTACATTATTATGACAACAACTTCAAACAAGTGATAAAACAATCAATGCACACGAATGCATGAACTACTGTGGAATTCAAGACGGCCAATTTTAATAGTGTCAATTTTTTATGGTAAATATAATGAATGAAGAATTTTTTAGAAAGTTAATTTGTAGCTAAAAGGAATGCAAAAAGTCCACAAAAAGTGCTCCCCCACAAATTCTAATGATTCCACAGTACCTACCAGAACATGTCGGTGACCCCTGGGTAGTGGGGGAGGGGTAACTTGGGACACCCTCTCAGTAAGACCTCAGCTGTCTGTACATGACCACGGTCAAACACTTTGGCTATGCTGCCCAAGCTGAATAAAAACAACATTTACATAGATTAAAGAGAATTTTTATAAAAAATGATCTAAAATTTACCTTAAATATTTTAGAAAAAAATTTGAGCAAAATGATGGATTAAATATGTTAAATATACTAGTTTCCATATATGTACAGAGCTATTTTAACAAGATCATGGACTTTCAGTATACCTGGAAATGTAATTGCATGCGCCTAGTTCATGTATTGAAAAAAATTGAAATCAATGCTGGTCTCATTTAATATACCCGGTATAAAGATTATGAAGGCTAACTCAGGAAAGAGTAAAACAAATGCTTTTCAATTCTATTTGCTGATGACTGAATTGCTAACAAAGAAATAGACAGATCAAAGTAAAATTGCATACATTTCAAAATCCACGGTCTTGTTAAAATAAGTCTAGGCTGTTCCAGTTACCAGATACCACAGATACTTTATATTGAATATAACGTGTACATGTACATCAGAATTAAAATGATGAATTCTTGAATACATAAGATAAAACAATGCATATGCCTCTCTACCTACAAAATAATAACCTTAATGGTAGTTTCTGAATAAATTTCAATTATTTATAAGTATGTATTAATCTTCTGTCCTAACAAGCATAGATTACTTTTCTTTATAACAGAGCTTTCAACTTAAAAAAAGAAGATGAAAAATACCGGTTAACAGAGTATGTGCTCATAACAAGAGGCCAATAGGCCTTAACGCTCACCTGAGTAGCATAACCCATACACAAACTTGTCAAGGAGTCTTATATATGTATATGCATTTAATTAAGTTTTATTCTGGAATAGAAAAATTTTTAATTTGTAATGACGACCACCTCCCTGCCTGAAATCTTTCAAAAAGGACTATTAAACCTATAATTTTAGCGAAAAACTTAAAAGATCATAAAAGAGTGCATGACCTGATATTGAAAAGGTGCAAGACTCTGATAGAAAATAATTTAATAATAATAACAAGGTGACTATTATTCATGTTTTATCTAAAACAACCTCCCATCCCCCATCCCCCCGGGGCAAACAGAAACTCTCCCTGTGGGCATTTAAACAAATGGAAAAAAAACCCAGCTTTATCGATAAAAGCCATCATGAGTTACTCACTTCTCCTGTTCCAGTTTTTGAATATTTAACAATCGTTGAGAATCACCATCTGGCATATATACCAATTGAAATCATTTTACCTTTATATCAGTGATTTTAGTTAGCCAATTATTACTTTACTATTAACAAGTCTATTTGTTTATTTTGAAAGTTCAAAAACTGTTTTTGTTTCAAATGATAAAAAGCCTTGCATAACTCTTTTGATCATACAACTTCTTTATAATTACATTATATTCAATGATTATTATATAATTACTAAATATGAACAAGCAAAGGAAGATAACTCCATTCGAAGAAGCAAGGGAAAACAAGATGTAATTATAATCGGGGCGATTATAAAGTCTCCCAAACGAATATAGAGTAGGGATGACCCACAAAGTTTCATAATGTTCCCAGGGGTCCTTTACTATATATCAGGTGAACTAACATGACCCAAGGAACAAGAATATATATGGTTTAGGGGGGGGATATTAACCATTTTCAAGATATTCGGGCACTACCTGTTTGAGGGGGGTCAGGACCACCCCCAGGGCCCATGACCTACATACCATATGATGCCCCTTGACACAAGGAACAAGAATATATATGGTTTAGGGGTGGGGATCTCAACCGTTTTCAAGTTATTTGTGCACTTCCTGTTTGAGGGGGGTCAGGACCATCCCCGGGGCCCATGACCTACTTGTACATACCATTTGATGCCACTTAACACAAGGAACAAGAATATATATGGTTTAGGGATAGGGTTCTTAACCGTTTTCAAGATATTCTGGCACTTCCTGTTTGAGGTGGGACAGGACTACCCCCGGGGCCCATGACCTACATACTATTTGATGCCACTTAACACAAGGACATCACATTCATGCCTTTAGTTTTTCACAAATATATACAGGAGTAGAGAAGATTTTCTAAGATTTAATACATTTTTACTATATGGCCATATTGGCTACACCCTAGAGCCTGAACCCCTGACCCAGAGACCATAAATTTCACAATTTTGGTAAAGGGCTTCATGGACATCATAACCATCTATTTAGTTTTTAGCAAATATCTATGGGAGTAGAGAAGAAGATTTTCTAAGATTTAATACATTTTTACTATATGGCCATATTGGCCCCACCCTAGAGCCTGAACCCCTGACCCAGAGACGATAAATTTCACAATTTTGGTAAAGGGCTTCATGGACATCATAACCATTATTTAGTTTTTAGCAAATATCTATGAGAGTAGAGAAGATTTTCTAAGATTTAATACATTTTTACTATATGACCATATTGGCTACACCCTAGAGCCTGAACCCCTGACCCAGGGGCCATGAATTTCACAATTTTTGTAGAGGGCTTCATGGACATCATATCCATGCATTTAGTTTTTTAACAAATATCTATGGGAGTAGAGAAGAAGATTTTCTAAGATTTAATACATTTTTACTATATGGCCATATTGGCCCCACCCTAGAGCCTGAACCCCTGACCCAGGGGCCATAAATTTCACAATTTGGTAGAGGGCTTCATGGACATTATAACCATGTATTTAGTTTTTAACAAATATCTATGGGAGTAGAGAAGAAGATTTTCTAAGATTTAATACATTTTTACTATATGACCATATTGGCCACACCCTAGAGCCTGAACCCCTGACCCAGGGGCCATGAATTTCACAATTTTGGTAGAGGGCTTCATGGACATCATAACCATGCAATCAGTTTTTTCCTCACATGTGTGGGAGAAGAGAAGAAGATTTTTGAAAATTTAGCTGTTTTTTGCATATTTGGCCCCACCTGTGACACCCTAGGGGGTGGTAGAGCCACCAATTTCACAATTTACATTCCTCTTGGCCTTGTAGTTTTTAAGAAGAAGTTAAAAATGTAAACTGTTAACGCACGACACACGACAACGGAGGAAAACAGATAGCAATTAGTCACCTGAGTTTACTCAGGTGACCTAAAAATATTAACTGCATGTACACATTTAAAAATATGTGCATACTCTAAAAACTTATCTTATGTAAATTGTTTTATAAAAGGATTACAAGTTTTTCTCTCTCTATTTTTTTTTTCATGCATACTTTCTATGATGATATTGCAAAGCGAAACTTGACAAAACTTAAATGATTACCATACATGGAATTCTTGAATGTATTCTGTAATTCAAGATGCTAACATAGAACAAATTCACAATTTGATGATTCATACTGTGATACATGTAGATCATTTTATTCTATATACATATACATATAAATTATATCTATTAAAAGTTTACTACATTCCAAAGCATGGAGAAATAAAGATATCTATTTTTATAAATTCATATCTAATTTCTATTTTTCAAAGTGTCAAAGACTTGATTTGATTGCAGATACCAGTACATACAAAAGAATTAGAACATCTTGTACATGTATATGTATGTACCTTTTATTAGCGAATGGCTGGGACAAGATATCAGCCCCCAGATTCATCAGATATTCCACGACATGGTATCTGTTGTGTTCTATAGCTAACTGGAAAGCTGTCTGACCACTGGAGTTCTTCAGTATTGGGTTTGCATGACCTGGAAAACAACAATTTAAAATCTTAACTATTGAAATCTTAAAGCTTGTTTATAATAATTTTGGAACAAAACAAATGATTGCAAAATTGTTCATCTTTAAAATATTTGTCCAAGAATAATCATAGACACATTGTAAAATGCTTTTTTCTTTGGCAAGGTTTTGTAGATTAATTAAAACATCAGTAATTCAGTATGATGCAGATATATGTACTTTTCTTATTTTTAGAAATGTACAATGTGTATCTTTCAAAGGGAAGAATATAACAATAACATTCTAGTACATATTTTTTTTACAATGATGCACATTTACTAAATTCTTGCTGCAGAAAGAAGTGTGGGGATTTTTTTTTAAATTTTTACATTACAATATTATTTTCTTAAAATCACCATTCAATAGAAGTCGGACAGCATCACAGTTCCCTTTCTGACAGGCAATGTGTAAGGCACTGACGTTGTTGATGTCCGTCTTGTTCACATCACACACATGCTGAATCAAATATTCCACAATGTCTATATGATCTAAAAAAAAAAAAAATAATAATAATAATCATCGATTTGACACTCACACATACATTAATTTCACAATTCATATAAAAATGGTTAATAAATCAACAGTTGTTATAATTTACAACATGTATTTACAACAAAACCTACCTTTCTGCACAGCTTCTGCAAGTGGAGTTACACCATACTTATTGGCAACATCTTTGTTGCAACCTGCTTCACACAGCATCTACAGACAGAATATATCATCTACAGACTGAATATATCTAAGGTTTCACTACAAAATCATTGATCAATGCAGCTTAATGTAACAACAGTACCGAGGGCTCTAGTAAGACATGTAATTATGATGTACACTATGTTCCACTCAGGACAAGTAAGATATTTACCTGTGTTATTGCTAACAAGCCGAGTCTTGCAGCCAAGAAAATGGGAGCATGGTCCTGACTACCCAAATTCACATCACACCCTGCATCAATGAGCAAATGTACTAAATATGAGTTACCCCCCTTTATGGCAGTGTACAAGGGGGAAATGTTCACATTGTCTGCAATCTGAGCGTCAGCCCCCTGGCTGATGAGATACTCCACTACATCTGTGTTCCCATGCTCTATGGCAACATGTAGTGGAGTCTGGTTAATATATTGTGTGGTCTGATTGATGAAGGCTCCCTCATCCAGCAACAGCTCACATATCTTGATATGGCCTGCTCTTGCTGCACATGTAAGGGGTGTCTCTCCATTTAGATTGTGGTCATCAAGACTTGTGCATGTGTGAATGTGATTTTTCAACTTGATCTTCCTTGTTTTTTCAGTTTGTTCCTGTGAAAAGAAAACAATTACTGTACACGGTAACTGATGTGCATGTTGAGTATTACAATATATCATAATTCACAAATACATCAATGTGTCGCTACTCAGATAAATAATTCAATCCATATAAATTAAACTATATACATAATGGCAAACCTTACATTTTGTTTAATGTCCTCAATTAATATCTCAACTATCTCTTCTCTTCCTCTCTCACAGGCATAGGTCAAAGGAGTCCATCCATCACTTACATTATCTGTCCCTTTTCCTTCTGCTAAAATGGCTTCAAGCTTTACAATATTGTTCTTCTCAATTATTTGGTATATTTTGTCCATGTTACATGTTTAATCATCCCTGAATAAAACACAAAAGTGATATTCTTAACGTCGATATTTTGTGTCAACAGACACAAAGTTCTGCTATTTCTAGCAGTTACAAAACCGGTAGTGCAAAATGTAAACAAAAAACTTAGCAGACCATCTTTAGACACACGTGGAAAACAATCTAGCTGATTGTCAATGGAAATCTTTGTGAATTTATCTACCTTAGCCCTTGATAAAATCAAGATTTTTAAATTATCGTGCAATCTGCATCACGTCAGGGTCAGGTCAAGGCAAACAAAAAATGACATCACAACAAAGTGATTCATCTGTCTGCCACATTTTTCAGCACAAAAGCGCGTGCGCATTCCGTCTGTCATACGGGGAATTTTTCGATCCAAGATGGCGCCGATTGGCGAAAACGATGAGAGGATGGGCTCAACATTAGCAGATGACGATGAAAACGAGAGCCAAACTCTCTGGTATTTACTTAGATCTATTGCTTTGCTAATAGATATTCGCAAAATCAGTTCTTCACTGTTGTCGCTTGCTTTGTACTTTTGAAATTCAGGTGTCGCATCTCATCTACAGCTCATCATAATTTATCGAGGAAAATTATTGTTTCTATTTCAAATAAATTGATAATAATTTGCTTCAAAACAGCTTTAACAGTTGCATATTTTGCCTTATGACACAAAATACCGATTACCTTGCAGTCATTTTTGTTATCTAAACGATTATCCTAGCTCGAGTTTCCTCTTCAATACAAATTGTAATTTTTATTCTCTGCTTAAATGATGCTAAGGATAATGTTTATATATACATAAACAATTTGTGTTTGAAAGGTTCTAAAGTTTCATTTGAAGCTTTGTTCTTATTATAGATTTGGAAAAACAGCTGTCACAGCTGATCAAATTTATTTATTTATCCTGTCTGTTGAATTTGTATTGATTAAACAAATTATTAACACACTGACAATAATAGTATGCAACTCAACAAACTGAATGACAGTACTTTACTTCATGTTGTGTAATAAAGTAGCAACAATTTGATTGACCAGTTTTCTGATTGAAGATTCATGTAAACTTTAATAATAATCCTACCAAATCTAATATCGAATGAAAAACAATAATTAAGTACAGTTGAACTTCGATATCTCGAATACTGATATCTCTGGATATGTCAAAGTGGTTTGTCAGTCCCAAACACTTATTTTTTAAGTATTTTACCCTCGATATCTTGAATACTCGGATATCTAGTTTGAGATAACGAAGTTTGACTGTATATGAATTATTCTTTTTAGATGCTTCAAATTTCTATTCTAAAATAGATTTGTTAGCACTTGTTGTATTGATTTGTATCTAATTTACTTAAAAATTCTCTTGCATGAAGAGCTGAAACAGCAATTTTTACTGCATACGGTCTCTCTGAATTTAAAATCTATAGAGATTTTAACTCTACAGACATTTCATGGTAACGGTGAATTGCTTCACCTTCTTCTTGTCAGTTATAATGCAATAAGATTTAAATGTCATTCTGCAAGGGTTTTTTTCTATTGAGTCAATAAAATATGCCATAAATCTCCAGTAGCCCATTTAGAAAACCATTTTGTAATGTTTTCACTAGCTTTGAATAAATAACTGGAAAATTTTGGCACTTTTTTTCTCTCGTAAATTTGGATTGATTTTTATTGTTTTTAATTTTTTGATATTGCAGGGCCACCATCTTGGGAGAAGTTCAGTCAAGTTCAGCTACAAATTTGCCATCAACAAAATCAGTATTAGTGCTGGGTAAATTTAGATGTTTGATCTTCTTCTTTTTTTATTGTCAAAGTGTTAGCTAAAATTCTTAAATGAACAAATCACCTCTTTTATAGTTCATCAAGTTTTTCATATGAAACCTCAACTAATTGTTTACAAAAATTAGGTGACAATGAAAGTGGAAAGACTACACTAGTGGCTCGGCTCCAGGGAGTAGAGGAGCCAAGAAAGGGGTCAGGTTTGGAGTACTACTACATAGATGTCAAGGACGACTACAGAGATGGTAAGTAAAAGGTCTTCATTCGGCATAAATTGGGACTTAATTCAAATTCCATTTTCCATCAAAATGTGACCTCCTTACAATTGTCTAATTGTGTAAGCTGAAATTTAAATAAGTCATGTGAGTGCACAGACTTTCATTTAAAAAAGTGTATAAACTTTGAATCTGTTATTTGTATTTGAGCTTAATACATGTTTTAAAAAATGATGTTTTTGAATTTATTGAGCAAAGTTGCACATCTATGACAAGGTTTTATTCACACAATATAATCAATTTATAAAATAAACATTCTTCCAGACCAAACACATGCAGGAGTTTGGGTTTTGGATGGGGACCCCAGTCACACTGGCCTACTGAAGTTCGCCATCACAGAGGAAAACTTTGAAAACATTCTAGTCCTGCTTGTGGCATCCATGGCCCATCCTTGGTCTATTATGGAGTCTCTCAACAAATGGGCGTCGTATCTACGAGAGCATATAGACCGACTGAAATTGAAGCCGGAGGATCGCAGAGAATATGAGGACAGCTGTAAGCTTGGTTGCTCTCAGTTATCTATTCATTCATCTATTCAGGGAGGAAACCAAATATTATTGTCTGAAATTTGCAGTTGTTATCTTAAAAAACATGGAGACAATTTCATCCTGTACAAATGTATTTCCTGTATGACTCATTCATTGTGAAATTGAAAGCGAATGCTAGTAGATTTGAAAATGTAATGATTTAATATATGAGATATGGAGTTCTTTTGAATATTGATATGGATGGTTGTGCAGACTACATCATATGTAAGATATAATCAGTGTTTTTAAATTTTTCAAAATTGATAAAATGTTGTCAGTAATTATGTTCACAAAATACATATAAGAGTAAAGAAAGTTAACAGACTTGATCTAATGACTTGTTAAAATGCACAAGTTTTACCCAAGCAGTTAGGCAATGCAAAAGGGAATAAAATATTCACAATATAGTTTTATGTATCTCAATGACTTGACTTTCCAGTGGTCAGATTTTTCCAAGAGTACACAGAACCTGATGAGAACAGCTCAGGGAGCCAAGTCCCCTCCCACAGGCGGGATGTGAACCCCCTCCACCCCACAGCAAGCACCACGGAGGAGGACAAGGTGCTGCTCCCCCTGGGAGAGGACACCCTATCACAGAATCTAGGAATACCTATAGTAGTAGTAATAACCAAGGTGAGAAGGGCTTTAAATTTCCTGCTTAAGAATGTCAAATTTCTTATAAAATTTAGGTGAGAATTTGAAGCGATTTGGATTTCCTGCTAAAAGTTCTCAAAGGCAAAAAACTATATAGAAAAAGTGAAAAATATTGTTTTGATTGTAGAGTTAAAAGTTATAGAGTTAGAAATGCTGTACATATGTATTCTCCAATTTGTATGAATAAACGAAAATGTCTTGGCAGTATTTGATATTTGATGAAATGAATTTTAGATCGCTGGTTTCACAAATTATTTTGATTGAGTAGGGCTGATAGCAATTCTTGTGCTAATACAGGTCACATTGTCATTGCAGTTCAAGAATTTTTTAATAACTGTTAATTCTTTCCCATTTCAGAGTGATGCAATCTCAACCCTAGAAAAACAGCATGACTTTAAAGAAGAACACTTTGATTTCATACAGCAACACATTAGGAAATTTTGTTTGCACTGTATCTTTTTCCAAAAAAAATTGCTATTCTCATTGCCACTAAAAATATGTTGTAAGAAAATCATTGCAAGGGCAAAATCCATATTTTGTTATGTTTGATTGAAGCATTCAAAATGTCTTTAGCTGTACCTTTTCATTATTTTATGAGCATTTCAATTCTATAATGATAGGGTAGATTTGAATGTATCTTTAATAATTGTTCCTTAACCCAAACTCTACAGATGGTGCATCTTTAGTTTATACTTCTGTCAAAGAAGAGAAGAACTGTGATTTATTATATAAATATCTAGTGCACAGAATTTATGGCTTCCCATTTTCGTCACCAGCCTACGTAGTGGAGAAGGACTGTGTCTTTGTGTAAGTTGATTTCTTTAAACGTACTTTATTTAGCGTGTATGATATACAGTGTATGGAAGTTATGATTTTTCAACAAGTTAGCTTAGATCTGACTTAGCACATTTCTGAATGTATCTATTTTTCTACTTATATATTTTACATTTGGTGATGTACTTGATTTAGCAGATGCCGTTTTCCACCAAATCCGCTAAATAGAATACACAGCCAAATGTAATATGTTTACAGTATTTATAGTGGTTTATGGTCCAACTTTTTTCAGTACATTTTTTTCCCCGTACACTTGTGGTAAAAATAACATTTCACTGAAAGCATTTTTTTCCCAAAAGAAATTCAAACCATATTTTAAATGCTGTTAACTTCAGCTTCCTATACATGAAAAATTGACAGAAATTTCATTTTTCAGAACAATTATAATCAACTAAAGTTTCGGGTACATTACAGAGGAATTTGATGGAAATTCCATTTTTACATGATCTATAACCTTTTTCAGCCCAGCTGGTTGGGATAATGAGAAGAAAATTAGTATATTGTATGAAAATTTAAATACCATGAAAGCAGACGACTGCTACGAAGATGTCATCACAAAACCTATTACCAGGAAGGTATGGGAAATATACATAAATATACATACATGTATATGAGATAAAGTATAAATTAATATTGATGCAATATTGTCTGATTTGAAGTTCTAAATATATTGATTTAAACATCAATTAAATAAATGTGATATTATTAATATTATACTTGATCACAATATCATATGGGGTACTTTTGAAGGATTTCTCTGATAGGAGAAACTGTATTGAGGCAGCAGTACTGTTCATACAGTATTTTATAATGTTACAAATGTGTATTCATTTTATGGTAGCTAAAATGTATATGTTTTTTAATGGGGGCTTTCTACAACCTGAGGTTTGAATTTCAGCCTGTTCAAAGGGATGCTGAAGTGGTTGCTGAAGATGAACAAGTTTTCCTGATGAAACAACAGAGCATTCTGAATAAACAGCCTGCACCGGCTGGGGTAAGGACTTAAACACGGGTGTCTCATGATACTGTCAAGTTATATACTGAAAAGTGGTTATTTACGCTGTTGGTTAAGTACCTGTTTTCTATGGTCAAACAATACACATGGGTATTAAATATGTAGAATCATGATTTAGCACTCTAAAGTTTTGATTTTTAAGGCGTCAAGCTAATGCTCGGCAGCCTTCTAGCGATCGTCTGGATTGGCAGTCGTCCAAAATTCATGCTCTGCACCGCCTTTTAAATGCGCATAAGAAATAAGTTCCTTAAAGTATTAAACGTATTACAAGATTTTTTTTCCATTTATTCAACTAAATTGTGTTAAAAAAACCCAACTTTGCCTCCTTGGCTATTGACACCTCATTGCATAAGTATAAATTTGCTTAATCAAGAAATGGCGGATGAATACAATAAAGTGTAAAAATTCACTAAATATTATTTTAGTTGATCGCTAACATTTTAATTGGAGACCGTGCCCGATAGAAATAAAATTTGATATTTAAATTTAATTGTTATCGGGCACGGTCTCCAAAATAAATGTAAGCGATAAACGTATCTAGTGATTTTGATGCAATAAATAAACACGATAATGCAGTTGATTTGGTCGAGCATTGTAGATAGCACATGTTGTGGATTTGTTTGTAAACAAACATACCATAGGTAATCTTGTTTCAAACGGGAATTGAAATAAATAAAAGTATGTTTTATTATTATAATTAGGGACACACTGTTAATGTATTCAAATTATGAACCTGTGAAAATTGTTCCAAGACTGTTTAAAGCAGAAAGAAAATATAATTCAATTTTGAACTTTGAAATTTCGATGATTTTTGTAACCATGATGAGTTATTGTATTATAAATGCATTACTACCTATTTTATTTTTTTGTTTTTAAAGCAGCACAAAACATAATTCAATTTCTTTTATTTTAATATTATTTGACATACGACTATTAGTACAGAAATTCAAATTATTGATATCATTCTAAATAAAAGAAAATGTCAGCTCGACGCCTTTGTGGCCGTTCCGGCCTTTGATTTTACCATATGCACAGTGGTGTTTAATGCAGTTTTAGCTTACAACATAACTAGTGTAAATTTTCCTCAGGCTTGAATTAAAACTTTTACAGTTCACACATTGCATTGAAGCTGCACACATGTTTTGTAGATATGAATCACATTTATACCTTTATTATGATTTATGAATGACACCTATGAAACACATACAATGTATGTGAATCCTGTTGCAAATTCAGTGTCTATGTTACAGGACTCTCCTGCACGGCAGCCAAGCGGTGCTCCCCCCAGAACCACGCCCCCGCGAACCCAGGCCACCACCAACACGGTCACTCCAGTCAGCAGCTCTCCAAAGAAGGTAACCACCAATGTACCACTCAGTATGTCAACAGTGTGTTCATGTCCAAAAATGCATTCTTCTTGGGTTTCAATTTTTAAGTTTTATTTCTTAATCTAAGCTTGTGTTCAAATGACAGAATGAGATTGAAGGCGTGTTCAGCGCTCACGAGCGCTTGCCAAAATTTGTGTTGCAGGGAAAGGGAATTTTGGCTAACGCCCGCTCTGTTGAGCACGCCTCAGAATTTTCTATATACTAATAAGAAATGCATGCTCTTTGATGCCAATACATACACTTACATGTATGTAAGAATCCTTTTCACTGGGAAAAATGCTGTGTCACATTGGTGGTACGATTTATAGTGCAAGTGCTTAAAAAATTAAGTTTGAAATATTAAAGAAAAAAAAATGATAGGATCTAATACCTGATGTGAGATTTTGGGTTCAACCTGAACGATTATTTCAACTCAAGTCACTTCAAAGCATGTTGATATCACTGGAATGTTTACATGTATATAGATAAATAGAGGAAGAATAGTATTCACTTAAGGCAATGCTATTTTTAACTTTTTGAAAAAATTGAGAGAGAGAGAGAGAGAGAGAGAGAGAGAGAGAGAGAGAGAGAGAGAGGAATTGCCTTGTCTGTCTTAGCAGCTTTTGACAATTTAAAACATATGTGCAAACATCAAAAACTTGTAAGACAAAGGTTGCCTTTATCCTTGATCAGACATAACTGACCTTTGGTCATTTGATGGAAGTCAAGGTAAAATAACAATTTAAATGAACTTCGCTTTGCTATAGTTCAACATTTTAAGGTTATCCATGACTCACTGATTTCCATAATCTGAGAGGTTTAACATAAACTTTGTGATATCATTTTATTTGAATAAAATAATTTTTTTTTTTGTTCTTAAGTGCCCCTCCCTCTGGGACAACTGTAGTTTGTGTAATATTTGATGCTCTATGAAATCATTTAAATTCCTGGGGGCCAATTTTCGTGAATTGCGGGTATTTTGCTTATTTGTTGAGATGTAATTTCGTGGATGCGTCGGTTTTCTGTTAAAATAACAAAAATTACTCTTTCTAAATTTTTTTCGTTGAGGATGTAAAAATTCGTGGGAAGGACTACCCATGAATACCACGAAAATTGAGCCACCGCGAATTCTAATGCTTCCACAGTATGTCCCACATAACACTTGTGTTTCTATGCATTGATTGTGACTGTTGATCACTTGTATATATCTGATTGATTTATTTTGTGTTCTTTTTCGTTTATGTTTGTAGAGGCTGGTAAGTTTCCATAGGTTAACATGTATAAACTCTTAATGCACTCAGTTATCAGCTTATATTTTCAGCAGAAACGATGTACTCATTTTATACAAGTCTTTTTTTTATTCGATCTCTTCAATATCAGTTAATATTAGTTCTTTGAAATATTTTACCAGCAAATGTAATAATTTGGATGTGAATTGCTTTGAGATGACATTTTTAATTGGATTGAATTTGAAATGTGACTATAATATTGAGCTTTGCAATATTCTGAGTTTTGACTGTTGCCCCTTCCTTTTTTTCGCTATTACTGTTAATGAATGTAGAAGTCGTGTTGTCCTTAATGAACTCTGACATGGTCTGGAATGATAGCAGTTTAATTGCAGAAATCTTTAGGTTTTGCTTTTCAAATTGTGTTTACATTGGCCCCTTCTTTTTGGATGTGCATTTTAGAATAGATCTGTAACTGATTGCATTGCCTGAAAACAAAACCAAACAACCATAGAACATGAAATAAATTCCTGTGCTAAACTGTTGCATGTGTTAACTCTTGAATTCTTGTAGTAGAATGAATGTATACTTTTGATTTCTATGTGAGAAATTTGGTATCATTTTATTGTACCTTGTGTGTACTAGCACAGCTAGGACTATATGTTTGATAATAGGTTCTCTGGGGGTATTATACTTCAAAGTTTTCATACCCATTTGTACCTCAGTTATATGTAGTCTCATGAGAAAGGAACATTTTTAACTGAACTCTACCCTATCTAGATGTAATTGGTGTATTTCATTTTGATGCCTGAATTCCCTGTACTTGGAATCTTAATTTAGCACATGACAACTAAAATACTTATTGTGCCAAATCTAACAGGCTTTAAATCTTAAAGAAAAGCACCTAGACTCTAACAAATTAAAACAACAATTAAACATTTTTAAAAAGGTAATATGTATAAGGAATTTTTTGTAATTTGAGGGGGGTAGTATGCATTATATAAGGAATTTTTTTCTCTTCTTTTCACTTTAAATATATAAATATACATGCATATGCTAGATTTATGTATTTTTTATAGAACAGAACCGAGTTCATGTAACAACATTCATTTAACAACATTTACCTTCAGTATTTTACTGTATCTCGATTAGTTAGCTAGTCAATGAAATAGAATAAAAAAACTTTAAAGTTCACTAGGTATATGTATATTTACAGCACTACATCATGGTTACTATTCCATGTAATTATTGTACATGTTATATTACTTGTATAAGGGTCAGATATACTGTATCACAACATGATTTACTTGCATGTTTATATATAATGGTGAAAGAATAGTCATTATTTCACCCACTTGAGTGAGGTAGGGTATACTGAACAAGTAGTTTGTGTATGGCGACTGTTTCTTAAGGTGATAAGAAGGTTGATTAACACTAACAGGGGTTAACGAACAAACTAATCAAGTGCAATTCTTTTCCATTGTACATGTACCCGGTAGTTGCAAATTGAATTTCAATTTTACATGCATTTTGTGAATATCAGAGAAAAAATTTCCCTGGTGTCTGCAACTTTGGTAAAAATGCAATGGCTCTTAGTATTTTTTGTATTTTACATTAATGGTATTTTTTCATAATAGTGTTTGATGTTCGATTATTTTTAAACCTGTTAAGAAACCTGAATAATTTTCAAAATTTATGAAAAAAGAGCTACAGATACTATTGAAAACTGATTTAGAAAGGCAATTATTCTGAGATTTGAATTGCGATATTTGTAGATGGAGGCAGGCAAGGGAACTCCCACTAGTGAGGGCATGCTGGCAAACTTCTTCAACAGTTTACTGAACAAAAGCACTGCAAAGACACCAGGGGCTACAAAAGCAGGTAAGGAATATCTGTGAGCACCAGAAGTCCAGAGTGATGTCCCTTTTCCCCTGCTATCCTATTACATGTTATTGTACTCTAGCACTCAATTATTTTCACCCTGATTAACTTTGAATACCAATTTATGATGGAATAAATTGAATGATGAAATTTTATCTAATTTGATAAAATATTTACGAAATAAATTATATACATGTACCTTAAGATATGTTCAAAAATTTTTTATCACCACAATTTTATTAACTTGGTGTTATAAGCAAATTACACTTTGAATTGATTAGATGTTGACTAGATTCATGGAAACCTTCATGGCAACATTTTAGTTAATATAATAAATTTTAGATGTCAAAAGGTTATGGCTTAGTCTCATGAGGAATTGTATATTATTGTTAAGAGTCAGTTAGTTATTGTCTTGAAATTTAAACCCATTTCTATTCTCTGCAGGGGATTTAACAGGTATGAACCCAGTAACTAGCGTACTTACAATTCACACTGCTTTAGTCCTACTCTCTTCAAATATCTATCAGAATTCAGGTGGAATGAAAAAAAAAAAAACCCTGTCCTCCCAAGATATTTGTCATGGCTATACTGTTCTTATAGTGTCAGCTGCACATGTGTATTATGAATTGAGAGGGTGAAGAATTTCATTGTATTATTTATAACTACCGAATGTGTCCTTTGCCCCTTCTTGCTAGCACTGTTTACATTCCTTTCTCATGAAGCATGTTGGTCGTGGTTTAGGTGGTAGGAGGATAAATTTGCATGCAGCAATGGAGCAGGAAAACGATAGGAATGTTTTGAGTGTTCGTAGACCTGTTATGCAAAAATCCAGAGGTAACCATAGAGACGTGGGTCGTAAGAATACCCCAAGCAGTTTTCATGGGAAATTGTTCAGTATTTTAATATACAAATGAATAAAAAATTCAAACTCAAAATTCAACCTAAATCTATTTTTATTTATAATTCAAATCTAATAAGTGTATTGTGCTCGACATCTTTTATTTTATTTTTTTTGCAGTCTTAAACTGATGTAAATTGCTCTTTTTTCATTATCCATTTTCAATATGGTGGCCAAATTTGCATTCATACTCGGTCCAATTTGCATAGAATCTTGATAAATATGATAATGATTTATTTAGTGAATTGATTTCCTGTGAGGACTGCTCTAGGAACTTCTGTAGAGTTTCACTGCTCTTTGTTGCCGCTGTTACTACAAATACAACCGCTACTCGCTGATGCATTCTTGTGAATATAACTTCTTAAAACTGTAAATGGTGTTTATTAATCATAAAAACCTGACATATGAGTGAATATTACTTCTTAAAATTGTAAATTGGGTTTATTCATTTACAAAATCTGACATAGAAGTGTGTTGATTTTTTTTTTTTATTAGTGGATTTGACAATATGTATTTTTATGATAAATTTGTGAATAACCAAAACATTTTGATTAATATATTTTTTAACTACAGCTTTAACCAAAAATACTGAAAAACGAATTGCTTTGTTTCAAGTTCATGTATTAGTATATGTCCGGGTGTTGAGCTCCAAATTTTTTTTTTCACACATTCATCTTTCCTCATGCACAAGACAGACTGAAATTCACTGCAAATTTCACTGACTGAAAAACTAGTAGTTATCAGGTAGACTTGTGGAGACACAGTTCATACATAACAGGTAAGTGACTGAAAGGCAATCACATCTAGTCAAATCTTCCTTGCTGATATATTTATGTGGAACTTGTAAAGGCTAGAAGTACACAAGCTGCTCATAGGTAGTACATATATCATCTTACACAGGGATTAATAAATGCTTAGTTTTTAAAATTTCTATCAAAATAGTTTTTATACCAAAATATTTCTGGAAATCCATCCATTTGCTGCCCTTTAATTATCATGAAAAATGATCAATAATGATTTATATGTGGGTCTAATTTTGGTGCAAATTACCTGGTTCCCCATTTTGTATATGTTTTGGGCAATAGAACCATCTGAAATCTTGAAGAGGCCTTATCAATCCCTGTCCAGCCTCACTGCATGTAAAGTGAAGTCAAGCTTCCGGAATTTCTCACACGTCAAAATGCTGAAACTGTATTAATCATCATCAAACATTTTAAGTTCAATGACAGAAACATTTTTTTTTAACCATTTTATGCTTTTATGCTGTAGTTTTGGGCTGAATGGCTAAATATTTGGGGGTATAATTTGTTCCCTGTTGTAAGCTTTTGAGTAAAGGGGAAATTGCTTGGAAAATAGACAGGTTTACGACTTTATATATATGTTATTTTAAATAGATTTTTTTTTTAAAAAATGAGATTTAATGAAGACAGTATTTGAATGGTTTCTGTTTTCAGACAAAGCTGCTGTGTCCAGAGAAGCCGCAGCAGAACTGGAGCGATTACAGAAGAGCAAGAAAATGACATCAGAGGCGAAGCCCAACGGTCCAGACAGTGCGGCATCGTGAATAATAATCAAACACCACACAGATTGACAATATACAATGGCACTTGCTTCCTGTCTGTACATAGATCAAGGGGACCAGGTGCCGGAACTGCTTCGTTTTCTGTGATGCACCATATGATAAGAAAAAGTCTTTAAAAAATGCCCTGGATGAATATTATATAAAAGTGTACATATGATATTCATATGAATTTTAATGGTTATCATATGATGGGATTTCACTGGAAAATCCTATTGCTGTGGCTCTGAATGCCAGAAATGTGTTTAAAAAAATTGTAGAAGATGCATCTGTTGTGATATTCAGACAATAATAATAATTTCTTGCACCAAGTCCCAGAGTAAATTATATAATATGTATATAGTAAAAATTTGTGTGTTATTTAAAGGGGCACAACCCATACACACTTAGCCAGATTGAGAAAGAAGAAATAATCCTCTCCACAAGTATTTAATTTTCAGAAGTGACCATGTGTTATGTGTATATATACATATATTGTGAAAAATGGGTTGTTTTGTTTAGGTATAAATGACTTTTGTTAGTCATAAACCCTGTAGTATTTATTTATATTTACTAGGTTTTTGCTTGCAGCCTTAATTGTTATTTGAGGTTGGGTGAATTATATCGGTTAGAATATTTATTTTTTTTTTCTAACGAGAGGGGGGAAAATCATGTATTCTTTGATACAAAGGAAAAAAAAAAGACCCAAATTATCTTCTGAAGATTTACTCAAAAGTATTTTTCTTTGGTTTGATTAGTTACTAGTTTTACTGAAATCAAAAAAACAGAAATTCCTTTCCATTGTTAAGAAGTTTTTGTAAGTAAACTAACATGCACATGTAGTTGTGTAAAGGAAATAAAATCTTCACATTTTTCAGTAGTAAAAGATTGATGTCTTCCTAATGTAAATTAAGCAAATTTTTAAATAATGAATACTTTATTTATTTGCTTGAAAAAGCTGTGTTGCAATGTATTTTCTTACTGTGTTATCTCCCTTGACATAAGTGCAGTTTAACTAAGAATGGGTACACAATTCCATCCCACAATGGGTAGAGAGGTTGGATTTATTAAATTAAACATGGTACCTTTTTTATTTACCCCCATATAGATGCTTGACAATTAATAGTGCATAGAATTAATTTTTTTAATAATTAATTTCATTATTGTTATTATTAATGACATATAAAGTGACAGGGCTATGATAGATAAAGAAGAAGAAGTGGGGGAAACCTCCCATTTATTTCAGAGAGCTGATGTCTCATATCACATGGGAAGCAATAGTGCAATATTTATATACTTTTATTTCTCAGTAACAGTTGTCAGTGTTTAATGGTGCAGATGTATGCTACAAGTCAGATACATTGTTAAGTTCTGGGTTAATTTTTTTTTTTTTTTTCGTGTGTGCATAATTGTATTATTGTATGCTGTATTTGGTATTTATTGTGAAATAACATTGATAATGAAGAATTGTATACTTACTTAATGAAATGATGAAATAATGATTGAAGACTTATTGATTTTGATGTAAACTTAATCTATGTGTATTTCATTTCTTTGTAATGTACACTTACACATGTACATAAAACATAGCAAAAATTTTAAAAAGGAGACCAAAAAAAATTGGAAGGATAATGATATTATAGAGAAACCATAATTAAGTATTTGGTTAGTGATAAGATACTGTGTAATTAGATATTTTATGTTTATAAATAGTGGTATATTTTAATCTTGAATGGTGAAACTGCATGGAAATTGTATTTCTCTTTCAAAAAGAAAAGACTATTTTGCATTACACTACAGAACTGACCAGAATTTTTTTTCAAAACATCTGTACCATTGTTTTTGTTGTTGTTTTTTTTTTTTCACTCTTTTTAAACTGCTTTGAAGATAAAACCAACGTATCATAATCAGTGAGATTTTTTTTGTTTTTGGAATCGAGGAAAAAAATTATATCAAGTATTGTTTATGTAGCAACCTTTTTTCTGTCATTGCCAGTAACTTGGAAATTTATGTTCATTTCATTCAGATTTTTTTTCTCTTGTGAGTCTTGCCTTAACAAGATTTGTAGAACACTGAAGCTAGTCAATTGAGTTCATAGCACAAGTTAATGTTTGTAAATGTTTTAAAATGTAGATTTGTATTTTTTACATTCACAGCTTAGAAACAGATCATATGAGTACATTCCATGTAATGTCAGATTGTACAGCGAAATTCACTTATTTTTTCTTCTGTGGAAAATCAAATACTTTTCAAATGAAAAAAGAAAAAAATATCAGAGCTCAAATAATTATTAAAATGCCTTCATATTATGTTTGCACACCACATGCTAAATACTCTTATTTTACGTGAACTATTTGCACTTGGTTAGCTTAAAGTTTGATAATATCTCAAGTTGTGTAAAACAAAATCCTAAATGATTTATATTTTTGTGAAAGAGCATTGCTTCCAAATGTCATTCTGAGGAATTTTGTGATAAAGATGTCACTGTTGTTAAGTGTAGGATTGTGTGGATTATGTGTTTATCGGTCAGTAAGTGGTCGGAAACTAATATGACCTTGACCCGTGGCAAGGTCATATGGTACAGGTACACAAGTCGCAAATGAAACCTTTCAAGCCTTTTTATTCAAGCCAAAGCCATATTGTAATGATTAGCTACATTTAATGGGTCATGGATTTTGTTTACTTGAAAAAAAAATTAAATGTTGAAACATCTTGATTTTGTGTGTGCATGTGTTCTTGGTTATAGATGAAAAGAAGGTGATGACATGCATGTCAAGATAAAGCCATGTTGTAATGTAATTTGAGAGATCATGCATTTTGCTCCTTGTATATTTAACCAAGCGAAAACCACCCTAAAACATGCGAACATTGGTTTTAGGATGATAATTTAAGTAGAGATGTTTAAGTTGTTTGGTGTTTTTAATGGTAAAAGGGGGTGGGTGGGTAGTGTTAAGTTTTTGTTAGTAATTACTTGTAATAAGCATTCACTTTTGGCAGAACCTGATCGTATTAATTTGTATGCATTTTTCTCCCTTTATATTTGCAGCATCCACAAATTATTTTATCCCTAACAAAACAGAAGTTATAACGGGTTTTGTAAAATAACCAACAACATAAGGAGAAAATGTGTGCCCTTTTATTGTTCCCGCCTATGTCAAAAGAAGTACATTGCATTTGCTAATACGAATCTAATGGTTACATTAAGGCATTATCTACTTTTGCATGAAAGTTTTCCTCGAGTTTCTTAAAATGTAGATTAAGAATGTTGGGTTCAGGTGGTTGATGGTAACAAGAAGATTGTATAATCGGTCTCGGGAGTTAAAATATAAATCAGCTGTGTACTAAAGATGTACATGTACGTAATTCCATTACATACGACTAGAACCGTCTCTTTCACCATTTATTCAACTCTAGGAAAATGTTGTTTGGTTATTTGGTGTTTGTTTGTTTGGGGGAGGGGGGGGGGGTAGGGATAATATTTATCAGACCGACACAAGAATGCACTCCCCGTTACAACACCAGGCGGTCAGCTGGAACCTCGCCAGGTTGGCCCGGACTTCAATCGGTTGAAACCTTGACCTCTGTCGATGAGGAATGTCCGGTACGGAACGGGAAGTGTTTAGTGATAGCACCCCGGCATCACCATGTATACTGACAATGCTGGCCCGCTGTTTGTCTTCTGACCTATAGTATATGATAGCCCGGGTTATTAATGACTGGATGCTGTGACACGGGACTTCAAATTAAATAAAAAAACAAAAACCAGAAGCTCAAAAAAAAAAAAACCATGAAGTAAATCCAGGGACGTATATACCAGGGACGTATATACTAACATATATATGTCTCTGAGTAAATCACAAAATCTTTTTACTAGATGGTGCGAGATACTGTAGATTTCTAATTAAACGCGAGGAATTAATCGCGAGAAGCAACCCTCGCGGATTTATAAAACATCGCTTTTTTTTCAGACACTTTTGAACTATAAAAAATGATAACAACAAGAATAGAATTCCTGGGTCCCCCGCCGTTCAAGCAGTATACTAGTATACTGTACTGTGGAATCATTAAATTTCGTGGGGGCCAATTTTCGTGGATTGCTTAAATTTTACAGGTTCGTGGGGACGCGACCAAGGCTGATTTAAGAACTTAACCAAGGTATTAGTGGTATAAACATTTGGTATAAATTTCATGTAAATCCATCAAAATTTGTAGGCATGAGAGCGCTTACAAGGTCAATTTTTGGATAAAACGGAGTCATTATTGTGGTCAAAGTCCCATAACTCCAGCAAAAAGTATCAACCAATGCTAATTTTCGAACTTGACCAAGGTAATAGGTGTATAAACATTTGGTATAAATTTAATGAAAATCCGTCAAAATTTGTAGGCATGAGAGCGCTTACAAGGTCAATTTTTGGATAAAACGGAGTCATTATTGTGGTCAGAGTCCCATAACTCCAACAAAAAGTATCGACCAATGCTGATTTTCGAACTTGACCAAGGTAATAGGTGTATAAACATTTGGTATAAATGTAATGAAAATCTGTCAAAATTTGTAGGCATGAGAGCGCTTACAAAAAAGTGTGACGGACGGACGCACGGACACACGGACCCACGGACACACAGACCCACGGACACACGGACCCACAGACCCACGGACACACGGACCCACGGACACACGGACCCACGGACGGACGCCCGGCATTTCTATGTCCCCGCTCCGCGTTGCGGCGGGGGACAAAAAATTTGGTGATCGCGGTTTTATATTCTCGCGATTTGATACAAAACGATAGAAATTAGGTACTTGCGTAAAACAAGGAATTTGCAGTAATATGGATCACATGCACCAAGTGTCATCCAAAACGCTCCTTTAACCGTTTTACTCCATCAGTTGTCAGTTCTGGGTTTGAGAAGAAATAAAACGTTGGCAACAAACTTTTTTTCTATGTAATCGAACAACATGGGAGTGAAAATTACTGGAATTTTTTCAAAGACAATCTTAGTACAGTGATATCTGGTGCAAATATTAGGTCTGTATCAATTTGCCTGCTTGCTTTGCACTTGTGTCGATCTGAATAAAAGTTAAAATGCAAATACAATACAGTAGGTACATGGTGCACGGTGTACGTATGGTATTTCTATATACTAGTAACTGTTGTAATGTAAAAAAAAAATGCATTGGTCACCAATCATTATAGAAGAGTTAATTATAAAAAAAAATAAAGCGTTGAGAATTTGATTTACTAAACTTCGTGAAAACGACTGCATGGCATTCTCAATTATATTGCAGGAAGATAAAAATACTATAAAAGATAAGGATTCGTTTTGGTTAGACTGTTCAGATATCACACCCAAGTCATATTTTTTAAACTTGTTTTTGGGGTAGGATTGATAACTGATTGCGGCAAAAAATATCTCCTCCTTAGTGCGACGGATTACACATTATTGCAACAAGATCTAGAGTGGTTATCATAAGTCAGAAACTGGGCTTCATTTTACAGAAGATCTTACGACAAAGACGTGAATATTTCCAGTTGAAATCATGGAATAATCTTTAAGGAACAAAATTTATATAAAGCCATTTATTTACAACTATTTTGATTTCCATAGTTATATTTTACAGCTATTAGAATAAAAAATTGATTAGTTCGTGATTAAGAAGCATTCATTAATTTGATCGTAAGTTGACTGTTCTTTTGTAAAACACAGCACTGATCGCTATTCACTATTCCGATAGCGAATAATAATCTTTGGTCGATTCTCAATTTAGAGTACATAGGTACTCTAAAGATCCAGTCTTGAGTAGGTCCTAAAGATTTAACATGAATTAAACCATACAGCAAAAGACGTGGTTGTTTGTTACATTATTGTTGTAAATTTAATAAAATTAATATGCACAAATTCGAAAGAAGAAAAAAAAAACGAGGCTTCTTTTCTATTAAGAGCTCCATTTTTATAGTGATAAGTGTAGCATGGTGGTAGATATTTTTGCTGACACGGGTTGACATGGTTTATGGCTGTTTGACTCATCTACACGTATACATCACAACATTTTCTTGTCCTAGAAATCTAAACGGACATTAATTATGACACTGTGGGTAAATAATGGACTCCGCGAGATCTTGCTGTTTAATATACATGTAGTAATTTTAAACAAGGCTGTAAAACGTATCAGAAAATATCTTTCTTTCTTAATTTCTTTGACATATTTTTGGGTTATAAAAATTAAAATAGTACCGTAATTGAATATATTCCGATAACGAATGCTCGAATAGGCGGATTAGTTTAATATAATCTGGTTTGAAATAATCTTTATATACCTTAAAACTTACCGATTTAAGAGAAAAGAACACTTTTTCAAGATAAAGAAAATGAGACCGGGTCTTAAAAAATAATTGAGACTAAACATACATTAGCTCGTAAATTTCAAAGAAATTCACGTTCACGTTCTTGATACATTTCTTATATCATTTAAAAAAATTATGATATTTACATAAAACAAAGATAATTTTCTGAAAAAAACAACAACTTCTATTACCCCCGATGTTTCAGCAGCTTTGATTACATTGCATTAATAGCAAGGGAAATGTTATCAATTCCTGGGGAAAAAAACCATTCAACTAATAAAATTCAAAAGATATTTTTACGCCTATAGATCATGGTTAAAATATACAATCGTCAGTTTTATAACTTGGATTAGCCGATCTTGGTAATGAATTTTGCAGAAGATTCAGATGAATTTCTTGATAAGTACTAGTCATATGCACGAAGTTTTTCTTTCACTCATTGAATGATTTTATCAAAGAATCCCTTCTTTATTTCTTTGCCAGTATTTTTTATTTTTATAGATTTCATCAATGCCAGTCATGCTTTCTCAATAATCTACATTGTAAATGATGTAATATTTTTAAACTGCCACCGAGCTGAATATGAATGTGGTTATAGACGTACCCACACAAATTTACAAAAGTTCCGTCCCTTTGCCCCCATCTTTGGGGAAAACCCATCGATCTCATCCTGGGGCAATCAAAAATACAAATGTCATCTCAGGACGCCCAAATATTTGGTAGCAAAAAGAAGGGTAAAGTTGGGTTTTTTTTCCATTTTACCTTAGGGTTGACCCCGCAAAGGGAAACAACTTTTGCAAAGTGTTGATCGGACTTCATTGCATGAACGCCTCACATCAAGGAACAACAGAAACGATGGAACAGTCGCCTAATGCTCAAATAACAACGAATGACGCGTTGAAATTCCAGGAGGGCGATGCGTCAAAGAAAAAGGTACAAGGAACGAAGGTTTACGGAATAAAGAGCGAGGGCTTACAGAACAAGTAATATAACAGAAGATTTACAAAACAAAGATTTACAGAACAAGGAACAAAGATTTACAAAGACTTAACAAAAATCGAAGTAATAAAGCGTGACCTATATATGTAACAAGAGAATGGTGCATGAAAGCTCCAATGGACGACTGGTCAAAAACACAAACAAACAATTGAACAAAAACAAGCAACGATGGGTTGTGTAGCAAGAACATGGCCTCTTGGAGCATCAGAGTAAAGACCGAAGACACAGCAAAGACTATTAATTATTAATAGGGTCAAAAATCGAGAAGCTATCGGTGATTACAAAATACATGTACCTTTAAAAAAAAAAAGCTTGAATGAATTTATGTAATGAACAACATACAATCATTCATGTATTATAAAAATAATTAAACGAGCCACGTAAACGTAGGTTAGAGATTTATTTAAATGAAGCCACATGGAGCAAGAAAACGAAGCATCAACACCAGAGGTGCGAAGCTGCATTGTGCAAGGAACGATGAACTTAAAAAAGCAAAAACAAAACAAACAAGAAATTAAAAAAAAAAACAAATCACGTTGAAAATGGAAGATGGTGCAAATGGGGTAGAGATGCAAAGAATCAATGAATGTGCAATGATTCAAATTGGAAGGACCGTATTGTTCGAGGACTTTCCAAAAAGCGTCAAATGGCAAGGAACAAAGCGTCAAGTGCAAGGACGAAGCGTCTCATTCCCGTCAAATAGCGAGAAACGAGGCGTTAATTGTGACGAGTTTATGTCCCTGTAATGATTAATGCATTTAGCTTCAATTTCTCAACAAACTTTGAAATCTAATACCTGGTATTTACAATTGAATGCATTTACATGTACTTGAATTGTATGTGTACATATCCAATGCATCACTATGATGCCAACTTGGTTGAAATGAATAGTATGTGAATAAATAATTCATACCCACGACAAAAAGGGGTAGATTAATTTACTTTTAAATCGTAAAATTAATGTAATCTAAATTTGACGAAGATTTAGTGTTTACCCTGTCCACATTTCATAACGTATTAAGAATGGTAATTGAAGACTGGCCATCATCACCGATAGAGATTTAGATTTAATGGCCGTCTCAATAGTATTGCATTACGTAATCTTAACAATTATAAAGCATGATGGAACAATCCCCGATATGTGATATAATTTTAATTTGTGAATAATTATAAGATGCTTAAGACGCCATTGATGAAATTTATACGTACTAGTTGAGACGATGTCATGACACTCACTCCGCTGATTTCAAATTCAAGGTCTTCTAAATCTCTGTGACAGAAAAAAAATCTTCTTTTTAAATCATGATTAAAAGTCCGCACAGTTGAAGGCGAACATTGTAATTTTTTTTGTTTCGAAAGAGGAGGAGGAGGAGGACGATGATGATGATGATGATGATGATGAAAATAGATGAAGTTGTGGTGGTAATATTGGTTGGTGGTATTAATGATGAAAATGACGACTTTAATTTTCTGATGACTGAAAAAAACGTCAAAGTTCATCATAATAAAAGGAGACAAGTTCAATTCTTATGATTTTGTTTCTTGTATGAGAAAGGGTGTATGGAAAACGTTAATTAATAGTGTTTTAGTTGTTGCAAACCTTTCTTTACACGATTTTAGTAACAACCTCAAAACTTTGTTCGCAAGATTATTAAAAACTTTATTCCTTTACTAAAATAACTAATTCAATTTTAAATTTCCCCCCATACATTTATTGTAGAATTTTTGTGATGTGTTTCTTAACACTAGACCCATACGATGAAAGGATTAATACTTGCATGATAATCTATTCCAATTAAACAGAATCTTTTCTTTTATCAGATAATTTTATGGAAATTTTGTAGCTCCTTTGATCACCTCCGGTGGAGGTGGGGGGGGGGTATAAGTAGCAAGATACATGCACTTTATCCTACCAACAATGCCAAAAAATAAAAGATTTTCAAATCCCCCTCCCCTCTGAAAAAAAAAGCCTTTGCTCAAGGTCAATTCATGTATAAGCATGGCTTTGCATTGCCTTATCTGTATATACACGTACAAGAAAAATAATTACTCGATAAGGCATTAATTATTTAGAATTCTAAAACAATGTATGAAAATAAATAAGAGTGAAAGAATATATATCTACCGTGTGTCTGAGTGCAAATCATGTTACTCTTCGAAGAAGAAATTCTTTCCCATTTTACAGGGGTTTTTTTTGGGGGGGGGGGGGTTAAACAGATCCTTCATAATTTCCATGTCCATGTATCATAGTGTTGATCAATTCATAGATTACGTTTCCCACTGGTTAAACATGTCATCACCTAATCCTATTTGCACCAAAATTGAACAAAAAGGTATACCCTAAAACCTGGCTTGGTCTCACTGGTCTGGCCTTGTCTCACTTTTAGGTAAAATTTGAACTGGTCTCAAAGGATGACTGCACTTAGCGCCGGGTTTTGGGTCTTTTGCGGTCGCTTATGTTGCATTTATTTCTCGACCTTTATCACTTTAGTTTCTTTTATTAAAGAGTCTCGTCAATTTGCAACATAAATTTAAGATTTTTAGACTGTAATACAATAAACTAATTATTTATATGATTTGCTCCTTACAACTTTCGAAAGAGAGAATTTTCGCTTATCCGCCCTTGATCAAACATAAGATTGATATTAATATGCATGAGAGGCGGAGCTGACATTATCGGAATTGTACTATAATTAGACTAGTATGAATAACAATACCACGTATAAAAAATATATGTGATCACTCTTTCACCATAACCCTATCTATTATGTATGGTACAAGTATACTATTTACTATGGTTTCAACAATAAGACCACGCCCATGCAAGTACAACAGACTTTAAATCAATGCTTGGCAACTTAACGTGTTCGAAAACATTGCCCTTGTTAGCACATAACATGCTACTTTACACGTCACGTGATAGAATTTATGATATTCAACATGTGTCAACCCTCGGTTATAACAGAAAAACCGAAAGTAAGAAGAAGCAGTTTTTCCTCATTTAAACCATGAGCGCAAGTTTGTCTATTAATCTACCCTTTGACATAACTTAGATAATGCAAATATACAACTCCTGTTAAACGGAGAACAATAGACAAACATGCGCTGACTATGTATGAAGTCAGTATAAAAGTGGGCGTCCTCATTATCGTATGGAGATTCAATAAATCGTGACGACCCCCGCCCATGAAAACAAATTCGTATTTGGTAACAACATACTTTTATTTAATTAACGCAATTACGCTAAGTTGCAGTTTGGATGTTGACCATTTCTGCATTTGAAAGAAAAATTCTTCTTTTAAAAGCTTATTTTCTCGCAAATATCACATGTCCTTACGAGCAGTCATCCTTCGACCTCTGTATGGAAGTTGGGTAAAATATATCATTTGATTAATTGATTTTTCATTAAACTCTGTCTTAGAAAATAAAACAGACAACTTTGGACTTCTTTGTATTCGTGATAGTTCTATCGAAAACAAATATGACTAAGGGTATATTTGATAATTTATCTATCCAGAGGGAGTTGAGAGTCCCAACTATTTAAAAAGTATGAATATTACACATGTGATGTAACCACGGTATTACCAAGTCAATGTATTTTCATTCAAAGTCAAACCGAAGACTCGTTAATGGAAGATGCTCATTTGTTTGGCTACAAAATCCGTTCCTTTCTTGATGCTGGTGAGGACAGAGTTTATACAATTTAGAGGAAAAAATCTTTTCTAGATGGCAAACTTCAATCACATTCTCTTCTCAAAGAGTGAATGATGATTTGAAAAAAGTCAAGTGGCTAAAAACTTCGAAAAAAACTTTCGTAGAGGCAAAATTTGAATCCTTTAGGTAAGGTAAGTTTGGAACCAAGTTAAATTTAAGGTCAAAAGTAGGTTCAGGCCAAATTTTATACCGTGCCAGATTTTAAATTACGCCTGTAAAAAGTGTTACATAACGAAAAAGATGAAAGCTGACTAACCAAAAAAAATATGTGTAAAGGAAAAATCCCACAGACGCGATAAATAAATAAATGAAATATAGTGAACAGAGAGATAAAAACAAGATGTATTCATGGATTTGTATTAAACAGAGTTTGCGTTGAACGAAGTCGCATAAAAAAGGACAGACGACTTATGGAATCAGTCGGCTGGTTTTATTTGCTTATCCCAATAATTAGGTTAAAAAAAGTATAAATTTTTAATCTTTACATTTTACGAGTCAGAGATTTTTTTCCAGTTTCAAATTCCAATCTGATTTAAAACTAGCCGTGAGTAAAAATAACTATAACTTCACGTAACAAGAGGTCGTTACTTACTGTAAAGTTTCTTTTAGATAACGTTGAAACGGTGATAAACTGTAATTGAGTTTCAGATCTTCAAAGGAATTTATCTTAAAAACTTTGAAATATTCATTTCAACAATATCAAATCAGTAGATTCATTACTCTTTACAAGTTTTACAATTGTATGTTTTCAAATTTAAACTTACCATTTCTAAAAAAAAAAAAAAATGAAATTTGCACATTTTTATAAAAACTTGAGTGTGTATGGGAGTGAAAGGTGGTGGTCTTGAGGGGGACAATGACATTTGCCTTAAACTTATGATATGTTTGGCCATAAACTATCATTTTGTA
The DNA here is from genome assembly GCA_020458035.1 of Magallana ariakensis. Taxonomy (NCBI): domain Eukaryota; kingdom Metazoa; phylum Mollusca; class Bivalvia; order Ostreida; family Ostreidae; genus Magallana; species Magallana ariakensis. Next base: position 22,572,572 of record CM035814.1, on the reverse strand, counting down.
TAGAAACAAGGTAAACATTTTAGCTTTAAAACTTGAACAGTTTTCCTATATCTTTATACAGAGCCCTTCGTCTCTAAGAAGTAAATATAGCCTTAAAATGGCCACGACCGACTATCCAGCCCTATATATCTATAACTTCTAGTGTTTTGACGGAAGCACATTTCGTCATGATAAATATGACCATACATGTACGTATAGAAAGTTTAAAAATACAGTAGTAAATTAAAGCATACATCTTTAAGAGAATAATATTAATAAAAGTGTACAAATGTACAGCAAAAAAACCTGCATTCATTAAAAATTAAATATAAAAAAATGGACTTCCTCGGTAATGTAACAAATAAAAAAGGTCAACGTCGGGAAATATAAGTGCAGAATGCTGTTCGTATACTTTGGAACTTTGTCAAAAAATTCACATGAAAATTTAATTCATGAACAGAATTTTGTTTGTGTGTGTGTGTGTGTGTGTGTGTGTGTGTGGTAAAAAATATATTATTATATATCTTACCTACGCTATTGCTATTATTTGATTTATTATACTGAATTCGTATATACATGTATTAACACAGTTTCTAAAACATCTTCGGTGCACGATAAAATTTGAGTATATTTCCACTCATTTACATGTCTGTCAATACCAAGGCATTCTTAGAAAAACAAGGGACCACGCTTAACGTGTGAATTTTTGTGGTCATTTTTTTTTTTTATTTAAATTGATTCTTAGAAATCACATTATGTAATGCGACTTTTCAAGGTTATATAAATATGATTAAGACAGAAACGTCAGTTTCCCAAATTAAACCACAAAAAATTATTTTCATATTTATACGTATCGTTTTTATCTTACAGAACGGAACACGATTTGTGCAGAATTTGCTGGTTTGAAGTTTTAAACAAAAAGCCACTTGTATCTTCACTTTTCTTCTAGCTGTGTATTTAAAAATTGATCTTACAATCTTTGAAGTGTTTTTATTGTAAACTTTATTTTTTATGCGTCTATCTTCTTGTACATGTAAATGAGAGTAAAAAAAATATATACCAAAAAAAAATCGGACTGAAAATGCACCCAGCGTTTGAATGCACTTTTCAATGCACTGAAATGCACACATATATATGCTATCCACTACCTTAGGTACGTGTGGTCCATAACTGCGACCGACATCTAAAATGCACCTACCTTTCGTCTCACTGAAATATCTGAGTGCGATAAAATAGAATAAGGATAGTAAACCTGCCATGAAAAAGATTATATGTGGTGGCCGATCCCTCAAAGCATAGAAAACAATTTGCCAAGTTTATCAATGATTGATAACTCTTTGAAAAGCGCGGTTGTTCGATTAATTTTTTTAACGGTGCAAAATTATACAAGTCATTTGGTTCATTCATGAATATCTCTTTTAAAATAAAAATCAAAACCGCTTTAATATCATTTTTCTCTCAAGAATGTCAAGAATAATAATGTTTTATAAAAATCAATGCAACATCCTGGAAAAAAAATCTTGGCACATCATTCGCAATTTCAGCATGACAGGAACCATACGGGATTTGGCTCTTTTCATTCAAAACGTATATCCCGACAACTGTTTCAAACAAACCACTGGGCAGCTAAGCCGTCCGTCACATTTCAGACGGTATATACATAGCTAACATAGCGGTCAGTCCGGCGGTCAGGCAGTCTGAGATTTCCCAGGCGGCGTCAGACACGGGAAACCAGCCAGTTTGTAACAACCCCCTCCCTCCCCCACCTGATAACAATCCGCAACTTAACCGAGAATAGCAGTAAATGTACAATATTCACACAGTTTTAAACCATGATGAGGATAGTGAATATAATATAAACCGCAACAAAGTGAAACTCAATCTCAGTTAATTAGTTCATTGAAAGTGAGTTAAATTTCACATGTTTCATGGTCACATATAGAAAAACTGTAAGGGATCGGATGGCAACCTTACTCGACACGTAATATTGCTATCATCATCATCATCATCACCTTATTCATCGTTAGCATAATCCTCATCGTCCCTGTCATCATACACACTGTCATAACCCTAACTCATTATCACCTACATCATCATGAACAATCTCCGGAAAAATCCTCTCATCATTTGCTACATGTACTTCAACTTAACCTTCATCTTTATCTTCAACAAAAGTGCAGCATCACTTGTTATAGAAAAACAAATCATCATCATCATCATCATCATCGTCGTCTCTACATTACCCTCCTCCATCTCCTCATCGTTGTCATCGTCATATTCAAATAAGTAGCTAGTCGTCAATAATTTTTCTAAATTGTTGTCAATGTCAAAACAAGTTTCTAAATTATCTAAGAAAACTTAAATTTTATATGCCGTCTGTATGTACATTCACAGACAACTATTCCTGTGAATCCATTCCAATTCATCGAAACAACATCTCAAGAAACAGGCCCATAACCGTGTATTTAACTAGTGTTATTTCAGGCTTCAAAAGTTGACGCAGGTGTTTACTTATTACAGCTTCGATTTCACTCTTTCAAAATACTATCATTGCTACATTTTTCTTGGAAAGCAATCACTTTCATGTTACAGTTATGTAATGTTATTTACATTTTCTTTATTTCACCATTAAGATAAAACAAAGATGAAAAACTTTACATTTTAATTGACAGTCTGTGTCCGCTCCTGAGAGAGAGAGAGAGAGAGAGAGAGAGAGAGAGAGAGAGAGAGAGAGAGAATGAGAATGAATTAATGTACTATACAGTTTATAAGGACCGAAGCTCCACAGTTATACATCATTCAATTGTAAAAAATAAAATGGATGGGAAAGGAATGCCACAGGAAAAATGATAAATATTTAGAAAAGAATGAAACTTCTGAAGTGTTAAGGTCAAAAGCGATTGTCCACATCACGTGACAGAGGTCAGAGATCACTAAGCATCTGTCAGAGTGTGTTCTCTGGGTCGTCTCTTGATCGTTCTCACACTGAATGAAAGACTCGAAGCATGCAGGGTGTTGATAGGTCAAACCGAGATTGTTTATCTTTGATGCATTTTTGTCATTCATATTCATTACTATACGTAAACTTTACAATTTATTTTTACCTGTTAAATTAGCTTTCAGTAACGAGCGGATTTTGTTTGTTTGTCATTTTTAAAAATACTTACTAGACAAAATATGCATGTACATGTAAACAACGATTGAAATCAAATGTTTGTCTAATATTGCTGAATAATCTCAGTTTTATCTCACAACGTAGTAATGACGTCAAATGAAATTTTTTTTTCTCATTTTTTTTTTGGCTCAAAAATATATAGATGATGAATAATGTTCTTTTTTTTTGGTACAGCATTTAAAAAAGGAAACATTTTTCCTACGTAAGCAATTCTATAAGAATCATGTTTTATACCATCGATGCGGGATTCATTATGTAGCGAGTTTCTGATTTCCATCTGTATATTTTCTATTTTCTTCTCATGTCAAGATTTTCTCATCGTGGAAAATTTGAAAATAACAGGCTAATTTTTTTTAAATTCAATATCAGGATTACACTTTAAAAGAAATGTCTGTTGAATTATATTGAATTATTGGCGGATAACTTATAAATTGTGTTACAATTTTTTAAGCGCGTAGAATATTTCACGTACAGATAAACACGACGGTGAAAACGTATATTTTTTCTTTTCTTTTTTTTCAAGAATAAAATTACCGATTTTCAAAACTTGAAAGTATATATTTTTTTATCCTTTAAAAAAATATATGATATGCGTGTATTAATTGGTTTTGAATATTCTGCAGATATTACAATATATATATAAATTTATTTATTGAAATCTCATTCTTGATTACAGCAACTATAGAATAATATTGTATTATTTTTGAATTTTTGACAAATTTTATGAACTTGGTATTTGAATTCTATATTCGACCAGTAAGAAAACAGCACTAAATTATTATTTACATATAAAAATTGTTAGATAGCAAAAAACTAGGTACAGTTTCAGTCATATTTAGCCCTGTTTTAATTTTTTTTAATTTCAACAAAACAAAAAATGGAAATGGAACATTTCTTTACACAAGAAACCCCAAAACTAAAAATATATAAATAGTTACCCGATTAGACTTTAAAATTCACAAAGGTGATTGTGATGTTTTAAATAACTTGCATTTTCCCGTCTTTAACTTAAAACTGAGCAAATGACACCAATTCGTCAATATTTTTTTTTTTAAGAAAACTATGTCCGCAGCCGTCACATTATAACTTTATCATGTGATATCACATAAACTACATGTCTAATATCAATTTCGTAGAGGGCGACGGCTGCAGACACATTTTCCTCTTCAATAAACTACGAGAAAATGTGTAATTTTTATATCATTTGTGACGTCTTAAAAATATGACATAGTGTTGAAGTCATTTTTTTCTCTTTTAAAAACAGAACAATAGTGCATAACTTGTTACTTTATACATGTATGTACACACACGTGATCAAGATGGTATATGTGTATTTTCATGAGATTTAAACAACTTTTTAGTTAAAGGGCATATACTGAAAGAAACCGTACCTTCTTTGCCGATATTCAACATTGGGTACTGTGGAATCATTTAATTTCGTGGGGGTCCATTTTCGTGGATTGTGGGTTTTTTTCTTGTTCGTGGGAATGTAATTTCGTGGATTCATCAGTTTTCAGTTTCAGAAGGTAAACGAGATCTTTAATAATTAGTTTTCATTAAAGATGTAAATTCGTTGGCGATGGCTTCCCACGAATACCACGAAAATGGAGCCACCACGAATTCTAAAGATTCCACAGTATTTAACTTAGCGGGTAATAACACACTTTTCTTATAGGATTTTTGTTTTGGATCCATTTCTTATTATTTTTTTAAATAATGAACAGTGAAACACAAGAAGCACAAAAAAGCCATTTACATGTACATACATGGCTTATGATCGGTACATATTTCCATTTAGAACAATAAGAGTTTAGTGAAGAAAAAAATGGTTTAAAAAAAGGAAAAGGAAATTTATCTTTTTTTTCACAATCAGAAACCAACAGAATATATCGCTTCTCTTACATTACGTAGGTTTCCAAATTCTTTTAACAGATGCAGCATGGATTCCACCCTATCCCACGCAAAAATGCGATTGAAGAGACAAGGTATGTTTTAAAATTAAGGATTAGAAAGTAATTTGAATTATTTCTTGTTTTGGTTAACTTGTACATGTATTTTGGTCATATCAAATTATTAGGAATGACCTTCACCCTTCCACCCTAAAATAAATTATTCTGCCCTTATCGGTACTGAATTTCATCCAGAGCTTTAACATAATCCGGCGAGACACATTTAAATAGTTTTGATATACGGTATTGCTTGTACAAATGACACCGCTTCTAAGTTCAGGGTAACACAGCCCCATTCATAATATTACTGTGTCAATGAACGAGCCTTGAAACTGAAACCCTCACCCCGTCTGAACTATTACAAACTAGAGCCGTGAGAATAAAGAAGGCCCTTTTCTCATTCACGTATTTATAGTTCCTGATTGACGTCGCTCATTCAAAACTGTTTCGTAACTATAAAGACTATGGGATTAAATCTGACACACAAATAAAAGAGATACAGGTCAAACTATAGATAAGAAAGCAATAAAAATAAAAATTTATAAAGAACACAATTGATGTAGTTTGACGTTTTCTTTCCTTTTGAGGATATTCAAATAGTAGTAATTTCAAACCCACATTTGCAGACGACACTTGCCACAATTTTATGAAAGCGTTCATGTTTAAAAAAAAAGTTTGGCGACTTTAACCATGGTATGTTTTGTTATTGCTCTATGCAATAAGATGTTTTTAGTGAAATGATCTAACATTTATTTTTCAATTTTAATTTTTTAAATTTTTTAAATTTTTTTTTATTTTGCTGTCGCTAGATCCCTATGCGGGACTTTCGGTAAGAGACATAATTAGTCTTATTAAACAACAAAATTCTTTTGCTAGACGTGTTTACAATCTTGCCATACAAATCAGAGGCAAATAGTCCTCAATTTCATTTGGAAAACTGAAAGGAATTAATATATCGAGAAAGGTTTTACTTATAATTGTAATCCACCCGATTTTATCCATTCATTCTGGAAAACTTTGGATTCAAGTAGAAGAAAAAAAAACTGTTCCTTATACCGGTAAATATATTTTTTTTCTAGTTTATAACCATCAAATCGTACCGTACTTATATTTAAACGTTATACTAGTACTTTTATTAAAATAAAAGTATAAGTACGAGTAGAAAAATCAGTTTAATTATCAAAGACCAAAGCAATATCCCGTGTATGCAGTTTTTTTCTTCAATATTTTCAAGGTTCACTTTCGTTTCGTTGTCAAAATATGTACAGCGGAATTTTAAGATTAATCTAAATAGATAGTTATATATAAAATGTAACGCCATATTGTCTTATACATAACAAGTTGATATCGGTTCCATATACATGTATAGATAAATTATTGGCGGGAGGTCAGCAATGTATTTTATATAAACAATTTCAAAATTCATAGTTTATCTTTGCATGTGGATTTTAACACTATAATGTTTTTTTTTTATAAAGGAAAAACTTGGCACTTGTCATATGTAGTTTTTAAATAGTTCGAACCAATGAAAAATAGAAATCCAAACCAATCCCCGAAAATTTACATCAAAAGGCTTTGTATTTGTGTGGTTTTGCAGGTATTTACAACCCAATCCCAAACCCCCCAAAATGAATTTACCTTCGTGCATATCTTTACAACAGGTGAATTGTGAATAAAAGCTGCATGTTTTCGTCTCAGAAGACTGCATGTCAACAATCCCGAATCAACCCCCACATTCGATGTGATGCCATTCAATTTTCGGTTCGACAAACAAACATCTTCTTTAGCTAAAAGCGTAAGAATAAACGCTTTGGTCCACGGCATCAGTGTAAACATTGGAATCTCATTATGTGTCTTGTGCAAAATTTCATTGCATGTATAGATTTACATGTACAATGCAAAAGAGCGATTATTTGTTTGTTCGTCTGATGTTTATCATAAGTATGTTAGAAACTAGATCTCTTCTAATTTGTAGGTATCTGTCAGGAAGAATCTCTCGGTCAATAAAAATATGCAATTAGATGTTTCTTACTTTTTTTTCTTTTCTTCTTCAGAATTGATACTCGTGAATAGAGAGCGTTGAGTAGCATGTTTCCAATTAGCAGTCTGTCTAGGGCCGTAATGAGTTAATGTCAGGGTGCTCTGAATCCCCCACGGTGACCGGATGGACAACCTCCCTCTTGCCAAGGAATCAATCATCTATATATCGTCCCTGTGTACTGACACAGTCGATCCCACACTCTTTCCCGAATGAAAAAAAGGAAAGAAATAATAGTAAAAAGTAGTTCTAAGCTAGCTTATCACTCCCGACTGTCATAAGTTTATTTTACATTTAGTTAGTACATATCTATATAATTATACATGTATTAGTAAATGTTCTGATTTATATGCACAACACTAAAAATTTGATAAATTTGAACTGACACATGATTGAATTAGTTGTAAAAGTAGTCAAAAATATATTTACAACTTTTTTCGAACTTGGAAAATATGTGAAAATTCAACACACTTTCTTTTTCTTTTCTATTTTTTTTTTTTTTTTTGGTCCCCATGATAAGCAGTTTATTTTGCCGACAATATTTTGCAGACGAAAAAGTGCATGCTAGCATGCACACTTGTATAGACAGGTAATTTAAATGCACCGTCTACAACCAATCTATTGGATCCCGATAAAAGACCTGAATTATCCACGAATGGAATTGATATATACATGTTTATATGTGCAAGACACGGAAACACATATATATGTACACACTCAATTTGTCTTGCGCAGATCTAGAATTCTTAGATCGACATGTCAAATTTCTACATTGAAGTATTTTGCCTTTCATTAACAAGGCTTTAATTAAGTTTTTCCAAAAAACATTAAGGGTGGGGTGGGAGAGAACAGTAGGCCCAGGGGCCACATTGCTCACACTAACAACAATAGCCGACGGACTTGACTCTGGCCTAAGTAGCTATATAAAAATCAAATAAAAATCATTATTATACTTTCATGTTAAATATTGAAATCTGATTGGTTTAGATGCAGTTGACAATCCGTTCTCTTACCCTCAGCGTTAGCAACACTCTTGGCAACGGGCCGATAGAACGAATTGTTACATGCGCGTAAATTATGCGCATACGGTTCGCCGTTAAATTCACGTCATTTCTACATAAACTGAGACATTGCGCGCCCCTGTCTTCGGTACCTTTCGCTATGGTCAATTCTAAGTTTAACAGAAAATTAAAAGAAACTTATACCGTGGTTCTATTAATATTCGTGGAAATCAACGAACATTAATATTTAACGAATATTGTTAAAACCACAATATATATTAGCTTTTTTCCATATCATTTGGAAAAATTTCTCTCTATGAGCTCCATAATTACATTCAATCCTTGTTATTGAAAGAAAAATCTTGGAACTCGTATATACTACATGTAGCTTGCTATTACAATAATTTCACAGGTTCTAGCATATGTTGCAAGAAAACAAATGAAAAATTTAGTTTTTTCCCAATCATTTTAATAAGAATTACTAAACTGCATCCCTACAGGAGACTATGATTTTAACAAACTTCAATTTGATAATTTACATGGATTTCTTAAGGAAGCTTACGCAAAGATTTTTTGGAAACACCAAACAGTATTTTCACCCATTCCTAATTCATTTGAACAAACATTAAAGATGCATTATTTCCTATGTAGCTTGTAACACGACATTTGATTGGCTAACAAGCCGGGTGTAAATTTCCGTATCCCCTGCTGAAGCCGGGTGTAAATAAAATGTGACGTCACAATGCAATTCTTGTTTACATCTTTGTGTAAAATGTAACGTTAAAAGAGGTAAATGAATATTATATTAAATAATTTGTCAAAATCTCTATATTTCTTAATATTCTAGCTATTGGTTTGAATAAATGATTTTCAGCACAATTGAATTAATAACTAATATTGTTCTGATTGTTCTGGAGAAGAAGTCAACAATGAAAATGTTTACAGACGGACGGACGGGCGGACAGACGTCGAACAAAAAGTTATCAGAAAAACTCCCTTGAACTCTTAGCTCAGGTGAGCTAAAAAAAAAAAACAGAGAATGTATTTTACAGATATCATGGAAACCATCTTTCAATGGGGTTTTTCTCCAATGTTCAAAGTAGCATTTGGATGGATTACCAAATATAATCCTACGTGCAAGAACTAAGAGAAAACGGTGATAATTATCGGTAAGAAATATATTTTTCTCAAAGATAAAAAACGAGGAGCAAAGGAGAAGATATGTTTAACGTAAAAAAAAAAAAAAAAAAGAAGCAACAGACACAAAAACTAGGTCATGGATGATCTCATGATATTGCTCGGATCATCATTTGTAAACAAGATATGGAGAAAAGGATTAGAACGTGTTGATGATATTTGTATATAGAACCATTTTAACAAGGCCTTGGACTTTCAGTAGGAAGTGACTATCTATTTATTGCGTCAAAACAAGTTAAACATGACGCTGGTTTCAAGTGAAATATACACCGATTGGGTAGTCTTTGCTCAAAAGCCAGACAAATCTTGTTGATTTCAAGGCCTACGATGAAATAGACAGGATTACGTCACAATGCTGTTTGACACCAACTAGCCAAAGTCCAAGCTCTTGTTAAAATGGTTCTATATTGTACAAATAAATTAAATCTGACATTGACACACTTTACAACATTTCTTCTATCCGCGAAATTATGTCGCCGCGAAATAGTAAAATTCAACCGACTGGTATTTTATATTGAATATCCTATCATAAAAGTCGGCACAATAAACACGTTTGGAGGGGGAAATAAATGCAGACGATTTACGTTAGATATTTTTCTTGGAATTGATGACGATTTATCTTGAAACTGTGAAACATGGCTTTTTCCTCATTTAACGTGAACGATGATGGATTTTCCCCTAGCATCTGTGTAAATTTTTTGTTGGCAGTGTAAATTACATTAAATTTAATTTGGATAGATATTATCGATATATCAATGGGAAAACAGTGAACATAGGAAAAGGGAATGTACTTTAACAATGATGCAATTTATTCTGTAAGTAAATGATCTCGTTTTAGAAAAGCATTACAAAGATAATGGTCTCTTAAAGTCGTCTAGTGCGCCCTTGAATGTGAAGGCGAAAATCTTTACACCCAAGTCAAAATGTCATAAAATCAGCTTACAGAATTAGCATCTTTTATCTCAGAGAACATTTTTTCTCATGGAAAAAACCGACACTATCTTGACTGGCTGTTGTAATGTTAAATGGAATTCGACGTTTGGATGAGACATGTAAAAGATACACAAGTTCCCCCAAAAAGTTGAGATCTATTATTTTTTAAATGTAAAAAATGAATGGATGAAAGTTGACTGCCAACACGCATTTACGAGATAGCATTTATTTATGTATACGGTCGAAGTTAAATATTTTAAATGTACATAAACCCCTGAATTATATATTTTTCTTGTTAAATCTTCCTGCAACTCATATCCGATGATTCTCGGAGTGAAAAGGATTCTAATCTTTGTAAATTTCGTTTAAATTATTTCATCAATTATCATAATACCATGCGTCATTTAGCGCACATCAAGAGGTTGAAATTATTGCGAAATCTAAGCTTACAATACAGCAACATATGTGGAGTCTTTATGTTGGTCTAAAATTTCAAGGCTGAGGTCACTGCAATTCTTGGGGGGAATACCGGTATTATCCCAATAAAGCGCTGATCTTTGCGTTACAAGAGTAATCCGATTGCAAAACTAGAGGCCAAATTCAAAAAATGAAGAATCAAAAAAGAATCTGAGTTATATATTGGGACAGAAGTGCCGAATAAAGGTTCTAAGTGAGCTTCATGTTATGTTAACTTGTTAACTTGTTCAAGTCTCTCTGCTTCATTTTCAGTGAACCCTCTATAAATACATTTTGATAGTACAAAAGGTGCTTGGCAACATATAATTAAATTAGAGTACAAATAATTTGACGAAAATCAATAATAACAACATTAAAGAGACTGGATATGCTGGTTTGGAAAACTGTATGGTGATTATTACACGTTGCGATCATTACAGATATATTTTAAAAAGTTACATGTAATCCCCAAACTCATCTCTTAAAAAAATGGACATGCCAACAAGGCATCCATATTGCTGCGTTGCATATGTAAGACGTCAATCTTTTTGAATCTAATGCGTCCGCTTCTTCTGGTGTGTTATTTACAGATGTGCTATAATTTCAAAACGAATCTATAAAAAAAAAAATAGGTTTATTTATCGTTTTAAAACAGGTGCCAATATTTGTTTTTGTATTTTGAGAATCTTTGTAGAGAAGATGATGTCCAGATTTTTTTTGTAAATCTGTCAAACTTTATATTTTATTGCAATATTCTTTGTTGCAACTTAATCACATAAAAACATCGCGAAATTTCGTGGGTCAAATTGGAAAGAATATCTTATTAATGACGTCAGATATGTGCGTCAGACATAAAACCCTTTAATATCAATCCCCTGAAATTTACATTTTTTATGAGAACACAGTTGGTCGAGTAAACATGTAACTATAATCTACTTGTACATACGTTTGATGGGTGCAAATGATGACCGAATTTTCTCTGTTACCAATGCAATATCAAACCAATCTTCACTGTAATATACATTACAGCATAAACAAGAACAACCCCAGCCCAGGAAATGAAAAAAAATATATTAAAATAGCCATGGATATTTCTAACAGAAAGAAATGCAGGCAGACAGACAAATTTGACAGACAGATGCATTTGACTTCAGATAGTTCAGGCTTAAAACCATACAAGTAAACTGTTCTTTTTTATGGTGTGATTATAACGGTTTATCACTTTGAATTAATATCAGAAAAATCTTAAATTTTTGCATTTCAAATTTTTGACATGAAATATATTTTTTAACTTTGTATATGTTATATAAATAAAATAACAGCCCTGATAGACTAGGCAGTATGTTTTTTTTGTAAGACAACAAAATAAATATTGCTTTGTATACAAAATGATAACTGTTAATCATTAATCATCAGAAAAATTTAATGAAAATGATTGAAATAGTAAATATATTGATGATGAAAGGATGACTGCACTTAAGACATGCGATATTTGCGAGAAAATAAACTTTTAAAAGAAGAATTTTTCTTGCAGAAAATCAAGTCATTTTTGGTGCAAATATATTTAAGGAATAAGGAATCATTGTTTGAGTATTATGAGGTGATAATTTTGGTCGGGTTTGATCACGCCCCGACCGAAATTATCACCTCATAATATTCAAAAAATGATTCCTTATTACTTATATTTACATGTATAATATTTTAAGTCATTGTACGATTAAATAATTGAATATAAATAAGCAAACCTCGCAGGCGCCCCAATTATACTTGATTTGAAGTTATTGGACTGTATAGTACAAAATCGATACGTAGTGTTATCACAGGCAAAGACTCTGAAAAATGTAAATATATGTTTGATTACGCACTGATCTATTGATGTCTACACGCCGGTATACCTTCTGCGAAAATTGTTTGAATGGAATTTCAGCTACTAAAGTTATAAACATATATACACTTACAATGTCATGTCTAAAATGCAGATCAGAATTTGTTTCTAATGCAACAGAAAAAAAAGACACAAATCATATTGTCTGTATTGCAATGTGCACCGCATGATTCTTATTATCTAAGTAGCAGGTTGCATGAACAGAATATGAAAATAATCTGTAAATAGTAAATTATTCATGAATCATGAAAAACAATTGCAAAATAAATCAGCGGCAAGCCTAGAAGAATTCAAATAACACGGTAACAATCTTGAAAATAGTTTTTTTTTTTTAAATTTGTTTGCGTTTAATGCAACAGCGCAAATGTCAACGTAAACAATCGCATCGTCTAACAAACAGAGCGTTAGGGGTACCTGTAAAGTGCGAAACGAAATCGAAACCAAACGAAACGAAACAAAACCAATCGAAACGTCATTAAATTGGTAGTATGTTGACATAACAGCTTCCTCAGTTGATAAAATTGCATGTGAACTTTATTCCCGATAAATTGGATTAGTTGATGCATTGAATAAAAAGATCGACTCTTCAAAACTGAAACTACCTAATAAATGAATATATAAATGCAGTTTCCAATAAAATTGTATACCAATTGATATGCAATTGCCTATAGGGTATAAAACCGCGTTTGTGTTTCACATGACAGGTGAGATATTTACCTTTAAACGCAATTTTTTCCTGAAGGACATTTTAAATATTATGTAGTATGTTCGTTCAGCAATGCTCAATTGAGGATTTGGTTCAGGTATGCTAAAATGTCTCGAATTTTGGAAAAATCGAAAGAGCTTAATTGTTTGCAGCGTTTGCGTTTGCACTAATTTTTTGTTGATAAACAACTATACCTGAATTTTAACATTTCACTACAAAAGCTGGGTTTTGTTTGATGTGGTTTGCCAATAAAGGCTTTGATGGATGCTTACAAGGCCCCTCTTAAGACCTTTGTTTCCACTACTAGTATGTATTATTATACTTTCATGTTCAATATTGAAATCTGATTGGTTTAGACGCAGTTGACAATCCGTTCCCATACCCTCAGCGTTAGCAACACACTTGGCAACGGGCCGATAGAACTAATTGTTTCATGCGCGTAAATTATGCGCGTACGGTTCGCCGTAAAACTAACGTCTTTTCCATATAAAAGCAGTAAAATTTGCTATAAAATTAAGACATTCAGTATAATAAAATAAATAGTGCCTATTTGGGAGGGTACCAGTTGAAATTGATACCCATCGAAAACCATTGTCAACCGACGCGAAGCGTCGGTTGACAATGGTTTTCTCGGGGTGTCAATTTCAACTGGTACCCTCCCAAGAAGCGGAGGTTGACAATGGTTTTCGAGGGGTGTCAATTTCAACTGGTACCCTCCCAAGCAGGCACTATTTATATATTGGTGTCATGACTGACGATTTCGAGTATCACATCACCTGTAATCCACATTTGTGGAGGATTGTCATCTAAATCTTTCAGAGAGAGAGAGAGAGAGAGAGAGAGAGAGAGAGAGAGAGTTCATTTGGACTTATTCATGTAGGCCTAAGTAGGTTGAAAAATATATTTAGGTCGTTGCAAAATTTAAGTATTTGATTACAATGAAGTTTCAATCTAGGCCAAAATACTAGTACCTCGTTAAAGAGTTTCTTTCATAGACATACACGAGATCGTTTTTTTTTTTTTGTGACAGAAAGCTTTTGGCCTAACTTGCAACAAATAAAAATTACGCTGTGTCTTTATCTAGATACACATGGGAACTTCAGTAAGATTTCTTTCCTTCCCGAAAAGCAATTTAATCTTTTTAAACCTATCCAAAGTCAACAACTGACTAAAAACTATCCGAAATCTGTGCACCCCAATCCACTGTGCTTCAATAGTGTAATGTGCACCAACTACAGAATTCGGGCGATATGTCCTTGTTCTCCTAAGATTTTATGAATGGTGAATGTACAAACAAGGTATTGAGGTCTGTCTGTCGATAAGAGAGATTATGTTATGTACTTTTTTGGTACAAAAGGGAGTGCTAGCACGGATCGTGTATATAATTAGGTCTTGTCTGCACACAAAAAAAAAAATAAATAAAAATAAAAAAAAAAATAAAATAAAATAAAAACTTTCAAAAGGCTGTATGATCAAGGCCATTTTAAGACTATTCATACCTCCTGAAAAATAAGAGATCTTTAAAAATATATTCAAAGTTACAGAGTTTGAGAGTTTTTAGATTTTATTTCACTGAATAACATAGTTTGTAGCTAGAAAAAATGTTTTAAAGTTGTTGGGTGTTTTTTGGTCATTAAATTGGTAGTATGTTGACATAGCAGCTTCCTTAAGAGAAAAGTGAATCGAATAAAATTATCAAAATTAAGAGGGTCTATGTTTAAGAACTCCGCCGGATTTCTTATCATATCATGTGACGGTAATAAATAATTTTGTTACATAACTTCGATTTCGGATGTGTTTTAGCATTATAGACAAAAAAATAAGACGAATGGTTCAACATCATGGTGAGGTCATGTCTGTTTTAACTCACTTTGACAAGGTTTTACTCTTATTTTAGATTCTTTGGCACGACACAACTCGTTTTCAATGTCTTTGGTTCATGTACTTGATAAGAAATGTCCTTGAAGCAAAGGAAGCTATGCAATCCTTCAAAATTATTTATATGTCCTCTTCTACGACTGGTGGTTATATTAATATTCGTGGGCATCAATTTTCGCGGTTAACAGGAAAACCACAGCTTCAAGGATAACGTTACGTAATCTCGTGGCCAATGGTCATTGTATTATAAGTCGTACAATATTCTGATCGTTGGGCATTCTCTTCAAATTAAAATAAGCATCTGTTTTGCAATTACAAAATCTTTCAATTTACATTAATCTATTTGTCAATAGATTTTAAAGTCGTATCTAGCAATATTGTGTTGGTCACAATATATAAAAATATGCAGGGACCTGATAGTGTATACCCTCTCCTCCCAACCAAATATGCGCAATATTTTATAATATACGAAATGAATGTGGGAATGATTAATCAATTCCTGCACGTCGAATTGTCATTATTTCCAGTTATAGGTTTACTTACTAACGGGAAATGGTTTTTTTAAATTGAATCGAGTGCCGTAAAATGATAGATATTAGTAATTTAATATCACAAAGGCATTCTTGTTAAAGCGCCAACTATCCAATACAAGCTGAAGATTCCTTAACCAAACTCCACTATTATACCAATTTCAGTCAATCGAAGACAAGCTTTTTCTCAAAACAACCAAACGCTCAATTGGAAAAAAATGAAGAGGCCAACGAACCGCATTGCTTACCTGAGCAAAGATTCCCAATTGTCAACCAACCTATTTGTCCCAGATTTATCTTATCTCTCCTGTGAAATCTTTGATGGTGTTCATTTAGACAATTCTAATCCAAGTTGACCTACGGAAGTATGCAATAAAATTTGCTCAGTTTCTAGTATTCTACAATAGACCGAAAGTGTGAAAAGTTTAAAGATAAATGGATAGATAGATGGACGTGCGGAAATTGGTGATCAAAAAACTCACTCGCCTAAAATTATTTGCTGATTTTTTTATAAAGATTAAAATTAAAAACCAACACACTAAATCTTTTACAATCACTTCATTGATTCAAGTCAGAAACAATATTTTACAACAACGGGGAAAAACATCATATGATAACTGTACATTAATGAAATATGCATAATTACATGCAATTAATACGTCAAAATAATGAAAAAAATATATAACAACTTTGATACAAATTACACGTGTAATGAACAGTTGTGAATTATGTGTGAGTATATTATATCAGAAAAAAATGCCAAGGCACTCTGAAAGTAAGGGTTTGCATACAAATCTTGTAAATACATATGTGGACATTTAAAATAAAAATGTAAAAATGTGCAAAATTAATTCAACAAATGAATGTTTTGTTCCAGGTCATTATGACACATTTATGAGAACACAGTTCAATGCGCATGCGTAAAGACATTATACATACTGGATAGTTAATGTTCTGTTTAGTCAAAACCTTGACAACGAGTTACAATTCCATTAAAATGATTTCATTCATTTTAATTGGACATTTAAGACATGTATATAGACAAAATCTTTGTTTTTAAAACGTGCAAATGTATACAAAAACAAGACAATCATATCTGATAAAACTATAACACTTAAATACATGCATTAATGATCTGAAATAAAAACAAATGTTTATTCTAGAAGTCTTCGTTTATACGTAAAACTCTAGTTTAAAAGTTATCTTGTACACACAAAAAATATATTAATTCTAAATGATGAACGTTTTGAAATTCTAGACAATGAAACTAGCAAAAATTAATATAACAAAACGTGAAATATTTAACAACATTTTTTCTTCTGAGATTCGTCATTTTCCGGCGACTCTCCCGGTCGGATCACATTAAGTTCCCTTCTCAGGGTCATTTTCCCTAGCGCCTCCTGGTGGAGAACTCTGGCCATGTCTTTGAACATATCGAACACCCCCGAGTTGTCTTTGCACGAGATTTTGTACATTCCGGATAATACGTCACCGCACTCGCGTTCGAAGTTCTCAATATCGGCGTCTGTCACTTGGTTCTCGCCTTCACAGTCCGCCATGTTGCCGCAAAGAAAGATTTTGGCTCCCTCAGCGTTCATGACAATGTCTAATATGTACTGTGATAGTATGGTAAAAGTGTCTTTGTTTTTGACGCTGTAACACAACAAAGCTGCGTGCGCACCCCGATAATAACTGGAACCAATGAAACTCATCCTCTCCATACCGCCAGTATCCCAAAGAGTCAACTGAAAATAATCAGAACAAAAACTAAATAAATAAATATTGAAAGATGTTTTTACAAACAATCTTGCAAAACAAATACCGGATACATTTTTTGTCAAAAAAAATCTTTTTGGTAATTATTTTAATGACGTATTCATTCAAATCATGCTGGTAAAACAAACCAAATCAACCTTGTAAATCAAGAAAACAATTTTAAAGGATCTGAAGTCAATGTGTTTTGTTTTTTGGAATCTAAATTTGTTTTCTGTCATATTGCCATTAAGTTTAGAAAGAATGCTTACAAGGAGTTTATCAAAATCTATTTGCTCACATCCAATTATATCAATCGTTGTTGTGGCACCTGCTCCATTCTAATTCAAGAGTTTTTATAAAGTTGGAATAACAAGTTGAGGTAATTGACCACTTCATGGAGTTCAATTTCTAAATATAAAACTTTTTTGTGATCTTAGACGTTAGCTCAAGGGAACCACGCAGCATATCGTTGCATCATTACCCGAATTTTTGGGGGGTTTTAAAGCAATTTAATAAAATTTCATTATTCGTAAGCGTTGATGTATCGCTTGGGATGGTCCTATTTAATGGCAAACATTGCAAGTGTCTGAGAAATTTTCTTCTTCATCAAGACTTGAGTTATCATTTTAAAACGACGCTTTAAACAAATAAGGTCATGCAAAATTAAATGAATAGTGCAATTAGATGCAAATTTTGACCTCTAACATCAATTTGGGGGGAAAAAAGTATGTCAGATATTTCACTAGAAGATAACAGTACTCGAGATTTGACATTCTACAAGAGATTTCATCTGTACGGTCATCGCTCGGTAATGAAGTGAAGAAACCTCATTAGATCCGTTAAGGTACAAGATTCTATCGCAACAAGTTTATGTTGCTGGGAACAGCGAGGCTTCAACGCTGATAAAAATCATCCAAATCAAGAACCACCGGTATACCAATGTTCATATAACGAAGTCTCATTATACATGAAAGATTAAAGATTAAAAGACAATTAATTTCTCTTTGGTTCGGTCAGAAGCTATATAGTTATTGCACCTATATGTTATTTATATACGTACATTCTCCAGTTGCATCACACTATGCATTACTGTTGATTAAAGATATTGCACCTGTATAGTTTTTCTCTCTTGTTACAGTGTTTAACGTTGCATCATCGATGTTTACAACAAACATTTTTTTCTGAAGTTTTTTGTGTTTGACGTCAAAACCAAATCAAATAAAACGGGAGAAAAAAGCAATAAAAAAATCACATTTGACAAGTATACTATCCGTTTGTGCCAGTTTCTCTCGATATTAACACAGTTCAGATTAAAACCTACATCAAAGCACCAACAAAAAAGTAGTTTCATCTTGCATATGATAACAACGGTCTCATTTGTGAGGTGGGAAAACTGCGCCTCTACTACTTAATACTAGCATATAGCATGCTTGTACCGTGTGCTTGTTGAAAAATTGAAAAGGACCTTCAGCAATGGGAGAACATAAAGGGACCCTCTTTATCTCGCACTCCTACCGGGATAGAACGGATGGACGGAAGGGTTCCTTTTGTTTTTTCAAGTACAGCGACATCCATTTATGATTGTTGACTCGCATGTAACGTTATGTCATTCTTACTGATCTTTTAAAACAAAATATCTATCACCATATAAATATCTAATGATAAAGCGGGCGCAAAATCTCTATAAACTATCTAATAAGAAAGCAGGGCGCAATCGTCAAAATGTACTTTTTTAAGACCGCAGGGTAACTAAAGGTAGATGTAAGAGTTGGAATGTACATGTATTTGAAAAGTTATTCAAAGCTGGTGTTTCTTAGCCTTTATGGATTTTGCTTTGAGTCATCCGAAGAATAAAAATAATATCTTTTGAATTTTTTGTGCTGCATTTAAACCCAAGCAATGATAAATCAATGACATTTATGGTTGTTACAAAGCGGCATCATCGCGCGCAACCTCATACAAGAAGTCCGTACCTTGACGTCAGTTCCGTTAATGTTGAACCCCCTCGCGCTCTGGTCCAGACCTATGGTGGATTTTTTGCCAGTTTCCATGGTAAAGGTGTCGTTCATGAATCGTCTAAAGATGGAGCTTTTTCCTACGCCGTATTCCCCGCACAGTATGATCTTGTAATTAGGCGGCCCCGTCGCCATTGTTAATCTACAAGTAGAAAAAAGTGTCATTTGTAATTTTTTTTATACATAATCTGATCAAAAGTACATGTTAATTATGTATAAAGTATATGGGTTTCTTTTAGAAAAACTACATCAGATGAATATTTTTTCTAATATATTCAATAGTACAAACCCATAGAATTTACTATTATGAGGTATTTAATGCTTCAAAATTGCATATCTTTAATATCTAATCAGATGCTAGCGAACAAAAATATTCAAGTTTTTAAATCAACCATATTAATAATTCTAAATGAAATCTATAAGGTTTTAGTGTATATAAGTCTTTATCCTTCTTTAAAGTTCAAAACACCTTAAGGGTGTTTCGGGTGTTTATTATTTTTTTTAATATTCTATTTTCTTAGTGTCAAATTTGTATAAAAGAAGCAATCGATGTTTAAATGGCTACATTATAAATAATAAGCTGTTGAAGGTTTCTACATTATATATATATAAAACTTGACCGGTAAAGAAAATAGTACATCAAAAAAAAAAAAAACCTTAACCTTGTCATAAACGGCCAAAGACTGACATTGTGAAACGTTGATTGGGTAATTAATATCACCTCTTAATCCCGCAACAAGCGAGCAGGCAAATTCATATAGTGTGACGGGGAAAAGGGCGTAAAAAATCCCTGTTTACTTGTACGTAATCCAAATATATGGGATATGAAGGGAGAGAAGATATTTTTTTTTATAATTTATGGGCCGTCATACTTTTACATTTTATATATATATGTGGTCTGCACGTGGACGTAGAAAACGTGTGTGCTCATCCCTTGTTTATCCTATTGGTTTCAATGAAGTTAAACTGTAGTTTTATTTTTTGCTGGATTAAATGCAACGTAAAAAGACACATTTTTTACTCGAGTTTTGTCCATCCAACATTTAAAAAAACTAAA
Source organism: Magallana ariakensis (assembly GCA_020458035.1). NCBI lineage: Eukaryota > Metazoa > Mollusca > Bivalvia > Ostreida > Ostreidae > Magallana > Magallana ariakensis. The sequence goes on along the minus strand of CM035814.1, from coordinate 22,552,018 downwards.
ATATCAACAATTTTTTAAATAATTTGAATACTAATCGGCATAAAAGCGACTTGGTCTATTTCGTAGCTAGCTGATATAGCTTCTTTGCAAAGCTTAAATTCCGACCATACTCAAACAAACAAGATAGGATATTACATAAAAGTTGATAAAACCCCACTAATACCCAAGTGTGAACTAACCAAATTCTTTTGTCGAAATCCATGTCCACAAATTTACCCAAAAGCTTACAGCAAACATTAAAAACCCGCGAAAATATTTAGTCAAGGATAATGAAATCTCCAGTGGTCTATTCCGTGTTTTATTTGTTAGTCAAATTTGTCATATTTAATTGAGGTCCGGAGACTTTCGGACTCCTATTACGATAGTAACCAAGGCTCCCCGAGTTTCCGCTAACCCGCGGCCGATGTTGATTTATGTCACCAAACATGCACACTAATAAGGGCCACTGACAAAACTTCGCTCTCGGCGGCCGTCATGTGAAAGGTGAATGCCTTGGCATTGAGACATAAAGTATACACTAGTCTATATTTTTATAAGACCCTAACAAGAGATTCGAAAGAATTATCTCTTATTCCCGTCCTAAAAAAGCATTGCAAGCGCTGCAATGCAAGTGATCATGCTGAGTTGAGACTGCAATTTTTCCAGCATTCTGGAGAAAGAAAATTTTTGTCAAAAACCTTTTCTCAAACTGCAAAAGTTCAGCAAAACATCTCAAATTATGCTGACTTTCATAAAATTGTTTTGTGCTGTATCTTTTTTTTAGTCTACAAACATATTTTCCCTCAAAATATAATCGACAGCGTTAAATCGGTGAATCGCAGAGAAATCTTAATCAATGTTTCGTCGATCTGACATCTGTCTAACATGGCAGACCTCACAACATTATGAGAAACACTCTCTCAGATCGCGATGAAAAGATATATATTCGCTACAAATCGCTGAACTCTATATACACAATTAGTCAGAACAGAAATACCATACTCACACATTTCAATACAAGAAATTCGGTTCGAAATTTCTATAAGGGTCTCCCTTTTGTTCCTTTCAAGAAAAAAGAATATTTTTTATAGACTTTATACTAAACTATAGACTTAGCCTTAACTCGCGTTCATCATGTGACAGAAGCTATAGAAAGATTATTTTGATGTCACCCAGTGTAGCCTTTAAGGTAGTACACAGGATATGTATTTTTCCGTACGGGAAGGTCATTGGCCCGCAATTTATCTGCTTTTCTTTCTTTTTCCTTTTTTTTTCTTCTTCTTGATTGTTGAGCTAATACAACCAATTCTCTCGTACAATAAAAAAATAATTACCGAAAAACGAGAAAAACATGCATTTTTCTTCTGATGTTTGGTCAAAGTTGGCAAAAACAAGAGTATTTGACATGGTAATTACTCGTCTTCTCCATTCATATCTCATGCATCTTGGGGAAACGATGGGAGTTGCAGAAAGAAATGCCCTGCACGGTTTCTTGACCTTGACCAATGGTTAAAAGCAACCTTAAAGTGAGATCTAATGAAAGTGAGTGTTGATCAATACACTGCATACTGCATTCAAACATGTTCAAAGAAATTATATACAAAGACCTGTTCAAAATCAACAGCTCTATAGAGATACAGTATGATGTATGCATAAACATAAAATATTGTCGATTTTCCAGATTTTATCGGACATTTGAGATTGTATATATAACATTGTCAAAACCATCTGTTTAAAGGGATTTCGCAATATCTGTAATGCTGATTCCGCATTCTGATAAATGGAGAAAAAGGGAAGTTAACTGCAGTTCTCTATTATCGTGTTGCGGACTCAGCATCGAACAGATTTGTCGCGCCATGATAGCAATACTGGTTGCCTAGTTTCAAGTAGATTTTTGAAAGCTTTTTAAAAAGTTCGCTGATAAAGTGAGGCTCTAACAATTTACGCGATCTTAAAGAAGGAAAAATAAACTTCCGTGACTCTTTATCTCAAGAATGTCCCATGTTCATGAAGAACACAAACAAATTTCGTGAAAATAATCAGATGATATTGTTTGTCAAAAATAGCTCTAACAAAAACAACATGCAGTACAAACTACAGTGTTGTCAGTTTAAAACGCTGCAGCATATAAACAACGAGAAATCTTGAATTTTGTCTCACAAATACACCCCCCCCCCCGCCACACACACACACACACACGATGTGGATTATCTCTGGAACAGACATACAAATGGACAAACAGTACCGATAACTCACAACCAAACTCCCACCTTCGCAAATAAAAACCCCTGTAAGGGTATATCAAATGCTATAAATAGAACACCAGCCACTTTACAAACGAACATAGTGTCCTCCTTTTCTATATAAAAGACTATAGCTTACTTACAGTGTATATACAATATACTACGACTTACAAGGCTCCGGAAATTCGTAGACACACAAAAGTTTGGACCAGACGACAACTCGGGCCTTTGACAGTTGAAGGCGCCTTGCCACGTTCGACCCCGCATTGACACACGCCCCAGTCAGAAAGATCAGTTACACATCTGTAACTTGTTCGATCCCAATGCAGTACATATCACAAACATTTAGTCGACATTACGATTACACATACATACATACGGGCTTACACGATCACGGAAGTACATGGTTAGAGATCGGAAATACGGAGCTCGGCTAGGGTTTTTAAATGTCTGCTTGGGTTTGAAAATACCTAGACATTCACACATGGTGGAGTTTAAGAATGTAAGAAATAATATGGCCAACCACAAAATCCAGGTCTGCCTAATTGCCTTAATCTGATCACTTGGTAAGCATGTTGGAAAACTGTCTGAAAACTTATGATCCACCGTTATTTTTAATGATATTTTTTACAGGTCAACCAAGGTTTCACGAGACCAATAAAAAGATAGAAGGGGAGAAAAAATCACGCGAAATTCCATCCGCGAATCTATTAGTTTTTTATGTGAATGGTATCATGTGTTTTACACGAGAATGTCGAGGTCAGTTGACGTGTAAATTACGTCTAAGAGGTACTTCTTGTACAGTATAACTCGAGTACCCTGTTCCATTCAAAATTACCTTAATAATTCTAGGTACATGTTTCTTTCAACGACATACACTTCATCCATATTCTCGGCCATTGTCTGACACACACACACACTGAGCAAATTACTGTTCTATTAGTGATTAAATTTGACATTTCCATTTTTATTTATTCAAGTGCACAACAACCACCATACAGGATTATTGTGATTATGTATGAGTGTCGTGACGACATGGTCGATGGTAAGCTAAATAGGAATTCTACAGGACATTTACCCATGAAATTTCAGCCATCCCGGAACTTCTAAAGATCGCAAACGCCATATTTGGACAAACATTAAAGCATTTTTGTTGTGTGTCCATGGGATATACACACACTTTGATCTGGAGATAGCTTGACCGGATCAGATAGTGACCTAAAACCGGGGTATTTACTAACACGGACTCTTTTACGCGGGTATCGACATACTCTCATCTGATCCAATGTCACGTCGCGAATTGACATCTTGACTGTTTGTTACTCGAGACCTTTTTTTATCGACAATCACAATACATTTCCTTCACCCCCTAAGTTCCTCTTCATATGTAAAAATAAATGTTGTTATTTAAGCGTGTAGGTTTCCCAAAATCAGATATCCGGGTGTGCATTTCTTTCCGATTCCTGTCATTTTCACCACAGTCTTTTTGTAATCACGAAAAAAGTACTGAAAGCATGGTGAACAAGCGCAATTTTACCTTAATACAAGTACATGTATTATCCTTTTTAAAGTTTTCAGGTATACATTTACACTTAATTGACGGGTTACTTCATTGATTAATGTTGCAGATTTTTATCAAAAATAACGTTTGCATCAAAAAAAAAAAATTGAATATGTCGGAACCACTTGCCAAAAACCTCTGGGCTTATAAAACTTTCTGCTATACTATTGATTAAGCGCAAGCTTGTTTGGATATTAAAAAATTAAATACTGGTTGGCAAATTTCAGACTAGATTCAATTAGCTACAAGGCCAACATTCTCTTTCATTCATTTCTTACCAAGTTCTTTTCGCCAAAATTAAAAACAGAAAGGATATTGTTTTTTACTTTGACGCAGATCTGACATTGGATTAGATAGATGGCATATGTCAAGGTACGCTCCTGCTCTTATGTCAAATGAGGACGATGCAGATATTTTCACTTTTTGCCAATGTTCTCGTGGGTTTAAGGAAGAAATTCCTACGTGTAGAAAGCATCATATCCTAATCGTAATACGATATTTGTCGTATCGTGTCTTACAATTGTCAACGCATTTTATTACGGCATGTGGGCATAAAACAAGATTTCACCAAAAACATCTCCTTTTCAAAGCTAAATGTAATTAAATGAACGAGAGAGAGAAAAAAAAGCCTTTTCGACTAATTGGTTCTTTGAGGGTGATCTTGAAGAACAGCAAAAACTACTCAAGGGTCGTAAAAACCGCACTTCTTAGCACAAAAAAAAATCAAAGAGTATCATGCAATTATGTCTTCCATATCTTAACGATCTCGGTGGTCAATTCTATCGAGATAAACTTGATATCTGTATAGGCTAGTCTAACAAAAACATTTGTGAGGAAGATAGAATTAGAATCATGAGAGTATATACAGCATATCATTCATTTTTTTTTTTATTTGAGATCATAAAATTTTCGTCTTTGTGAAAATCAGATTTGCAAAAATAAAAGGTGCATATTGATATGATAAATGTATTTTGCAAAGTGTGCTTCTATAAGCTCTTCAACAACAATTAGTTGTTCTCTATGCTGTCCATTTTCAACTGATAGAGAAGTTCTATGTTTCACATTTTGTACATATTGCTCAAATTCTTTCATTAAAAAAAATCCCCAGAATTTTAAACTTGCAGTACATGTAAATATCTAATAAAAACACATAAACACGGATAGCAATTGATATACAAGACCTTTCATTAATCGAGAAAGATAAAAAAAATAATAAAAAAATTAAAACTTGTTTAAAAATTCTGCAAACTTACCTTAGAACACCTGTCTCAATATAATAAAGCTTAGGATCGGCAATCATTTTAAGTTTCCCCATGATTAAATTGTATATACTTTTCACTGTCGCGACGACGATATAATGTCTAGATGTTCGAGCTGCACTGAGCTTTTATATATATCCCTTTACATACACAGAATAGCGGTTCTACTTCAGCGGCGAGGCTTCGACTTGGTGCACTACACGGGGGGGAGGAGAGAGAGTTCACTCGTGGGGTATATTCATGCTATATTCTACGTCATTTCCCGCGTAATATGCATGCGATCCGGGGATATAACTAGAGGGGCAAGTCCCTAGTCAATCAAAGTCAAATCCAAGGCGCTGTGTCAGGGATTTTTCAGTCAAGGATTAAAAAAAAAGTTAAAATCCTTTTTATCGATTTTTGAAACAAGTGCAAAATCGAAAAAAATAAGTTATTTTTTCTGATCTGTTTGTCTGTAGTGTTTGCTAACTCAATTTTATGAATGAGACTATGCCGCGGTTTAAAATGCGTGGTGCTAGACCTATTTTTCACAAAATTCGGTCTAACGTAAGTATATACGCAGACCGCAAAACCCACTTTTTAAGCACACGGGAACGGCTTGTCAAGTCGTCTTTCGTTTTGGCCACCCCCAAACTTTACCTATTTTGTAGATTGCAGACGTACAGTGTATACACTTTTCCGCTGATTGGCTTTTCTGGGTTTTAGAACCATTTTAACAAGAGCTTGGACTTTGGGTAGTTGTGTCAAACAGCAATGTGACGTAGGCCTGTCTATTTCATTGCTGGCCACTCAGCCATGGCTCTTTGAAATCAACACGATTTGTCTGGCTTTTGAGCTAAGACTACACAATCGGTGTATATTTCGCATGAAACCAGTGTCATTTTTAACTTGTTTTGACGCAAGAAATAGATAGCTACGTCCTATTGAAAGTCCAAGGTCTTGTTAAAATGGTTCTAATCGTGTCACTTCGCTAAGAAGTTATTACCGCAAAATGACCATATATTGAAGACTTAGTACGTTGGTACTTAAAAAGTCCGTAGGATGTTTGTAACCGCGGATTCTGCTTTAAAAGCGTCAAAAGAAGTATTTCTGTAGTAACGTGCATGCATTTTAGTGTTAGTGTGGTCGAAGACACACTCAGAGCGGTGAAACGGTGTACATATAATAATAAAAGAACACATGTACCACGCACGGACTATTATTCCATAAAGTAAAGATAAGTAAATAAAAATTTAGTCAAAACTAATATAAATTCATAGAAAATCAGCACATTCCACTTTTATTACCTAATTGTTTACATTAATTCAAAAATACTTCTGAGCGTGAGTAATCAAAATGATTTTGAAACTCCATTTTTGTGTTTATGAAAACTATGGGAAAACTTTTATAGATAAAAAAAAATAGATAACGATTAAAGAAAAAATGGTATCGAATTCAATTTGAAATTGAGACAACATCGATTTAAGGATTTTCATGCTAACCACTTGTGTCCACTCGAGCTGGACAGTGGCAGATAAGTCAGATAAATGTCGTCTGCCTGGCAGCGCGGGAAATTGATAAATCGCACGAGGGATGATTATAGAACAAACAAACAGCTGATTAGAACTGAAAGCGAGTGGAAGGGATTACGCAATGTCTACATTTATAAGTTATATCAACTGTACCAACTGAATCAACATACGGCTTTTAAAGATATTTTATGTCTGCATATTTAATCAACCCAATGGCCTTGTTGTCAATTTAATAATCGGTGTAAATAAGATGCAGGACCCCCTGTTTCTAGTTTTTTTTATATTTTTTATTGTTTTATTTTCAGTGCATACGTATCTTCTCGGTCAAGGTCTGAACAGAGGTTTCCAATATTTGTTAACTACAGGAATGGATTCAATTTTGAGCAAATTTAGATGAATTTCAGATATGATATTTATACCAGTTCGCAGTTTTCTTGAATAAACAATAAACAGTCTTTAAATCAGTTTACGTCGATTTAGTGCATTTGAAATTGAAACCTATTCTATTTTATTCTATTCTATTTTTTAAAGGTTTATCAAATGATGAAACATTTGCTGCGAAATATTTGTGCTTCGATATATTTTAATCAATAAATCAATTATCGATTGGCAGTTTGAAAGTAAGATTTGAAATTATTTTTTTTTTTTTTTTTTTTGCAGGTTGACCACAGTATCAACTTGTATTATAAGCTTTAAATTTGATACATAATCTCTCTCTCTCTCTCTCTCTCTCTCTCTCTCTCTCTCTCTCTCTCTCTCTCTCTCTCTCTGTGGAATATGAAATATGAAATACATCAAAAGGTTTTGAATGATAAAATAGATCAGTACATTTAAACATATTTAGAAAAGTACATTTAGTGAACAATTCTCCTATTCTCATGAAGATCTCCCGGGCCTTTAAAGATAATCTGGATTATGAAATGATTGGATTATCAGTTTTTCCGCGGGAACCTGTGACGTTCTAATGGAGTCCCGCCTAGAGAGTCATTACCGGGAGAACAGTTTAACTGTAACTGCCGGCTCGCAAACCATGATCCAGCAAAGATCAAGAGTGAAATATTGTTATATTGTAACAACTCTAATCTCTAACCCCGCAGCTCATTGTAATGATCCGACTATTACAACCCATTTTTCCATAACACAGTCAATGTAAGCCCGTCTTTAGATTAAAAAGAATATTGGCTTGGCTTTATCCATTTTTCCATCAATTCATTCATTATCTCTCTCTCTCTCTCTCTCTCTCTCTCTCTCTCTCTCTCTCTCTCTCTCTCTCTCTCTCTCTCTCACAGACGCTATATCACAGTATCGTAGAAAGGATATTATTAATACATACCCAACCTTTCAAAACAGCTCTCGTATGTTGAGTACAACACTCTAGAAAATTTACAGCATATCAAGGAGTTTTAGGGCAAGACATGTAAACAGTATTCTTTTTTATGAATCGGTCATAAAACTTTTTAAAGTGCACAAGACCACAACATGAAATTAGGGTAAGCCTTTTTTTTTTATTTGATAAGTATATACACATGTACTTTTCATTGCATGTTTTATAACATCTAATAAATAGGAATTTCTTTTGTAATTAAATAATAAAACATGCGATCTTTGCAATGGCATTATTATCCGGCAATGTCTTGTGCGATTATTTGAGATAAATCACCCGAACATTTAGGGCTGAACTACAAACCTTCGAGTGTTTGGGGTGATTATTAATTGTTACAGGGAACATGAAGACAACATCTGAAACATTTTGGATTAAAGAGTAGAAGTAAGGATCGTTTTAAAATTTTTTGGTTAAGATGAGCAGGGTAAGAAACGAGGGGGTGGGGTGGGTGGTGGGTGGTGGGTAGCATTAGTATTCTCAATCGTAAAATTACTCTTTGCAGACCAGGAGGAGTAACTCTATTTATCAAATACGATAGCTTCGAGTTATCTCGCTTTTCGCTTTAGTTGATGTAAATGAAGTGAAATGGAGACTGAATGACTTCGTACTCAAGTGTTTGTGTAGATCTGTCATTTACAAGTGATTAGTAATATCGTAGGTGAAATTCTTAAAAGAGAGAAACTGCATGGGAATCGAACCCGGTATCCTGGCACCTTGTTGTTCTATCACTGTTATCATTGGAGTCTGAAGTTTTATCAATATTAGAACAAAAAAATTATACACATACACACACACAAAAAAAATTCATGTGTTTTTTTTAGCATAGGGTGTATCTTTTTTATTGATATTACTTCTAACTCCTGTGTTATTGTAAACATGTATTTATCCTAAAAAGAATAAGTTAAAAAGTAGAATTCCTTCAGTATTACGGGCACTTCTATCTCCAGTAAAAGCGGCGCATGTCATTGACAGTTGAAAGAAGTAAAACTCTCGAGTCGTAAACAATCATCAATTAGATAATCGTTAACCCCCACCTCACCCCCGAACACAAACGCCGTTACAATACTTTCCCTACCAAAAACAAAAAATCAAAATAAATAAAAGTGTAAGGCAATTGTAAACGAGAATTCTGAATATATTTTAAGGAATAAGGAATCATTCTTTCAGTATTATGAAGTGATCAAATATGGTCGGGGGTGATCAACTCCAATTAAGTCCAAATGGCTTTATAATAGATTTGATCACGACAATATTTGTCAACCTCATAATATTCATAGAATGATTTCTTATTACTTACATTTATATAATTTTTCAGTAATTGTACGATTAAAATAGGCATTGGAAAAAATGTATTGGACTATACATTACAAAATTGATTCATAGTGTTATCACAGACAAAGACACTGGAAAATGTAAATATAGATCCACAAGGTGGAAGTAGTTCTTATATACAAGAACTACGTGTATGCATATACAGCATACGAAGAGGAATGTTTGTGACGTCTAGCGCCTGCGGTCTGGTCATTGGAGTATTTTTTCCTGTTTGTTTGTATTCCAACTGTTTACCACTGGTTTACTGCAATATTCGAATACTAGTAGACCACGAGCGTCGAATTTCTAAGGACGAAGTGAGAAAATTTTTGAGTGTACGCTCGAGCAAGAATGAACAAGAGGCCCACGGGCCTTGACGGTCACCTGAATACCATAGCCCTTTGATTGACATGTCATAGAGTCTCATGTTTGCATTTCAAGCTTCATTAAGAAATCTAAACCTAATCTGAGACTCATCTGACTGTTACCCCTTTATTATCTGATGTCTGAAAAAAGTTTCCATTTATTCACGAAAACGGGAGGGGGTGGGGGGGGGGGGGGCTTCAAGAGTCGAAGGAATCTCACATTATCTATACCCTAGCAAAAATTGTAAACTTTTGGTATAAAAGGAACATGCATGCCTTTTATGGTCAATCTTTTATAATGCACTGTATTTAGTTTCATTTATAATGCACACAACATGCATACAGCTTATTTCAACAAGCATACAATGCACAGGAAATTAAAAGTAGAAACGGTTACTATACTGCTATATTCGTCACCCCCCCCCCCCCATCCCTTCGAAATAAAAAGTATCAACTTCTGCCCCATGGGCAGTGAATTTCACAATTTAAGAACAGGACATTATAAACAAAATAACAACAATGCAATTAGTTTATCTCCCATGACTCAGATAGTACAAAAGCAAATATTGAATTAATACATTTCCACTATGTGGCCATATTGGACCCGCCCTAGAGCCTGAATCCCTTTCCCGAGGGTCACAAATTTCACAATTTTGGTAGAGGGCTTCATAAACATCATAGCCGTGCATTCAGTTTATCTCACACAATTGTGGAAGGGGAAAAGAAGATTTTCTAAGATTTTCGAAGATTTAATACATTTTCACTATATGGCCATATGGGCCCTGTTCTAGGGCCTGAACCCCTGACACAGGGGTCATTAATTCGCAATTTAGGTAGAGCGCTTCATGGACATTAGAATCATGCATTTAGTTTTTCTCAATTATAAATGGGAGTATAGAAGAAGATTTTATAAGATTTAATACATTTTCACTATATGGCCAAATAGGCCCTGCCGTAGGGCCTTAACCCCTGACCCAGTGGCCACGAATTTCACAATTTTGGTAGAGGGATTCATGGACATTAACACAATGCAATTAGTATTTTTCAAATATATACTAGTATGTGAGTAGAGAAGATTTTCTAAGATTTAATACATTTTCAATATATGGCCATATTGGCTCCTCCCTAGGGTCTGAACCCCTGACCCAGGGGCCATGAATTTTACAAGTTTGATAGAGGGCTTCATTGACATTATTACCATGCATTTAGTTTTTTTACCACATGTGTGGGAAAAGCAAAGAAGATTTTTGAATATTGGGCCCAGCCTAGGATGCTCCAAGGGTGGTAAGGTCATACATTTCACAATTTAGATTCATTTTATCCTAGAGATGCTTCGCACGACGTTGGACGAAAACCAATTGCAGTAGGTCAGCTTAGTGACTCAGGTGACCTTAAAATTGCAACAAATTAAACGTACAAACTGATACGTATCAATACAGTGTTATTAGATCACTAGAACCAAAGGTTCAAGTGAGCTTTTCTGATCGCCTGTTGTCCGTCGTCCGTCTGTCCGTCTGTAAACTTTTCACATTTTTGACTTCTTCTCTAAAACTAATGGGCCAAATTTAACCAAACTTGGTACAAAGTATCCTTATGGAAAGAGGATTCTAAATTGTTAAAATAAAGGGCTAAATCCTTCTTAAAAAGGGAGATAATTGCAAAACAGTAATTGCAAGATTACTTAAAGTTTTCCTTGAAAAAGCATGAAAGATCCCAGCTAACAAGATTAAAAATAAGTGCATATTCACTATTTATTGAAACAGGTAGATATTGTAAACCAATTATCCCTAAGGAAAATCGTGTATGCTATGCTTATAAATTATTAGTCGAAAATGAAAAACATTTTGTACTTTACTGTCCTGTGTATGACAATCTTCGATTTCAATATTGTGATATTTTCAATGATAAATTATACTGTTGTATTGATCCTATAAAAGAAATTGTTAATCCGTGTGACTATATTACTACAAAACGTATATGTATCTACTTAGATAAATGCTTTATGCAGAGAAAACACTTCCAGGAACTATGAAGTATTGTATAGAACTATTTTGCATGCTATAGCCTTTATGTAATAATATTTTTTGTCATTTGATTTCATTTTGACTGTATGCCAACATGGTGATGTCAATAAACCATTGAATTGAATTGAATATAGGGTTTGTGTCTTTAAAAATCTTCTTCTCAAAAACCACTGCATCAGAAATGCCAATATTTACAAAAAAAGTTTGACGTATATATAGTGAAGATTCTAAATTATAAAAATCGTGACCCTCGGACCAAAACTGGGGCCACAGGCGGGATTCAAAGTTTGACATAGAAATACATAGAGAAAATGTTTAAAAATCTTCCTCTCAAGAACCACTGCACCAGAAATGCCAATATTTATAGAAAAGCTTGTATATGTTGTAAAAATTCTAAATTGTAAAAATCTTGGCTCTCGGAAAAAACTGGGGGCCCAGCCGGGGTTTAAAGTTTAACATATATATGGGAAAATGTTAAAAAAAACCTTCTCTCAAGAACTACAATGAAGCAGTTTGGGATATTACTATGCATACATCCGTGGCTATTGTAGATTCTAAATTGTCTAAATTGTGACCCCGGCTCTAATACTTGGGCACCAAGAGGGGTTCAAAGTTTAACAGAGAAATATATAGGAAACATGTTTAAAAATCTTCTTCTCGCGAACTACAATGTTACAGTTTTGTGAGATTACTATGCAAAGATCCTCAAATAGTGAAAATTCTAAATTGTAAAAGTCGTGACCCCTAGACTAATACTGGGGCTCCAGGCGGGGTTAAAAGTAAACATAGAAATATATAGGGAACATTTTTGAAAATCTTCTTTTCAAGAACTACAGTGCAACAGTTTGTGGGATTACTATGCAAGCATCCTTAAATAGTGTAAAAGCCAACCATAAACCATGGACCAATACTGGGGTCAAAGTTTAAAATAGAAATAGCATATGCTACGAAATAGAATGTTACAAGGAACTGTTGTTCAGGTGAACGATGTGGCCCATGGGCCTCTTGTATTACAGTAAGCCTAAGGAGGAATCAATGCAACGTTGTAATCAAAACCACACAGTATGTTGGACTCATATTAATGGGTCTCTCGCCTGTTTAATTTGTTGCATGCGCGGATCAAAAAAAAATATTAAAATTAGGATTAAAAGTTAATTCATTAATAAAACAAATAGCAGACGTTCTGCAAAGGCGTGTCTAATTTGACCATTTTTTCATGACTTGGGTCGGGGTGGGGGTGGGGTGAAAAACGATTAAGATGTTGTTCGTGTGAACTTTTCCAACTCTTTTTACTTTCTGATTCTAACTCTGATAAAAACAATAACATTTTTAGCATTCACGAAACGAGCAAGGCTCTTTGAATATGCTGATGCATGCAATTATCATATAGTATCCCGGTCAGATTTCTCACACTGAAGATCTAATAGAAAAAATTACACGGTCATATTGTTATATAGTGTACAATAACATGGTATAGTATTACGTGGCCGAAAGCATCAACACTCTGGCGGAAGACACCGAATTCTCTCAAAGAATTCTGACCACTTCAACTGTTCAATTTCTTATACAAATTCGAGACTGTGATGTCAAACAGACCATTCTTTATCTAAGATGCACTGTCTGGATCTCAAAAAGGCGACAAATGGTAGAAAAAGGGTTACCTTGACAACGTAGGTGACAGTTCTGGAAAATCAAATTTAAAGTCATATCCGCCGTATTGCTCAGCTGGAGGGGAATCAAAACTTTGATTCTCTTGAATTTTTCTTCTGCACATGCAACAAAATTCCATCTTCTTCTTTTTTTTTTAAGTTAAGAGATCTGCAGCCATCCAAAAAAGCTTTCCACACACACGAAGGAAACCCAAGTTTTTGCCATATAGGCGGACGTATAGTATTAGAAAACAGATTTCATGCTAAAAACATAATTTCCTGTGACATTCCAAAATAAACAGCACAGTACTTTCCGCCTATATTTAACACCATTTCTAAAATTGATGATTCAAATCTTCCAGATTAAGCCTGTTGATTAATTGAAGCAGACGATCTCACCAATAGATGTAAAAGTCAACATGACCTTACTATAGTGTAAGTTTCAACGGACGATGTCATAGTTATGCACGGTTGAAGGATGATTTATGCTAAATATGACTGTATCTTAATTTGGCTACGTTGCCAAATATTTAATAAGATTATAAAGCAGTTAAAAAGCAAGGTGACACTTGAGAACCTTCGCGGGACTGTTCTAAAGGCGAAAATATTTGACATCGTAGCAGGTCATTTTCATTGTATGTTTGAGAGTGTGTGAGTGTGATTTGATTTATGTTATAAAATGTTTATTGCATGTTGGAATTTCGTTGGAATTTACAACTTACACAAAGCCATTTATCTCAGTGGATTTAGACAAAATATTTGCTGTCGTTTATGACTTTTTTCAACACAGAACTTTATCTTTTGCCAGTGTTTCAGTGAGGCATGTAAAAAGAATGGCGGATTTACACGCGTCGTGGACACCCCATCAGCATTTATATCTCCCTTCTTTATACAATGTATATATTTTATCAATCTAGGATTCATACCTCTATGATTTATTATTGTGATGAACTCTGTAACTTTTCATCTCTAAGTGCGATTTAAAAATAGCTGTTCGATGACTGATACCGTTTGATAAATATTTTTATATACTGTATTTATAAACCAGCATAAGAAAAGAAACACTATGGAATATTGAGAGATAGAAAAATGCAAGATCTGCATCAACAACAAAAGTTCTTGGAGGGGATAAATGCCATGTTCTCATTGTTCCTTATGAGATTTAAAAGATATTTATCTATAGAAATTATGTTATGCAGAATTTAAGAGTGATTTCAAACGAAACATACGATTTAAAAAGAATGGTAATTTTTTTGTGAGAGAGAAAGGGATAGAGATAAAAAAAAAAAGAGGATTAAGTTTGGTTGACTGTTAAATACGCATATTCACCTCTGAGATGGATGCAGTTTAAATACTGTACAATTAATAACTGTTCTTAGAATCTTAGACAATAAATAGTAACGCCGTTTTGGCAAAATAGGACTCCTTACTGTTTGAATGCAATATTATTTTAAAATAAGACATATTTGGAAGAAAAAAAGGCTTCAGTATGTAAAAGCTTTATATCTTAAGCTATATCGATTCAAGTTAAAAAATAACATAAAAATAATTTAAACAGCGTTACATATCACCCCCCTCCCTACATAACAACCAAATCTACAGAACCAAGACCCTTTTTAGACGGTGGCTATAAATAGCCACTGTCTATTGCTATCGTCCTGGCCGGAAGGGTATTTCTCACGGGGACCCTAGCGGATTAGGAACGATAACTCTGTTTGGTATGCAGAGTTACTGGCGATGTTTTACAGATTGTCGATTTCAGTTTGAGAACTAATTTACATCTTATTAGATATTTTAAGCACTATAGCTGCTAATTATTTTGTACATACATTTAAATAATTTATGAAATTGTGTCTTATTTTTAATGAGCCGTTTCCCTGTCTGCTTACGCGGTATTGATAACTTATGCACCAACTGCCTGATGTGAAGTTAAACTCAGTATCAGGACTCCAAAAATTATATCACTGCGATAATTGACCAAGAGTTCTCACAATAATCATGTCTTTTTTATGGTGTAAACAATTGTCAGAAACACGCTATTTAAACGGGTTTGCCATTTCATTTTTCAGCAATTATGCTTCATCGATAAATTCATGATCAATCATTTTCAACGCATCAATTTAAGTTGAGGCAGTATTTATTTTGTTGTAGCTTATTCCAAAGAATTCACAACATATACTGACAATAAATATTACATAAATTACATTTTATTGAACTTCAACCGATCGATGGCACACTTTCTCTACAAGTGTGCATGTGTTTCAAACATGCAAAAAACTTGAAATTTACTATACAAGTTCAATTTTGGACTGATCTGTGATCAACCTTATTTTATAACCCTCTCAGTCTGTAGAAACATTAATTTTGTTACATGCACCTCAATATTCATCAGACAATAATTACTACTAATGTTGACGCTCTACAATGACTTTCTCTCAAACACGCTCATCGACCTCGGATTGTAAAACTCACGTGCAAATCGAGTCGCCATTTCACACACAGTTTTATATGTATATAAACACACCACACTTCGTCATTTTACGGACCTGGTGACGATGTTTCAAAAATTTTCAGTACAGATTTGTTGTAAGGAATCGAAGATATATGCTGTAAAACGTCTTATGGATTTCACGGCGTGTAAACCCGTGAATCTCCATTTTGCAGCAAGCGCTAGCTTTTTGTGAGGAAAAACAATCGGTTCAACTCATGCGATATTCCATATACATGTATGGTACATTGTGAAAGGTAATGTAAAATATATTTGTTCACTAAACAGTTTCTGACGAATTTTTTCACAGTAAACTGAATAACGTAATACGATGAGCGAGGTACGATCTGTGACTTTTCTCCATATGCGCCCGTCCTTGCTTTTTTTTTTTAACTGTTACATGTACGTAAACATCGCCCCGTTTGTTCTCAAATAGACTCTGTAATTTTTAACTCGCGAGTACAACTTTATTATGAGCTTTCTTCAGCATTTGTTTCCGTGTGTTAGCATCATGTTCTCAACATGCTTTTTTAAATGGGTTGGTCTATATAAATGCGTCAATCGGAATCTTGTTGCGAATCGCAATTGAAATACACACCGGTTAGATAGTGTCATCACTCAACGCAATGCTAGAATGTGCTTCATAGATGACTGTAGTATTCTACTGAGCTACTAAACTGTGGCTTTTCGAAAATATTGCCGAGATTTGCGAACCCTAGATCTATTGTCTAGTACATGCAACGAATAAAATGAAAATATACACAGATGTACGGCTCAGAAAAACGTGCGTTCAACTTGAATTTTGTTTGTTTTGTGTTTTAAAAACTGATTTATCCTGTTAAAACATTAGATTTCATTTTACCACTACTGTTTTATTCGTGACCTGGAGAAATTGAAAAGATCCCTGAAAACATTATTTATTTCTTTGCTCATTTTGCTTAAATCTGGTGCGGAATAGTTTACCAATATTGCCATTAATTTTATGGGATGGAGAAATGGTCAAGCATCACACGGCTTTGGAAATAAACATGTATGATTATAAACAGTTTTATTCAGGGTCCATATCTTTTGAGTCCTTTTTTGATAAAGAAGACATACCTTTGTACACAAATGATCTAGAGGTCATAGGTCAAACTTTATAATGAAGTCCTTTGCTTGTACGCTCTTATTATATTATGGACATGTCCCAACATGTCCCATTAACAGTATTATTTTACTGCAAAAAATCAAATCGGATGCAAATTTGAAGACCTTGTAAAAATTATACATATAAGTGCAAAACTCCTGATATAACACAGAGTTTTTTAAAATGAAAATATAAAAAAGATTCTTCAAAATCTCGCATATTAAATGCAGGATTAAACAAATATGTGATTTCCAAACAAAGGAACTGATTATGACCTTATGTAAAGCAAATGTTTTGGTGAATAATTAATAAATATTTGTTGTATTTTTACTAGAAAAGTTAAATGTAGCAAGTAAATTATGCGTTTTAAAGTGTACTGAGAAGCAATAAAATAATTATACATGTGACTATCCCGAATTCATTCAAATGATTTGAATTAATCTACAGCTAAATACAATAGAACAAATGTACTTTAAAACGTTGGTTAATGAAACTGCCGCGATTGAATATTGTATGATTTTTCTTTTCAAATTTTCATTCACTTTTGTTGTGAGCTAATGGAAATAAACCACTCGAAGTCGAAGATAAAATATTGATTGACTCTGCGGTTTCATGATGACGTGCATTCCAAAAGCATTTTCCAGTTTTATCAAACATGTTCTTGTAAACTCATTCCGTTTTCTATACACCTACATGTATTAACTGGCTATGAAGACAAATTAAAGTAAGTGTGTTGGCCCACGAGACTGCAACTTTTTCCCTGTGAAGAAATTGAGGGAAAATGCTGTCGAGAGGGAAAATAAACATACTACATGTATGCCCAAATAGTTAGTAAAAACCTGACAAGTATTTTATCATACCAAAGCCTTATTTGTTCTCGTTACTTTAAAAAATCAACAATACCTTTATAGCATAATAGTCCAATCCTCACTTTTCAAAAGTTGTTCCCCTTTGCGGGGTCAACCCAAAGGTCTAAAGAAAAAACCCCACAAATGTCCCTTCTTTATACAATCAAATAATTGGGCGTATTGTGATAAAATCGCTTTGAATTTTATTTATTCATTCACTATGTGGTGGCAACCCACATATTGAATGAGGCATTCTGGGGCAAACAAAATACATACCAAAAACGGATTTTAATGTCAAGCGATATAAATACAAATATATATATGCAAACTTCTATACTACAAAGGCTACTGAAATAAATCTACGGGTTTTCCCCCAAAGACGACGGCCAAGAGACGTAGCTTTTGTAAAGTGTAAATTGAGATTACACAACTACGATTTCCACATAGTTATCCATGTAGGAAACTCACGACCAGTTGTGCATGTAAGCGTTAAGCATTAGTACATGTATGCGATACTGGCCGCGGGTTTTCGACGACAATAATTATCATACATGTAATATGCCACATTCAAACGACGCCACCGTCTTACAGTACTTTCAGTACTTTGATTCTTCTACGCACAGAAAATAAATATTACAAATGTCACAACTAGACAGCTGGTGAATCAAATAAAGACTGGATAATTAGCAGACTTACACTAGCTCTTGTACTGGGACGATTAAACAAGTGAAGTATATTTAGTAACATTTTCCCTCCTAACAAAAACGAACGAAAAAGAACCCAGCCTTTCTAATCCTATAGATACTCAACACAGGCCCTCCTCAATTCATAAACAAGACCGACATATGGTTGCCTGCGAGATCTAATCAAATCTGTCTTGTTAATCTATCGACAGCTTTTCTTCTAAAAAGGCTCCCAACAGAGATGTTCGATAACTTTGGCGATAGGATACATTGAGCTTTTAGAGCTTTTCGACAGACGTACAAAACCAGGAGATGTAATCCCTAATTTCTGACCTTGACCTTATATGACCAATTTAAGGGCTTACCTGCCCCTTCACTATCACCACCCTCCCTCAAAAAACAAAATATGCTTTTGAAGGTAAATTAATGTGTAAACTTGTATTATGGTGAAAAGTAGATTATATATATTAATAATTGCCATGTTGTAGTTGTTTCCCCTTTGTAATATTTGTATGGATTTACATCCACCCGGTAAATTAAATTTCTAGTCAATTATGATAAAACTGTGTGCTATATTTTCTTCTCATCCTAGTCGCAAAGAAAATGTATGCTTACTATATTATTAATGAACAAATACATAATCGCATGAAAAACATGCGAAAAATAATTCACATGAAAATTGTACAATTTTCATGCGAATATCATGCGAACACATTCGCATGATACTCGCATGAGAAATTTTTCATCCGATTTCCACACGATTTTCATATGAAAAGGAAATCGCATGAAAATCATGCGAACCACTTTTCCCTGTGTATCACCCCCCCCCCCCTTCCCAATAAGTAGTTGCGTTACAGGGAGTTGGAGTTTGATTGTGTCTCTCCTTCAATAAGACACGATAGAGTTTGGGGAATTTTCAAAGTGAGTGCTAGATACGTTCGTCACCCATAAAACATATGGTTCATGGACAATGTCAGAAATATATGGAGACTGCTAACACGAAGATCGGATAGAACTTGATCGGTCTGTCATTAGATTCAAAACATCCATTTTCATAGCAGACGTCAAAGGAGTGGTAAAGGCATCGTAAAAAGTGAAAAGGGGGGGTACTTCCAGAGAATATCAGATCACATCATAAAAAAAATGTCGTTTGAAGACAAAGCAAAAATTGGCCCCTCTGGGATACATTAATTTCACTTTGTTTCTAAATGTTTTTTCTCGAAATCCACACTACAGTGTGTAATACATAATGGCTGAACTATCGAACTTCCTGTAATAGACAGAAGAATCGGGCAGATGTGTCAATTTTCCAATTAAATCGACTTAATGAACGGAACCCTGGTGAAATCGTAGGGCTTTATTTCTAAATAATTCAAAAGAGGGGGGAAAACACCATTTTACCATCCTTCAGCGCCCTTAAGAGGTTCTAGGAAAGTTCTGTTAAAAAGGCAAAAAATCTCCTTAAATGTTACATCACTTTATGAATGAGTAAGCTTGCCAGATTGCAAAAATGAGAGAGGAGAACAAACTGTAATCTCAAATGTGAAAATAAATCTATGAGAGTTTATTTTCAATAAGTCTAATACCAGCTTGTCCTATATATATGAAGTATATAAATGTTTGCGGCATTATTTTTAAAATAAAATGTTAAAATAGAGAAAAAAAATTAAAATTAAGATTAGCTATACAATGTACATATATACAGGAGGAAAAAAAGGGGGTGATTTTTGCCGTGTTTTGAAACGAAATGGATTTAATAACACGCTATGGCTCCCCCGGTAAAAGTCACAGCTAGGGTTCACAAACGGACAAACAGACAAACTGGTCAGGAACAAATAAAACTAGCTTCTTAAAATTCCCCACCCCACCCCCTCAATGTAAACAAAGAGACGCAGACATACTTACGATTTTCTTGGCATGGGACGCTTTTCGATGAATTTAAAAGAATAAGTAATGATTGCATGTTCCGGTGATATGGTTTGTTCCGGCATGTTGTAAGAACAATGACCCTGGAGGACCCAAACTGATTCAAAACATCGAGATCCTTTGTGTTAGGAGCACACGTGGTGAAGCTGCAATGTAAACACAGCGCGTCCTTAGTCAAGCCCAAACACTCATGACTAATGTATTCTTTTTATCAATGACCACCACTACCCCCCCCCCCCCCCAATGAAAAAAAAAATGAATAAAAGACTTACCTCCGATAAATAAAAATTCACAGCCACTTTCACTTCTTACAAATGTATACACCAAAAAAAGGACACACATGCACACGTACATAAAATAGCTCACAGATGTTGTCGATCTTTTAGAGCATGTAAGCGATAGTGTGAGACGGGCTATAGGCTCCGCAATCTCCGACTCGGGAAATCAAACGCACCCCTCTTTCTCTCGCTAGCGTCGTCATTATCAAGAGAGCTCGTCATGTGCAGGCTGCATTTAATTGGAAAGACAGGCTTCTGTATCAGATTTTAACTCTTTATTATCCCACAATTTATTGATGAGGCATCGCTTTTTGTAAAGCATCACTCAGGGTTCACTGCAGAGGGCTGACATTTGGGATGCCGTTATGTTTTTGGTTTTATTTTTTTTTTTGGCGGGGGGGGGGGGGGGGCTGGGTGGGTTATTCAGGATGCTGTTGTTTTTATATTTTGGGGGGAGGGGGAGATGGGATGTTGTTGTTTTTATGTCATTTTATTTTTTTTTTGGGGGGTGGGTGGGGTTTGGGGAGGAATTCTGTTGTATTTACATTATATTTTTAAGGGGTATGAATGTTGTTGTTTTTATATCAGATTTCATTTTTTACGGGGCGGGGGATTAAGAGTGTTGTTGTTTTTTGTTATTTTTTTGGTAAATTTGTCCACGAATATTTTTCAAAAAGTTTTACTAAACACATGTAGTAGTTAGAATATACATGTAAATTAACAACTGTATTTTCAAAAGTTTGGAGGGGGGGTAACAGAATTATGTTTGTATCACCCACCATCTTTTGGTATCAATTATCCTTTGTACAGGTTTACAGCTCGTTAGACTTTATTTTTCTGTGTATAACAACCCCCCCCCCCCCCCCGGCACCGGACTCACCCTACCAGCTCTGAAAGAGAGAGAGAGAGAGAGAGAGAGAGAGAGAGAGAGAGAGAGAGAGAGAGAGAGAATATGCTGCATGCCTGCATATCAATTTCCAATTCCATATATGAAAATAATATAATCAGTCCAGGTAAATTACCACCGTATAGCACATATTGAACACATCAAGTGGTAATTTAGTATATCGGGCTATCTACACTGTATCCCGTTAATATACACTGATTGATTGATTGATTGATAAGAACCTGTCACTAATTACATTGATGACATGCTGAGAGCGGGGCTCTGTGAAGACAACAAAACTTCACAGTTTCTTTAATACATCTTCTGGTTTACATCAACGTTAGCGCATTGAACTCGGAACCTTGCAGTCGCTAGTATATAGCGTCTCAATCTTGTACATCTGACCGATCCAGTTGTAAGTATGGCTGGTCTTTTTGTTTCAAAAGGGTCAACCCTTATTTGGAGCAACAACCCAACCTACACATTTAATTAAAAATAACGTGACGTCAGAAAAAAAGATAAGTATTAAAATAATAATAATATGATAACCGATCATTTCAGGAAATTGAAAATTGCTCCATCAGTAATAATACAAAATCTAATAAAAATAGAATTACTCATTGCATGTGAAAATATGGTTGATAAGGATCATTTGCTGACTATAGCTACACATATTCCATTACATGTAAAACGAAACTGGAACGTAAAGGATTGGATATTTGTTTCGCCTGCGATATATTTGAAGGAAAACCCGATTAAATGTATACATTTAATAGTGACCCTAAAGAGTATGACTTCATTTGCATTAAATGATTGTATATAGTGTATTTTTACAAATTGAAAAGAGGAAATCCTTCCATTAATTTGTTAATTTCTAACGAAAAAAAGAGTAACTCCAAAGATGCTTTTTCAGATTGAAATTCTTGTATAATGTACAAAACATATGGCTGGTTGGTAATAAGGTATAGCGCACTTAGTGTACGGTTTTGCATAAATTTCAATACAGTTATCCAGAAAATAGTACAATTTTAACACGATTTCTTAGATTATATTCTGTTTCATCGAGACTTTCTAGTCTGCAAAACATCTTGTACTTATGTAAATTTTTAAAGCAACAATAGAAATAAGGTTGTTAATTAAGCGTGTCTTTTTTTATTTTTTTAGTTAAAATATATTCAAAGAAATCCAAATCACACAATTGCCATGTTAAAAGAGTCTTAATTATCTTACACGACATCATTAAAATCTTCAGGTTTTGTTAGGGATGTAAGGGAAAATAGTTCGTATTCAATAAAAAGTTGGATATTTGAGTATTTAACCAAAGAAATCCGATTAAAATTAATTATGCTCTACATGCATTGTAGTTCACTTTAACATTGAATACATTTTGGTTTAACGTGGTCTTCGTACTGAAAATTAGACAACTATTTCCATTAGTGACTTTTCTAATACAATCTTGTATATAGCCACATGTATTGATTAGACATCCTGCGTTTTGTATGGGTGGCCTAGTGGTAACGCGTAGGTCTTTTTGATTTTGCGGTCGCTGGATCGATTCCATCAAGTAGTAAATATTTTTTTTCACTTAATTCATGATAAGAATAGAGAGTTTAATCTGCTTTGTATCTAATCTGCTGAATTTTTAAAAAAATTATCTTATTTGATTCTGATTATGAGCACATAATATAAACAGATCTACCTCAATAACAGTATACTCTATTTACACCTTCATTCATTGCATTTTGCTGGAATTTACACGATTCACAATATCAACTGACTTTATAAACAGAGTTCTATATATATTCATTTCTCGGTGCAGGTTTCCTGAATTAATGACAAATCAGTGGTTACAGACACCAATATAAAATCAGTACCTATTGCGACAGGTACCTGTATCTATTTTTAGTAACAGGTACTTTCCGTTCAAACACGGGTGTAGGCGAAATAATAGGAAAAGTCGCTACACCTCTTTGCCATTTCATGATTACAATTTTAAAACAATAGACCACAACTGTCACTAAGCAATTTTGCAGTTACATCTAGCATAACTCCGAGTTTCAACCAACATTATTTTATAGAATACTGTATGTTCACTTTGCTGACTCTGGGCAATGATTTTCAGAATCTCTGCCGAGGTTCTTAGCTTGTTACAATCATACCTGAAATTTTGTTTCAACAAGAACAGATGGTCGAATGTCAAGAACTGTTAACCTTTTACTTTCCCGAATGTTTAATTTTGCAATAGCCCGTTCCTCATACGTATGAAAATGAGGTGTCTTTCAAAAGTTTCGAAACGTCCTGATGCAAGGATTCGGTATATTTATCATTGCCTGAATTTGGTTATACCTTGCTGCAATATAGCATATCCTTTTTCCGTTGTATTTGACCCGAGGTTTTCTCCAACCCCCGGCAAACTATGTATAATTGGGACGAGCTTGAGTTCAGCTAACGATCGACTCCACCCATGTAGTTTAAACCCGAGCCATGATTTATAAACTGCATACGACATACTGTATACAGGGTTATTTTCGCCCTTCTACACTTGCAAACAGTTTCGCCCCGTCTTGAATTCGCCCAGACACAGTTGTGTTAAAAGAGATATAATTTGAGGTATTGGAATTTGCGCTGACAACGAGGGCGAAAGGTGTGAAAATTTAAACGGGGACGAAAATTTTCCTGCATACAGTACTTATTAATACATAATTTAATTAGTTTTGATAGAAATGCCCAGCAACAAATAGGGGACAGGTGCGCTTTCAGGATTATTTTGCGAGGGCGCACCTCTACCCTAACCCCTTCTAATATTTTTCTCAAAACAAAACTTTGACTGAAAGGCAGAATAAAGATAGATTTGTTTTAAAAACCGAGGTAGATGTAATCAAAGATAACAGTCAGAATTCACCTTAAATTGTATCATATCTTTTAAAATCATATATAATATAAAGTAATAAAATTGTGCGCATTTTTTTTAAAAAATCATATCATAATATATACATGTACGTTTATATATCATCATTGAATCAAAATTTAAATGATTATAATTTTAATTAATATGGTATTATACGATATATTATACAATGATAGGTCTAAAGAATCATTTCTTATTTAATAGAACCATGAAGAATTGTATAAAACTGTCTTACATGCTATAGCCTTTATGTTATATTCTTTTTTGTCTGTCATTTATTACGCCAACATGGTGATGTCAATAAAACATTGAAATTGAATAGGACCAGCAATTATTTGGGCAAAATTGCTATAGCTAGCATCAGAAAATTAAAGGCCAGATTTAAGTTAGCACTACTCTAAAATATATATTCATATAAACATCAACCATTCAAAAAAAAACACCAAATTTAACGTAGCATTTGTTATTACATTTTATTATACTTTTATGTTAAATACTGCAATCTGATTGGTTTAGACGCAGTTGACAATCCGTTCTCTCTCCCTCGCACGCTTAGCAACGGGCCGATAGAACGAATTGTTACATGCGCGTTAATTATGCGCGTACGGTTCGCCGTAGAATTCACGTCTTTTCTATATAAAAGCAGTAAAATTTGCTATAAAAATTAAGACATTCAGTATAATAAAATAAATAGTGCCTGTTTGGGAGGGTACCAGTTGAAATTGACACCCCTCGAAAACCATTGTCAACCTCCGCTTCGCGTCGGTTGACAATGGTTTTCTCGGGGTGTCAATTTCAACTGGTACCCTCCCAAACAGGCACTATTTATATAATATGTATTAACTTCTGGAGAAGGCTTACATAGGTAATGCTTGCTGCCCAATCCAGTTATATTTAGTTACATAATAAAAATATGTTCAAATAAAAAAAACCCACACATTCGAGTCTATGAGATGTAATCTTATTTATCAACTTTGATAATCAAGATCAGACTTCAAAAGATCATTTAAATGCATATTGAGTAGTTTTAGCATTTAATTGTCAAAATGTCACAGTCTGCCCCCCCCCCCCCCCCCCCCCCCCGAAAAAAATAATAATATGCAGGATATAAAATTCAGGTTAAAAATTGATAAGTAACCAAAATTTTTGAATTTTCAAAATTGAAAAAAATGGACAATAGATGAAGACATGACAAAGAAAGATTTGTAGAAGTAGGGCAACTAGGCTTCTATTTTATAGTGGTGGGGGGGGGGGGGGGCTTAAATAGCAAAAGGCAAGATTAAATTATATCCAAGACAATAGTTTTTATTACTTACATAATGTACTTATACATGTAAAGAGAAATAATACCCTAAAGAAAATCAACACCATTTTCTAAGAATGATTTTTTAATTAAATAAACACACACCCTTTTACATACAATATACACTAGTATATGGTGGTCTATATTATGCTAACAGAAACACTCAACAAAAGACACACACACACAAAAATATAACCAGAGAACTGTTTGATATAAATATAAAGGAGAAATTAAGAAAAATAGATTGATCAGTAACAATTGACAAAGACAAAGGAGCACGCCGTCATCAGTCCCAATAAAGAAAACTAGGTCTTAATAACAATTACCTCTAACAACTGTTCATAAAAATATATAACATAATGCAATATATTTGGGAATGGGGAAAATTCAACAAGTTGTAACTACTGATAAAAAAAATAATCAACAAAACAATTTTTGTTGGATTTGCTGTACCAATACATGTATTTTTAATGATCTCAAAATATGAGTCTTGCTTGAAAAAAAAGAAAAATGTTGAAATTAAGTAATAAAATAAATTATAAAAAAAATAAATCAATATAGAATTTATATAAACAAAAAAATTATTTAAAAAAAATAGGTTTTCTGTGAAATGCATACATTGTTTTTGTCGAACTATTTGTTCCAAAACTGAAGAAAACTATATAGCTACACTCAAATATTAGGTTGGCTTATTTTTGTTTTACAAACTAAATGCTAAACACAAAATACATATAAACTAAAAAAAAAATATTAAAAATTAAAGCACTAGAAGATCTAATAAAGATACAAAATAAATCTTGGGCTACTCATCATTAATACAAATACATGTACATATTTATATATCTATAGAAAAAAAATAATTGTGCAGCATGAAATGCACTGGTGCTAAAACACAAATATCATAAGCATTAATTGCAACAATAAATAATACAATTGATGATATGTTTATGTATATACTCTGAAGGTGATTGAATTCAGCCAGATTTGACAGTGACATCTACTATAATGATCATAAACCCCCTATTTTTTAGCAGCAACTGTGGTACTGCTCGTTTGCAGGTCAAATTCAGAAAGTTCGGCGATATATGACACAACGGCGATTGTTTTTAAATCTATGCCATTTATTTATCTATCAAAAAAAACTTTGCCAAAAATATATCAAATTGCCCTGCAAAAGAGTGATTCCACAGTTATTGTGAAAGGGTTAATTGCACATATGTACACATTTTGTAGTTCCGTCATTTTTTTTTTTTTTTTTTAATTTCTGTAAACTACAGGTTGAGTTGATGGGGTAACAATTGACAGAATGATTTTATTTCAGGACATCAATTTCTTTTTTAATGGACCAAAAATTTCTCTTGGGCGAGCAGTTCAAAATTGGATTTTCAGGACCTTATAGTTATTCTTAAAAAAAAAAAAAAAAAAAAGAAAAGAGAAAAAAAAAAATGGGCATGATGGAGGGATTAAAATATTGAATGCATGAATATGCAATAGCTGCATCATGAAAGAAAAAGTCAATTAATATAAATAATGTGATATGGATATAGGATGTAGAAATAGTAAATATAGCATTCTTATGACAAGACTAGAAATAAAATTGGCATAATGAATACGCAATGACCATGAGAAAATTGAAAATTTACACATGATAACATGTAAAGTAAAATTTGACTAACAAACATGAACGGATAGGCCAGTATTTATCAAATTTATTATTTAAAATCTAAGTAAGAAAGCTTTTTTTTTATCACTAATTTTACAACTTATAATGATCCCAAGTTGAGGGATCTATGATACAAAAAAAATTATTTCCAATATATTTGTTGAAAATTTAATAAAACCCAATTATTTACATATTTTACAAGACTCTTCCCTGTAACGAGAGGTACCTTTCAAAAGATGTGTTTACATGCAGGTGATTATATATTATACCACGTTGCATACAAATGTTAACAGTATAGCATAGTGTTTTTAATAATTATATAAATCCATTATAAAGCATTATGACGATCAATGTTTTCATTGTTTCTCCGAAGTTTGTTCAAGTCAAATTTTACTGTATATGTACCTTAATTTGCATCCTGGCTACACAGTAACTGATTGTGTTTTCATTATTGCTATGGAAAAATTGGCCCAGGAGATATGCACCTTAAAAATTACAACATACAGATCTATACAATTCTCTTTAACCAGCAAAAATCAATTTTAAAAAATAAATATTAATAAATTTGTATACTCAGGCCATAAAAAGTCAGTTTGCATTTCTTAACTATTCTAAAGGGAAAAATATCATTGGGGCATATTTTTAAGACAATTTCTGACAAATGTTATTTTTTACACATGTTATTTTTTATTCAGATCTAAAATATTGTTACAGAAAACTTTTATAGCATACCAAGTAAATATTTTCTGTTTTAAAAGAGGAATTATTATTCATATTTAGTATTGAATCCTAGATGTATTTCAATTATGCGCATGAGGTAGAATTCTTCACATATGTAGGAGTTGTCTCTCTTTAGTTGTTATTATAAATAAAAGATTTAAAATATAAAATTTCAAATGACAAATTAAAATTTGAAGGTCTAAGAAATCTTCTTTTGAAAAAAAAAATTAAATGAATACAATGAAAAAAAAAAATAACGAGGAAAAAAACCCACCAAATAAAAAGCACTTCTTTTTTGCAAAGATTCTGGAATATATGGACTTTTTTATATGTTACAGATTGATATTGAAGATCACATGTTACATTGTACACAACAGAGAGAGAGAGAGAGTGAGATAGGGGAGAGAACTACGGGTCTTATCACTCCTAACATGACACAGGGGCTAAAGAGGTCCGAGACATATGGCAGAGTTGTCTGCCCCTAAGGTTCAGCAGACCGGCTTTATTCCTTGATCAGGGTACCAAACGGGTAATCCCACATCTTGGAAGATATCCCAAAACCTGAAAGTATAATCCATTTCTATTTATGTAGATAAAAGTACAAGCAGTGAATATGCAAGTATAAAAGTTTCTGCAATGACCAGGATTAATAATCCGTAGTAATTTGTTTATATAAAAAAAATTCCTGATTGGTTTTAAAATGTGGCAAAGTGCTTTTAATAAACAATGATTTGGAATCATGTATCAATCAGAACATGTATTTCTTCATGCTAGGGAAACACATGCCATCACTGGGAATCACTTATCATACACTTTTAAAATAAATCAACCCTTTTGGAGTCTCATTTAAATAAACAAATGATTATGAGTGCTAAAACATTTTTTTCAACACTACAGGTAGCTGTTTATAAGGACAGCTTAAAATTGTTTTGGATACTTAGTCTGATCACCAATCAACTAGACATTTGTCTTAGATTTGCAGAATCCGGATGACCAAGTGTGAACTTTTTTTCTAGCTCGACAAGTATTACATTATTCTTTGGCATCCTTATAGCCAGAAATACGCCTAAACCTAACAACCAGGTATCATTTCGAAATCATGATATCATGTGATTTCAGACAAGATATCATTCCATCGAGATAGGATTAAGAAATTTCACAATACACAGGTTGATCAGTACTCCAATAGTCCTATATATTCACCCAACTTGTCTTTCAAACCCTCTTTATTGGGGAAAATAAAAATTGATCTTATAGTTTAAATACCAGTATTCCTGCACTATTCAGTCAACTCTCAAATAATCCAGAAGTCATAAATTTGACTTTTTCCTTAATTTCTGGAAGTCTTTCAAATCTTTGTGGCTATACAAACAGGTTTTTTTCTCTTGCACATGGTATAGCTGAAGCAGGAAACTTTTTTAAGATAGCACAATTGTTTGCTTTAGGGGTTATGTTTCCTTAGCCTTTACAGCTTAAATAGATATATTTACATATTCCAATGTCTTTGAGAAAAACATTGTAAATTAAGTCATGTTTTGGAATGTTTAATGGAATGTGTGTGTCTAAAAACAAGATCACAAGATTTCAACGATCGATTGAGACACACTATGGCCTTTAAGGAATTAATAAATGGTGATCAATCGAATATAGCACATAGTAGTTTTAAGCATCTGCAGTTACGCAACTTAACAATAGTTTCATACAACAGAGATATTACAACCTAAAAACTTGACAGTTATGCATGTTTAAAACATAACCCACTTTTTCATCCAACCAGCAGTCGCTAAATATTCTCTTAAGCGATACTTTTAATCGTTAAGAATTTCCCTAAGTTCAGAGCGACGTCACAATTTCGATTGAAAACTTAGAGAGCAGTAAATTAAAGAGAGATATTATTTGATTAGCGCAGAACTTTTGATCAGCCAATGAAAAAGTGGGCTTTGTTCTAAGTACATGTAAGTTATATCATATTAAGTAAAATTCACAGATTAAGAAGAGGCTCAGTCGCTTCACTCCCTCCGCCCCATTCTTAATCACGTAAATTTTACTTAATATGATCTAACTATTACATACGGATCCCAAACAATACAAGAATAGAATTCCTGGGTCCCCCGCCGTTCAAGCAGTATACTAGTATACTGTACTGTGGAATCATTATATTTCGTGGGGGCCAATTTTCGTGGATTGCTTAAATTTTACAGGTTCATGGGGACGTAATTTCGTGTATTCTCTAAAACCTACAAAGGAAATATGATTTTATTACCCTTATTTATTAATTCATGTAGGATGTTAAATCGTGGATGAGAGGTACCCACGAATTCCACGAAAATTGAACCACCACGAAATCTAATGATTTCACAGTATATGAAATTGCAATATTTTTAAACATTCAGGGCTGTTCCAGAATTAAATGTGTGGGGAGGTTGGGAGGAACATTTTTTTACCCCGACCACCCATTTTTTCCAAAATTTGTAGGCATGAGAGCGCTTACAAGGTCAATTTTTGGATAAAACGGAGTCATTATTGTGGTCAGAGTCCCATAACTCCAGCAAAAAGTATCGACCAATGCTGATTTTCGAACTTGACCAAGGTATTAGGTGTATAAACATTTGGTATAAATTTAATGAAAATCCGTCAAAATTTGTAGGCATGAGAGCGCTTACGAGGTCAATTTTTGGATAAAACGGAGTCATTATTGTGGTCAGAGTCCCATAACTCCAACAAAAAGTATCGACCAATGCTGATTTTCGAACTTGACCAAGGTAATAGGTGTATAAACATTTGGTATAAATGTAATGAAAATCTGTCAAAATTTGTAGGCATGAGAGCGCTTACAAAAAAGTGTGACGGACGGACGCACGGACACACGGACCCACAGACCCACGGACACACGGACCCACGGACACACGGACACACGGACCCACAGACCCACGGACACACGGACCCACGGACCCACGGACACACGGACGGACGCCCGGCATTTCTATGTCCCCGCTCCGCGTTGCGGCGGGGGACAAAAAGTATTGTTATTAAGCAATCCTTTTGAATACAGATAAATAAATCAATCATCGCTACCTGAAAGATCACATTTCTTCAATACATCTACTTGAACATGTTATTTGAACATATTAAAATGCTCAAAAAAACAATTTTATGAACAATTGTTTCAATCTCATTTAAATCAGTGACATTCATCTAAATGTGTTTCATAAAAAAATAATGTTTAAATTAAATCCGCAACATTATTCTGACTGAAATGCAGTAACAAATACCCCACTTTATATAGCTGCATCAGAAACACTTTTCTTTACACAAGGGAGACCACTCACCTCTTTGTTGGTCCAGATAGTGATGTTTTACATGATATCGTTTTAGTGCCCTAAAATAACTGCCGTAAGGTGTCCCATGGTGTAGATAGTAATGTATCATGTCATACACAATGTAGCCACTGATGCTCCCCGCAAACACTGCCAGTGCCATTGTGTAGGGCATGAACAGGCAGTACACCGAGTAGAGTAGTAGAGCCAACGAGGCGGCGGGGAGGGGGGGAAACACCAGCCGCACCTTGTCCATGGGGGCCTGAAAAGGGATAAATGTTGTAGGCTAGTTAATGATCTTCATAATTTTTTTTTACATTACATTTACCGGTACTTGACATTTTTTTTTCACATTACTTTTTCTCCAGAATCACTTGATCAATTACAAGCTACAGTTTTTATTTTATTACATTGTATTAAAGGCCCTGGGCCTCTTTTTATTTTTTTAAAATCTACCTGTTTTAAAAAACATTTTGAAAATCCAAACCAAACTTGACAAGAAACAATTCAAAAGGAGCTATAGACTTCCTAAGGTTATGAAAATTCATAATTCATGCTAAACTAATTGGGGTCCTCTACTGTTGTAGGAAAATATGATTGAAAACACAGTCAGTCTATTAGAACAACGATCGGATTCAAATTCTAAAAGAAACAACAGACTAAAAAGAATTGATTTTTCAAAAATCTGCTTTTTTAATTAAATCTAGTAGTTATTTCGACCAAAGAATAAAGAAATATACTAAAGGAGAAAAGATATTTTAAACCAAATTATATATGGTTTTTTATTCACATGATAGGGAGCTTTACAGAAATGAATCACCATAATTTAAGAAGAAGTTCGGATAAGATGTCTACTACATCTGGTGTACTTAGGGAGAAACTCTATTTTTCATAGAAATTAACACATTAATTATGTCAAAGTAAAAAGTTATAAAAATACTGTAAATTCCTAATTAAACGCGAGGAATTAATATCCGCTTAAAATCGCGAGAAGCCCATCTCGCAAATTCTAAAAGCTCGCTTTTAATTTTTTTGGATACATATAAACTACATGAAACTATGAAAAATTTCGGCATTAGCGATTTTATGTTCTCGCGATTTGATGGAAAATCGTCGATTCGCAGAATTAAGTACTCGCGTAAAATAAGGAATCAGTAGGGAAAAATTCAAAACTTTCACACTTAAACATAAATACTGAGGGTACATGTACCTGTTAACTGGACAAAGAAACGGGGGGAGGGGGGGGGCCCACTAGAGGTGTAACAATACGGCGATATATCGATCGTATTGATCGTGAGGGCCCACGATACGCGTATCGTATCATCACATGTGTATCGTGATACACTGTATGAGTTAATTTTCATTAACTTTCTAGAATAAATACATAGTACTTTACTAGCATGAAGACATTAAGAAATTTCAATTAAAGTTAGATATAATTTGTTCATCAATTGAACTGTATATATCTACGACATATTTCCTTCATTCAATACTATTTCTTATAGAGGTAGGCAAGATAGATACCAGTTTATTTATAGTTGAAAACTATATCGTGATACGTGATGTATCGCATTGATATATCCTGATGCGTATCGTATCGTGAGGTAGCTGGCGATACTCAAGCCTAGGACCCACGATCAGTGTAAAAGGGGGACACATTTTCTTCACACCCACTTGCATTAGGTTCAAAGAAATTATCTCCACAACCAGTTGAAGATCAAGATGAAACGTATGTATGCTAGTGATTCTGTCTTGGTTTTACAATGCACACAATCTTTATATTAACCTAATATTAAAGATATGTCTGTGTGAAAAATAATATTTATAATCATCTACATTGTAATCATAATTTTTTTACATTATTGGGGTTTTTTTTGTAGTCATATATCTATGAATAGACTGGTATTATGTAACCAGTAAATTAACATATTATGTGTGTGTGTGCATGAATATATTACTGCTCCCTTATAAATAACTGCATATTACTGTCACTTAACAAGTAATTTCAAAGCCCTCACATTTCCATGCAAACAATGTTTCCCCAAAAAGAGACAATCCCATCGGTTTAAGGTTTTAAGATACAGTCACTGGTGACAGGAAATACCTACGGTACAACATTGATCAAAAGGTCACATGCACGATGTACACATAGTTGACAGGAAAACTCCTGATACTGGCATATCTTATGATCCCTACATTTTCCCCTTAGTTTTTCCTGTATTTAGATGACAGTGATAAATAACAGACTTTTTAAACAACAACTTCCTTGACACTTATTCATAATACACAGAAACATAATTAAAATTAAACAATTTTGTTTTACACGAAAATTGACATTATTTATCCAACATTTTTATTTTCCAAAGTTTCGCAATTAATCATCTTCAATCGTTTCATTTTCGTTTATACCGTCGGATCAATTTTATTTTGTTTACCTTGTGATGCTGGCCATGAAACAGGAAGTGAAGTATGACAATCACCGGGTATTTGGAGGGAGGGCATAAATGGAACAACCAGCGATGAATTACATACTCA
Source organism: Magallana ariakensis (assembly GCA_020458035.1). NCBI lineage: Eukaryota > Metazoa > Mollusca > Bivalvia > Ostreida > Ostreidae > Magallana > Magallana ariakensis. The sequence continues at coordinate 22,518,051 of CM035814.1, read as the reverse complement.
TCTAATGTCCACAGCAAAAACCCAACTATATACAGTAAAGGCAGGTGGTAGGAGGTTATTGGAATGCCTGCAAAAAATAATGACAGCTCATTTAATTAACCTGATTTTATAAAACCATACATGATACTAGAATATTTTCTTTCTATATACATAAGAACCTCAGTGTCTTGAGGAAACAAAAATTTGTTTTGGTACAAAGTGACGAACTAGCTGCGGCTGTTGGGAAAATTTAATTCGGGTTGACATGCTGTACATGTCAACACCCGAATTTTCCCATAGAACTACGGACCTGCAGCTAAGACAAACGTATATATGAATTACCTACTTATTAATGCAATCACATTGGTGTAAGTGAAATATGAAAATATGGCAGAGGACTGCAATGTATGTACTTTACTTAATGAAATGCAAATACATGTAACATTCAGGCAATTATTATCTGCTGATGCATGACCATGCATTTTTTGTTAATAAAACACTTTATTACTTTTGTGTCATCTACCTATAAGGGTCTATTTTTTCTCCAATAAAATTCACAATTATCATTGTGTATAGTCTTGAGGCAGGATATTAAGATATCATCCATTGTTTATATGATTTTTTTTTCCTGATACAACTATTGTAATAACTGTGACTGCTTTTCATTGAGAACCAATCGTTATATGACACCTCATTACCAGCAGGTGTTTTCTGTTTCTATGGAGCAATGCCAATATAAAACTGTTGATGTGAGATTGAATTGTAAACAGTTTGTCTTAGTAAAAGCTATAAGATTGTTCCTTCAGCTTCTGCCCCAAAACCCCTTTAATTAAAATAGAACCATCATCATAAAACATCTAAGAGACTTTTCCAGATTGGAGATTGATGCTTCTTACTTAACTTAATATAACTTGTTCACTGCAAAACTGTAACTCTCCCCAGAAAATATACCAGTACCAGTGGTAGAATAAGAATATGACCTGTCAATTTTTCCAAACTGCCGTATTTCCAAAAGAGCTACTGAATTGTAGTTATGTGTATATGGTGTATATGTAGGTTGTATTCCAATCTTCAATCTACACTGGCTATGTGCCTGACTTAGCTACAATATGGTATTGAATTACAAAGTGAATTCCGTTTACAATTAATTTTTGAATTCCTCTTTGACTAAGTAATTTCTTTACTTGATTAAAATGTTAAGGTGGAATAACACATCATCACAAAATGGCTGACCTCTGATTGAAACGACATTTCGTTTTATTAAAAGGATTTTATCTACGGCACCATGTAACTTTCTCCATAGCCGAGTGGATAAAGTGTCAGGCTTGTGATCCATACATCCCAAGTTCGAATCCCACAGGGGCTTTTGTTGTTACTTACTGAATTGAATTTTTTAAATATTCATTTTTATCCCCAAACTTTTTCCATGTGTGTTATTCCACCTTAAATCTTGGACATAAAATCAATTTTTTCATGCTTATATCAAACCAAAAAGACATACCCTCATTTTAAATTTTTAAGTACATGCATAAACAATGTCGGTTTAAATGGTTGGAATTATAAAGTGAAAGGATCATAAACGACATTCCAACATCTAAAGGAAAATGAATTTCCCAAAACATACATGTGCAGAAAGTCAGAAAATAAGCTAAATTGCATTTTAGGCAGGTGAACTTAAGAACATGCCCTCTGCCATTAACTGAGGTTTTACTGATAGTAGCAAGCAATCAGGTGTCTTCCTCAATTAGATTCATTGCAAGTGATGTATGGGGAACACAGTGCACACAATCTGCTACAAATAAAACATGTTTGCTGCACAATTACAATATGCAAAACTACAAAATGTGATGCACATCAAATATTAACCACTAGTTTGTACCATTAATACAAAACTACAAACAGTGCTGCACATCAATAATCGCCCACTAGTTGGAACAGAGCTGTAGTTCTTTCTGATGACAGGATTGATGATGATGTAATGATGATGATGATGATGATGATGATGATGATTGTTATTGTTTGATGATTGATGGCTTGTTATATAAGTTTGGTGACTTAATGGTTTGACGTAGTTTAGGCCTGGTGGCTTAATTGTAATAGCTTGATGGCTTGTTGGTTACAGTTTGACGGCTTTAAGTGGTTAGATATAGTTAGATAGCTTGTGGTTTGTCTAGGTTTTGTGGCTGAGTGGTTTGTCTTGGTATATGGTAGTTTTTTGGTTTGCTTAGTTACAGTTTGATAGCTTGGTGGTTTGGTATAGTTTGATGGCTTGGTGGTTAAAGTTTGATGGTCTGTGGTTAGTCTTAGTTTTGTGGCTTGGTGGATTGTTTTTTGGTTAGTTATACCATTTGATAGCTTGGTGGTTTGGTATTATATAAGTTTGATGGCTTGTTGGTTACAGTTTGGCAGCTTTAAGTGGTTAAATATAGTTTGATGGCTTGTATTTTAACTAAGTATTGTGGCTTTGTGGTTTGTCTTGGTATATGGTAGTTTTTTGGTTTGCTTAGTTATAATTTGATAGTTTGGTGGTTTGGTATAGTTTGATGGCTTGGTGGTTATAGTTTGGTGGTCTGTGGTTAGTCTTAGTTTTGTGTCTTGGTGGTTTGGTATGGTTTGGTAGCCTTTTGGTTAGTTATACCATTTGATAGCTTGGTGGGTTGGTATAGTTTGGTGGTTAAAGTTTGGTGGTCTGTGGTTAGTTATACCATTTGATAGCTTGGTGGGTTGGTATAGTTTGGTGGTTAAAGTTTGGTGGTCTGTGGTTAGTCTTAGTTTTGTGTCTTGGTGGTTTGTTATGGTTTGGTAGCCTTTTGGTTAGTTATACCATTTGATAGCTTGGTGGTTTGGTATGGTTTGGTAGCCTTTTGGTTAGTTATACCATTTGATAGCTTGGTGGTTTGGTATAGTTTGGTGGTTAAAGTTTGGTGGTCTGTGGTTAGTCTTAGTTTTGTGTCTTGGTGGTTTGTTATGGTTAGGTAGCCTTTTGGTTAGTTATACCATTTGATAGCTTGGTGGTTTGGTATAGTTTGATGGCTTGGTGGTTATAGTTTGGTGGTCTGTGATTAGTCTTAGTTTTGTGTCTTGGTGGGTTGTTATGGTTTGGTAGCCTTTTGGTTAGTTATACCATTTGATAGCTTGGTGGTTTGGTATAGTTTGGTAGCCTTTTGGTTAGTTATACCATTTGATAGCTTGGTGGTTTGGTATGGTTTGGTAGCCTTTTGGTTAGTTATACCATTTGATAGCTTGGTGGTTTGGTAGGTGGTTAGTAATAAATTGATGACTTTATGACTTTATAACAATTTTATTTATGGCTTAATGGTTTGGTATTATAGTTTACATGATTGATGGCTAAGTGGGTCATTATAGTTTGATAGCTAATTTTGATACTATTGTTTTAATGTGAAGGTTTGGTTTTTATCTTATTAGTTTTATGGCATGAAGGTTTGTTATAGGTTGCATCAGACTAGTAGGTTGCTGACTGTGGTTTGTAACAATTTGATGAATTGATGGTTTGTTTGATTTTGTCATGGCTTGGTGGTGGATTGCTAAGTGGCTTGTTACATTCTGATGTTCTGATGCTTTGTTAAGCATTGCCATCTCTCTCACATCACTTCTAACACAATGTCACACAAATATTCCTTCTCCTTTTATTCCCAATAGCTCCCCCATAGTTCAAAAACATGAAAGTTGCAGCCATTTATATATACATATGTATTAATAATTTATAATCTTTAATATCAATAATATGACATTCTATGTTTTTCATTAAAAAATTCTCAATGTAGGGTAATATTTTTTTTCATAAAAATTGGTCACTGGTAATATTAAATTTTCATCAAAGAGAAAAATATCTCGTATCTAATTTTCGTGCATTCTGCAAATTGGGCTTTATGATATAGGAGTGAATTTATACTTTCCCCTAGATTTCTCTGCCTTCATTTTTTTTTGTTCAGTATTTTTATATTTAATAAAAACATCTGTTCCTAAGTTGAATCATTCTTTAAAATCCCAAGATTTCTGTTTTGAAAAAAAACTTCTAAGATGATTTTTGAATTTTGAATGAACTGCAAATACCCAAACGAACGCATTGAAAAATTGTGCAAGCTGGTGCTATGTTTTCATAATGTATCAAAGGTGTCATATTTTCCAATGATAATCCCCATATGAAATAGATTTTCATTCTCATACCTATCACTGAGTGAAGGGGGTGCCATGCCAATGGAGAAATTAACTAGGAATTTTTTAAAAACTTTTTACATTGATTCAAATAAAAAAAGATGAAAAAAAAACGTGGGACAGAGTATAGGATTCATATCGTATAGTGAGGCAGGACTTACTGGGCACGTGTTGTTGTATATTATGTTTTTTACATCATCACCTTTACTCTACCATTTTTGTATACTAGTATTCGATCACACATTTCACCCAGCTCTCACAACTCTGACAAGCTGATATTGACTTCAATTTACAGAAATCAATTATTATCCCTCTATAACAACTTTGCCATTAACACCTAGGATACTTATAAGCACTTCAAGCAAGGAGGAACATTTAGGAATGCATGGCAACAATTTACCAACCAATGCATGCATTAAGTCTGTGCATCAGACCATATACCATTATATACTTACTTAAGTTATAGTCTGTAAAGAAAAAAAAACAGAAGAGCTTGATTAACACATTTACAACAATACAAAGGATGTTCAGTTTCTACCTTCAACTGCATCACAAGGTGTAATTAAAATCAATGTCTGCAGTAGCAGGGCTATAAGAATGAACTTTTATAACTTGTATTTTTTCTAAACAGCCAAGGAGATGAATCATTCACAATGTGTCATGTTTACTGGCAGAGTGTGAAAATAAAGCTACATCCATTCTTTAATAATTCATTCTCCTCAAATTGAGTCTCTCCAATTCACATCACTAACTCTAATTAATTCAAATGATGTTACAGCTAGAGACCAACAAAATTTTCATAATCAGAGAATTTTGATGATGGTCTAAAAGCTGTATGCACTTTTACACAGATACATGCACTACCATATTCCAAAATTTAATTGTTATGACTTCTTAACTGTCATCATCTTTATTTGTACCGTCAGTGCCTATGTGATATTTCAATACTTTAAAATCATTAGAATCATATTATAAAAGCATTAAACTGAAAATTTTAGAGGAGTTTTAGCTTTCCCTTTAGTGGCATAGATCTGCATGCAGGCATAACATATACCTACATCCACTGAATAATAATTTCCTCTTTTAAATAAGAAAGCCAATTATTGTCCATACAAACAGTTATTGACAAAATTGAATCTCAGCAATAACCTGTCATACCAACTAAAGCAATTCATTATAATTAACATCTGAAAAGTGGTTTTTACTCTTTATATATGTTATAATTGTCATCATTAAAATCATCTGTAGATCGAATCAGTAAAGGAAAAAAAAATCTTTTTGTACATGTAGATGTAATATGTCAAGATGCAATAAATTGCTTGATTTGCATGTGACTTAATAGATTGTAAACTAACAAAAAACACAATAAAATATTGTATGCAGTCTGACATACCCATTTCTTTAAAGACAAATTAAAAGAAAGATTGAAAATCCACTCTAGTCACCCACAAAGCTATTTGCAAAGCAAATAAAACTAAACTGGTACTATAAATGAATGGTTCCGAACTTTTTTTCACAAAATTTTCGATTTAATTTTTCTTTAAATAAAGGTTTTAACATGTATTTATGGTTGTTCCAAGAGTAGATCCTTAAATCTTACTGCAGCTGTTTTCAAGATAAGTACCGTTACTCTTATTTTTAGCCCTATATATATAACTGGTACTATAAATGAATGATTCCGAACTTTTTTTCACAAAATTTTCGATTTAATTTTTCTTTAAATAAAGGTTTTAACATGTATTTATGGTTGTTCCAAGAGTAAATCCTTCAATCTAACTGCAGCTGTTTTCAAGATAAGTACCGTTACTCTTAATTATTTTTAGCCCTATATATATATAGTAATCATCTAAATACAACAAATTTCTCAAAATTGATACGTTACATGTAAAAACTTGTTTATTTACAGATCGAAATGGTGTTGTTATGTGAAATGAAGTTACTATACTGTTGTATAAGTGACAATTTAATATTAGAAAAATATGTAAATATTTTTTCAAAGAAAAAAATTTGCTGAAAAATCATTATTTTTATTACTAAGCTGGTACATGACTGCTTATTTAAACTGTCATAAAAGGTCTTTGTTCTTACAATGCAGACAACAGATAACAGAGAAAGACAGAAATTTTTTGATTATAAAACTAATATCAGTAAAAATCCAATACCACTATATACAAAATATCTCATTTCATGAAAATGTTAAAAAAAAAAGTAATTCCACAGGTGAAAATTATAAAGATTGAACACTATAAAATCTTAAACAAGAGCAAGTGTAAGGATGGGACAAAATATTTCAATTAATTTTTATTGAAAATGTCATTGGAAAAACAAATATCAATATTTTCATACTTTTACTACCGGGTATATTTGGACTTCTTATCAAGACATATAAATTTTATTAGTTTGAAACCAATATATAGAAAAATAGGGTGATAGAACTTAAACATTTAGGATACAAGTACTAGCTTGAAAACCAAGATAAAACCATACAGTAAAATAAATATTCAGACATGCATAGTGCCTAAATCACATGATCTTTCTTATTTTTTGTAGGTTTGGTTTACAAACTGCATGCAACATCTATCGATAGTATTATAAAATAACTGTATTATGTGCATATGGTAAACACATAAACATTTAATTCAATATTCTTTCGCAATTCATAATACATTATGTAAATCAATAAAAAAAAAAAAAAATAGGAGAAGAAAAAACTCGTAAAACCTCATACAACAAACTAAAAATAGATATTGGATATATATTTGTGATCACGAAAATATACCATCGGAGGTATAACTGGAGTTTCTTATAATCTTCATGATCTGCCCAACACCTATAAATAGATGAGCGTATTGAAAGATATCTCAAGTCTTTGCTCCCCGAAATTTCTAGCATTTCTGGCAATCAATGAGGAGAAAGAAAGAAAAAAAAAAAATCAACCCAACTGCTTAGTGGGCAACTTTTTTTTATTCTATATGCTTCAGATCGAAACATCCTCATTGAGCTTTAGCACCTTTCAACACAGAAGCATTGAACTAAATTATTTACCACCCACATCAACTGGGTAATGAACTCAATAGGGGGTAAACAATTGATTCAGTAAGTAAATAAGCTTAATATATAAATAAACTTTAAAAAAACTGACATCATTCACTAACAATACATGCATCTTCACATGACTGATTTATTTTATTTGGATTTTATTAGCTTACTACATGTAAATACTACATGAAATAAATAAATGAATTATTCTATCTGCATGTATGCATAAAAGACATCTGTTTATAGGGTCTACTATTAATACATTTTTGTTTTACAATTATGAACTTTACGATGTATTACATACAATCCACTTCATTGATACCATAAACTGTAATACCAGGATCTCAAACATAGATAGAGGTATCTCAAATAACATAGATTACTGATTAATAATACATGTACTGGTAAGTCAAAGTAATTTGGAAGTCCAAACAAGTTTTTTTATATGCTTTAAATTAATTTATTTAACCCCAATATATTAAATCTTCAAATGTTTCTGATTCCCGAGGTTATCTCTATTCTCTGTTGAGTTTGAGATGACATAGTTTTGACTTTATATAAAATATATATAGTTATGTACAGGTTTGATTTGTTATTTGACCCATTATTAATACCCTCATTAGGTAAATCTATACTAAGTTTATTCATTCACTATGTGTTGGTGTTCTGCTTTTGGGCCAAATTTCCACAGAAGGGGAAAATGTTTTTCAATGCTTCTGTATTGCTCAAAAAGTAATAAATCAGTGTTAATTATAAAAATGTGTACAATACCGATTAACATTTACAAGTGTATATTAAGTAGAGCTTTCACTAATTACCTAGATAAATAGCCATAAAAATGAACCACATTTATTAATCTACTTAGAGCCTAAGAAATAGCGGTAAATGAATAAGATTTTAAAACAGCGTAATGTCCTAAAAAACCAGTTTAAAGTGGTTTAACTAATCACTAGCTGACATAGAATGCATGCAGAAGCTTTCTCTTTTTTTTTCTATGCATGTATGTCAAGCTTATTAATTAATCTATAGAACTGCAAGAAAGCATTTAGAGAACTCCCTTCGAACAGTGACCTCAGATCCAACACTGAATATTGATTGCACAACAGCCTCTCAATTTGTATCTTTTGGCATAGCAAGCTGTTGTCAAACAAACCGATCCGTTATAAATGCATACCAGAGTGGAATCAGTCGATGTTCGATGTCTTTGTCCTTGTAGTAGCAGCTGATGTCAAGATTGTTACACTATCACGGTTGAGCAGAAATACTTACAATATCAGTTTTTAATATGTGTCTCAACTTTTTCTAGTTTTAGCCATTTTTTAAAAAACTAAGCCAATTATATCAAGCATTATGTACTTACTATATATCTAATATGGGAAAAAAAGGTAAAAATATTCACTATCAATCATATCATTTATTTATTACATTGTATCATCAAACTTTAATTGTTAAACACACTTAAGAATTTCAAAATGTGTCATTGCGCAATATTTAAACCCACGCATACAAACATCCCAGTTATCTAATGATCACCTACGTGACAAAAAGCATGCATTGTGACCTAGGTATTTCTTAATTGTGCATGTGAGCTTATATGCTCGGACCATTTCAACTGACCAATCAATTCATTCATTGTGATTTATGTACATTGTTACCTAAAAAGATTTTGTATTCTATAGGCAGTTCAAGTTTAAAAGTCAGAACAAATTGACCTAGCTGTATTAGCACACATATAATATCTTTACACCAAATTCATGCCCCCCCCCCCCCCCGGCCATCTTTTTTCTACTAGTGTTTGTTTTCTGGGTGACTGGTTCAATGCAGATTCTAGCTAACATAATTACTGCCAATAAATAATAAATAAGGAAAAAAAGGTATCTTAAAACTCACTCAATGTAACATTTCATATTAAGATAATATTCCTTTATATGCTTCAACCAAAAACATAATTAACTTGAGGAAGAAGATGCATGCAAGCTTGCATGGCTTTAATATAATTTCACACTACACTGCCAATTGCTTCCACAATTCTTTTTCTTATAAAACATGAAATGGTTTTATCCCTGCATGGCTGGGATATATCTTCTCAAAAATAAACATATTGTGAACACACTGGATTTTATGATCCAGATGCACCCTTCCCCAGCAGCCAATAAATATCTGACCAGCAGTACATTAAATAAAAAAAGCCTGATGGTCTAGCTCTCCAGAAAACTACACAGTAAATAAGAAAAACGCTGTACCTTCAGAAAAAGTGACTGCGAAGGAGCATGGCTCATCTTTTAGACTGGTATAGGAAGTGTACAACAGCAACATCACAACTGGGATCCAAACAATGGGCACCATGTACCACGGACACTGAGAAAAAAACTCGCAGATCTCCGACTTCATCAATCGTAGATGACCGTCTATCGGCCTATGGACCCATTCAAAATAGCGGTCACCTAGCTTGGGAACTTGGAAAAGAATAGGTTCGTCCCAGTTGATTGGATCATCCTAAAAGAACAATTTTACATCTTAAAAAAAAAAAATTTTACATCTTAAAAAAAAAATTTTACAAACTGTTTAATAAATACAATATTGTCCAATAGTCTAATATCTACTTGTAACACATAGTACATGTACATCTATATACATGTGTATATGTGTATTTGAACAAGTTTTGACATTAATTGGTACAAAAATTCTAAGCTATGAACCAAATAAACAAGCAAGAGACATAAAACCTTGGCTATGGTAGCAGATAGTGACAAAAAAAGCTGCAGCAATCGTTGATTTTTATTGTTGCCTGCCTACATATTTCTCAGGCTCTCTCTGTTCCTTTCTTTATTTTTTTCTCTTTTCCTCGTATTTTTACAACAAAATTATCAATGTGATAATTCTCTCTCTCTTCTTTCTTTCTCTCTCTCTCAACAGGTGCACATATTTCGTATTTCCTTCATGGTTTTTTTTAGCTGTACCTCTATTAACCACCAGAAACAAATCCGGACATGACGTTCATTCTGGGTGACAATGGGATCGAATTTATCTCCTGTCGCCATCAACCAAATGGCAGATGATCCATTTCCCCCCTAATTGCTTGTCATATGTGGATATACTCTAGTAGCTTACAACTCTATTCTTTACCACCCAAATATTTCTTGCATATCTCAATCTATTCATATATTCAAAACCTGACTTGTAAACCTGTTTTTACAGACTTGCAAAGCAAGGGTCTTTTTATCTCTTTATTAATGAGAATGTGTCAGCAAGAACAGTTTGGACATGTTGCTGCTTCAATTCTCCTCTACTTACTGGAAATGAACTATCATGGTGTCTGCTGTGACCATTTGAGTGGACGGTTCCATTGCTATGTGCAACACCATTTGCTGTTCCATTAACTGTTCCATTTGTTGTTCCATTACTTTTTACTGTTCCGTTCCGATGTCTGAGGTCTCCATTTTTCTATAAACAAACAAGGTTTATATCAATATATGTATCAGTCTACTATTTTGATGTGGAAAATCAAAGTCGCCTCTAGCTGGCATATATTTTTAGATGCTCTTGTCTGCAATGAAATTAGAGACAACCATATGGGAATCATACACTGTGCAACATTATCACAGTAATTTAAGCATAGGGGCAATTCTCACAATTTACTTAAGACAAAATCACGTACATATAGATGCAGTATATTATATAATTTTTTCTGACTTACAGGCCCTTCTAATGTTTCATTTCTTAATCATATCTGAGATGTAATCTTCACATATGTTTTACTTGTTGCTAACACAAGTTCAGGTTAAAATTAAAATCCTGCGGAAATCTAATCTTATTTACAGGTATCCTATCCTATGAAGTCAATGTATATCTTCTTCATAACGTAATATGACAACCCAAACTTTGAAAATGCCATAAAAAAAAATAATGAAAACCCCAACAATATGAAATGAAATACTTATTATACAAAAATATAATATACTGTACATATGCTCTATCTAAACATATCATTAGATATTTTCTGTTCCATTTTAGCACATGTTATTACTTGACAATAATTACCGGTAACTGAGTCACACCACATAAATTACATCTAGAATTGGAAGAGTTCAAAAATACTACAGATACTTGAGAATTAAATACAAACAGCTAGTACTTGATAGGTAGTTTACTACTGTGTAAGTCAGATAGCAAGTGACAGCTGGTAAAATGACTGTCAATGATGTAATGAACTTACAGTGTGCAGACATGTTCAATGTGCATGTAAGTGATGATGTAACTGTCCATCCTGATTTGGCCAAGCAGTACGTGTTTAACTGTTCTTGAAGAAGTTTAATTGAAATGTTCATTCTCTCTCTCTCTCTCTCTCTCTCTCTCTCTCTCTCTCTCTCTCCTTCCTCTCTCTCTCTGAACAACGTCATCAAATTAAATGTCCCAGACATTACATATTGCTTTGTTAATTTACCAGTTTAAAAAACAGAAAACAAGACTGATAACCCAAATCAATAAGACCAGACAGATATTGTACCAATTTCGGTTAGCTGCCGATATGGGTTGCTGGCGTGTGTTTAATGAACACATAATGATAGATTTTAGTATTAATTCATGATACATTAAAAGGATCCCAGGCTTCAGCTATAAAGACACTTCTTGCATTGTTTAATAAGAATAGAGAGAGGAAAATGCTGAGTCGACAGACTGTTTTCATGCCAAGGTCACCCAGTTCTACTATCCTTATGTGTCTTCTTTACTATCCTAGAGTGTCTCATTTACTATCCAATAATGTCAAGAATCGAATACGGTACATGAAAATATCTTGTATATCACTTTTTTAAACCCTTGGGATTTAAAAAATAATAATGATAAACCCGAAATGGAGTGTTCAAACTCTACAGACATCAAGTTCACGCTGTGTTAAGGAATTTTTAAAGGAGCTTTTAGTGCTGTTCAAATCATTGGAAAAGATAATAAAAGCCATATTAAAATGACACCAACTCTGCATGCCCTTAAAGGACTCGTATGAAAATAACATATCGGATTGACTTTTGTAACCTGATTTCTTTAATGACTAATGGGGCATATAGAGCCACTGAGGCACAAAACAATGCAAGGTCAGCAAAGACTTCATGTGTTAGGGTATAATCAAAGGAACAATTACTCAGCTTTAGGTTTACCATCAAGACAACATATCGTCATTTAAGCTGCTCATTGCATTTTTCCTTTTTCTCCTTTTTTCATTCCTCTCAAAAATCAATAGCACATTGTTTTAATCTCAAGGATTTCTTTGAAGTCTTCGAAAAGAACAATCTCGTCTGCACTAGAAAAGCTTCAGGTATTAACACCCATTGAGTGTAGATAAAGCCTACACGACGGACAGAAAAATACCTTACAGATAATACTATTGGACGTCAACAAGACCCACTTTTTTTTTTACCCATGGTCATTGCACTGGGGTCAAGACCGTTATTAAAGGCTATTAAATGTACGGTAAACCATTTTTTTGTTTTTTGTTTTGTTTGCCAGTGACCAATGGAGAACTTACCGTAATCTGCAACATGACTTTTTATACACAGAAATATATGCAAGCAGAAGTCTAGTGGACATTTAATGCAAGCATTATTTTCAGTCCAATGATAATACAAGGTTCAACAGTATATCTATAAACATTATTTTACTTTTATTATCATAATTATATCTATTCATTTTCTTCTGACTATTATACAATACACACAAATAAAAAAGTTCCAATAACTAGCGTTTATTTTCTCAATGGGTTATAGTTTGTTGTATTGCAGGTAATAGAGTATTCAAATTAACCAAAGAAGAAACATTTTGTAACTTTAGGTGTTTCCTGCTAAAATGATGATAATTTACTTTTGCTTTTGAATAATATCAATTGATTGAACATAAAGATATGGTTAACGACATTTTCACAAAGACTTTTTTTCTGATTTCATAGTTACAGCCCACTTTAGAGGCTATATGCAATTTTACCCATGGGCTTTGGAAATGATCAAAGAAATTCTAAACCCCTGAAACAAAGATAAAACAAAAGAAAGGTATCTAAAATACCTCGAGACTTTTTTTTTCTCCCAAGTAATTTCCAGCAAAAAAGAATTAAGTAAACGATTCTTTTTTCAATGAGATATCTATACCCACCATACATGTACGTAGCACTCTACTCTGAAAATCCATTAGGAGTTAATAGTGACCAAATTGAAGCTTACGAATCACCTATATGACATATGAAATATTGATGGGTCTCCCCAACACTTAGTTTGTATTCAATAATCTATAAGGAGGAGACATGTTCGAATAAGGCAGTATTGCTCTCTGTAATATTGTCAGATCTAGCCATTATGTTGGGTGGATTTGATTCATTTCCAATCAAAGTCTCAAACTAGAATTGAGTATGATACCATACATCGCAATTAAAAACTGGGTCAATAAACAATAAATATACAAGATGGAATTTCAGACTCGGGTAAAAGGTACTGGAATCTATTAACAACAGCTAGCTAGCTGATCTATGTACATTAGTCCCATTAACAAATACTGCTAATACATTTCCTGTAATCTGTCGAGTCAATAGACAAGCTAGACTGTCGCTGCTACGGTCAACTGACAAATGGAAATGTAAATGGAGCACCATGTAACTATACTAGATGCTTTCATAAATAAAAAAAAAATGGTTAGGCCACCTTTAACTTGTTTCTTTTTTCACTTTCTTTGAGTGTTTTGACTTGCAGTCAAAATTTTTAGGTACAAGTGTTTTGACTTGTGGTCAAAATTTTAAGGTACACGAGTTCTGACTTGCGGTCAGAATTTTAAGGTACATTATGTACAAGTGTTCTAGCTGACTTGCGGTCAGAATTTTAAGGTACATGAGGGATTTTTTATTTATTAATAATTTACAGAAATTGTATCTGCCAACAACTGAATTAAAAAAGAAGATGATGCTCAGAATGTTTGAAATTTAAATTACAGAAATATTTGGGTCCGTTGCTGTTTTTTTGTCAGCTGATTCAGGGCAAACAAATAATTTTTTAAAGGTGGCCTAGCTGAGGCCAAAAAGTTACTAATTAAATTCAAAGAAATAATTCTTTTCAAATTTGTTTTATTCCATTTTTAAATTACCATGCATTTGTGTTTTTTAAGGTTCAAATGTATCATGGTTTTCCTTTCTGAATACATCTGTGTATCTTCTTTCTATCTTCTATCTACTATTGTCAGCTTTTTCAGGTTGTCATATTATAATTACCACTATAGATGTTTGTTTGCAATTATGTCGAGCTAGCTGCTTCTATAATTGCTATTTAGTAATTTCATTATTTTCTTTCTGCATTTCGTAAGCACATGTTTTACATGTAGTTCTATCAAATCTCATCACTCTTGCCACACCTTATGTTTTTCTATCTGAACATACTGAAGTGTAAAATTTCACGTGGGGTACTCCAGATAGTAGGGCTATCAACAATTGCCTAATACCTTTGCAATGTTGACTTAAACAGTCATTGACAAATATCAAGAGCTATGTTTCCTGTCTCATGCACTCATTTTGTAAGTGCTACATTGTATATTAGATAACAGTTTATAGTTTATGCTGATGAGTAAATTTTAAAAACCCAAAACCCATGATGATGAGCTGGGTTTTTACATCACTTTTTATGCAGAAATATTAACATGTTAATGATTGATATATGAAAGATTAACGTTAAGTAACAGTGTAACTTTCAGCTGATTAAATTGATTTTATAAAATTGATTTTGTCTGTTCAAAGAGTTTCATATAATGGTATAAGTAGAGTCATGTGAAAAGATGAAGTCATAATGATTAGACTATACATACAGTGAACTGGAAGTGTTGCTGATTTATCTATCCTCTTATTGTTGATTAATTAAACCTTTTTAAAATTTTTATTTGATGTGATAGAAACAACTAGAATGTATTAATTCAAATTGAAGCCGCAAAAATAAAAAAATAAAGTATATATGTAATGGTCAACTTTTTCTGAGTACAATGAGATTTACATTCAGTGCCAGGCAAAGCAAGGGATCAAATTGAATTGTGAGGACTGAGAAAATTTTTTGAAAAAAAATTAAGCATTAAGTGATCAAATGATACAAAATGTAGATATAAGTGTATAGAATACTGTGACACACATTCTTTATAATATGCAAATATAAATTATTTCATATTCATATCATATAAGCTCACATACAACCTATAATTATAATATATATATAAAGGATATAGTTAATAATTTGCTATCATGTCAAATTTATAGGAATAAATGATTAATGCAAATTCCTTTAGGAGGTAAATTTTGGACATTTTTTTTTTTTTTTTTACTTTTGAAAGTGTCAAGGTAAAGGGTGAAATAGCAATGTAATTAACCCACTTGTAGACTGGCTACGTGATCAACGTGATCTATAGCAGACATCATGCATGTGCATATGTGTATATTTCACTTTGACATGTTTACACTCGAATACAATGTTATAGGCCTATATCTCATTACTTCTGAAGGTTACACAAAGTATTAAACTACATATCATTAATTGTCCCTTACCTGCATAAAATTTCCAATGCAATATTTTTTTAGAATTGTGTATGCTGCTAAACTATGGTGATGGGGAGTTTCACTTTCCATTTGTTGTGTAACATCGTTTCCAACTTGATTGACCAGGTGTTCGCGGCCACCAGGGTGCCTATCTGCAAAGTCTGTCACATCGTAAACCTTTCCCTCACTTAGAATTATGATTTTCCCCTTGTCGATTTCTTCTTTGATTTCTTTTTCAGTGTAGTAGATCATTGTTTATTCCAGTGATATCACGCATAACATCGGACCACAGTCACGGTGTGTTTATCTATATATTGGTCAGGCTAATGCGCGGAATGTTTAGTACGCAGAGGCTAATAGCAGTAAACTGCGTATTGGTAGATACGGTTCAGATTACAGTAAAAATAGACGTGAATAATTTGTATTTGTTTTATTTAAGGTAAACTTTGACATTTCTAGAATCAAGTATCAGGAGTTAAACTATTTATACGCGTACATGATAAAATTCAGAAGATGTCCCATATATTGAACCGCATATGCTGGAATTTAACGTTAAATTAAAGGGCGTGCCCAGTGTCACGAGATACTCCCTCACAAAACATGCTAAATCAGTCGATGAAAAAAATCTTACAGTAGCTCTTTTAGATAGGGATAGAGATTGTTATACTATTGCACGACTTGGCTAAAGATCGAGCGCCTTTGGAAAGTGTTGGTAAAAATAATAATGATATATTGCATGAAAAAACAGTGTGTGTTGGGGTGGTATCATGGAGACATATAAAGGAGGACTGACAAATGATCGGCCAAAAAAAGAGGGAGGAGATATAGTCTTTTATTTCGCCATACCTGGTGTTCCACTATAGTCTTCTAAATCAATTTCTTGTTACTGGAAATAAAAAAATATGTACACTGTACATGTAGATATACTCGCCCCGTTTTATTTACGCCCTTGTTGTCAGCGGGCTAATTTAAGACTGGGCGAAATAAGGCGAAACTTTCGCGAGTAAACGCAAAATTGTTGTTTCAAAATAGAGCATTAAAGAAAAGAACAATGAATGAAAAGTATTGATTAAATGTTAGATGTAATATTTTTCGTTTTACGTTGATTAATATTATTAATTCAAGCATGGGAAATTTGCATCTTCGCTAGCCAAGGGTGACGATCCTCGGTGTTTCTCTATAAACACCGTGGATCGTCACCCTTGGCTAGCGAAGATGGGGAAATTCGATTCTGTCTTTCAAACGACAGATAGTTTATATAGTTTATATTTCTTAGGTGCAATATGAGGTAATAATTTCGGTCGGAGCGTGGTCAAATCTATCTTTATTGGATTTGACCACGCCCCGACCGAAATTATCACCTCATAATACTCAAAGAATGATTCCTTATTCCTTAAATAGTTTAATAGGTCAATACAATTACTGTCACTCTATCTATAATGTATGAAACCAAAAAATCCTATGTGATGCAGAATAACCAAGATTTCCGGAACTGCTAATTAAAGGTTATGTTAACGTTAAACTAATATTTCCAGTTTTCATAAATCAACGACTGTTTATATTAATATCATATATAATGTGATATATCATATTGTGAATTTTGAATTTACTAGTTAGGTGTAAATATAAAAATTTACAATAAGTAATTTTGTATTAACACTTACCTAGAGCAAATTCAACAAGCATAATAATTTATAATGTGGCCGTTTCTGGACAATGGTGTCTAAGAACATACGATCATCTGTGCTACTGTGTTGCAGAATGTTATGTGGATACTTTAGAATTACATGTACTTAAAACATAATTATTTGTTATGTTTCTTTTCTTTTTTTTTTTTGTTCGTAGAGATTTTTTGATTTGTTTTGTTTGTTTTTATTTGTTTGGGGTTTTTTTTAGGGGTGTGTGTGTTTATTATTTCATTTGTCTATTTCACGTGTATTGGATTAATTCACTGTACTTGACAGAAAAATCACGCTGCAAGAAATAATTAGTAAACATGTCATGCTTTCAAAACACATCTACCATAAGCTCTCAAACACTTGTCAACTTAGCTGTTTGTACATTTGTCAGTTGGAAAGAAAAAAAAAATATAAAAGCAGAAGATCATACATGTAAGATAATAGTATACCCATTTTGGGCTCCCCGCTTTTATAAGGCTGTAAACGTGTAGGTTTGGTTTATGGAGTGAAATTAAATCCTATAACATATCAAATTTCTAGAAGCTATTCATTTTATTAAGTAACCAACGCATTCGTCGTACAAAGCAAAACTTCATGAATTTTCTAACACGTATAGACTGATGTTTGATTTGTCAAACTTGACTTATTTGTTGACATCATAAAACTGACCAGATAACATTATGTCTAGACGACTGCGCAATATTGCACGTGACCGTTCGAAGGTATTGCATTATGCAGCTGTTTTATGGTATCACTTTCGTCATGATACAGTTCATATGTACTCAAACACAAACAGAGAAAACTGATAGACTAATCTTTCAAGGTAATTAAATAGCGGGATTTATGATATTCCAGATGAGCATTAATTTTGTTAATTAAATTTTAATGACCACGCGGACCGGAAGTTGCATAGCTCTATCTTCACACGTGGTACCCGGTATGTCAGTAAAATAAAGTACATTTTATGTTTTTGTAGATACTATTTTAATAAGTATTTTCACTGAATTTAAAGATGATGATTATTGTACATTTTATTTACATGTTAAAATAACAGCACAATTCTATTCCAATCATACAGTTTTTCCATGTCAACGGTCTAGAAATTAAATAGGATTTTACAACATCTGGGTTTTTTTTTATTTTTGCGACGCTTTGATATTGGTCTAAGAATTCTATTTTTGTATTTAATTAATGAACGACAATGAAAAAGACAGACTGAAAGATTTCAGACGATAAAATACGAGCTAGAATATTTTTTATTGATAAACAATATCAATGGTCCAAGTAAGACAGAAAAATCATTAGATACCAGATTTTGAAATGTAGACACATGTGTTGCTTGTAAATTGTTGTTTTTCTGAGTAGGGGTGGAGGTCCACGCACAAGCACAGCTGATATAAAACGTCAGCCTCATTTAGCTCCCCCCTCCCCTCCCCCGAAAAAATGCACCCAAAAATTTATCTAAGTACATGTAAATTAAAATGGTAAAAAAAAAATGCATTTTTTTTTAAACCCAGACACACCATATATACATTTAAGAGCAAATTCTCACAGTTCATAATCTCAAAATCATACATATAATTATGCAAAAAATCGTGAAAGTCCTTCTTTTTTTTAAAAGAGGACCCCCCCCCCCATTCTTTTATAGTTGCGATGAAAATGACAGCAAAAGTTGAAATATATAATTATACAATATACACGTCATCAAAAGATAACGGAAGAGTTAACTCGGTCCTCAGACGGATGTCGTGTATCCGCCGTCCAGTCAATTATCAGTACACGTGTACGTAATTAGTGTATACCTCAGTGTTTTTTCACATGCCAGAATCTCCTTCATAATAAGCGTCATGAGTTCTAATAAATATAAGGAATTTATCTAAGTGCAATCTTCTATATATAATTCATAGTCAGTATCAGACCAGTTCAATATCTTTACTTTGCCATCGGAATCTTCCTCATTTGTCTTAGCTGATGTTGTAGTAGTCAGTCGTTCAACTATTTGTAGGTTTCTTTTATTCATTAGACACTGACCTTAAATCAGAGACCTATGCCCGTTAAACGTGTGTGTGTGTGTGTGTGTGTGTGTGTATTTCTTAAATTTAGAACTGAACAGATTGGCCAGAGTGCAAAAACACCCTCTCCCAATGATTAATCTTAAATTAAGTCAGGAGAGTTATCTTTCTTTCAACCTACTTTAAGTTATCATCACGAATTTTGTCGTTTCACAGAAATGATAGCGTTTATAAAAATAAAAATCAGCAGGTTATAGCAATCACTTGATTGGAATATGATACATTTTCATTTGAAAAATATGATATTTACTTGGCCGTACGTCAGTAAGTCATTAAAATTGTGATTAAACATTAACAGTGTTGTTTAGTTGATGTATCGAATTTATAAATGAGATTTTGTTTCACATGATGACAGATAAGGCACAATTGCAGCTGCACGTATGGTTGTGAAATATAAAATAATGACACATCCATCAAAACAGAAATCAATGAATAAATATGCACTGTGATGAATTTACATACCAGTAATGTATTGGTTTTGTTCATATAAGATACATGTACAATTGAAAAATTTCATTTTTTTTTAAATTTGTATACGTACTCTCGCCCATCCGGAAAGTTCGGAAACAAAAATATCGGTGGCAAATCTTCCAAAGATATGCTATGTCACTTTGAGTGCATTATTTTATATTATCTTATTTTGATAATCGATGAGTTTTCAAGCATACTTTGTCATGGAAGTACATTTGTTTTCTCATATTGACTACAGGAGAAAACTCTTTTCATAACAAATGACAACGAGTCCTCCCAGACCACCCAACAACGCCCCCCTATCCCCCCACAAGTTAATTAGATCATATATATAACTCATGCGCGGATCTAGAGAGGCTGGGTTTGTAGGGGGGTCTGCCCCCCCCCCCCAACTGTAAAATTCAAACTACTTTAAATTACATTATTAAATTACTAAAAATATGACTCGGACACCCCCCCCCCCCCCGGCAAACTCAAATAACCGTCGGAACTCAACTTCCCTTGGAAGTTTCTGGATTCACGCATGTAACTCCAAATCCTGTTTGATGTCTACACATAGTACAATGTATAACCGGTCCTGTCGGACGAATTGTAAAAGGTTCAAAAAAGGATGTTCTGATGTTGAATCTTATATCCAATAATTGTTTTGTCAAGGACACTTAATAAGTTAATCCTTAATTAATTAAGTTAACATTTATTTCACACACTACAAATATTTCGGTTAGATCTAGCACTATATATTTAGCGTTCTTTGACATCTTTGCAAGGCAGTTTATTGACTTTCTTTTTCAATTTCTTCCAATTAAAGAAATCTTAGAATTGATCGTTGTACAACTGATTTGTAAATAAAAAAAAAACAAACAAAACAAAAACAAAAAAACTAACAAACAAACAAACCAAAAAAAAAAGCCTAAACATATAACCATTAATTCAAACGCAAAAACACTTTGACACAACCAATTTCCTTATTCATGCACAGATATGCCTATATAGAGATATCTATTAAACGAAGGACGCTAAAAAAATCTGGCCCTGATTTCTGTATTTGCGTTAATAGGCTGTTAATTTCGCCATTCTCATTCATGTTCAGTCCCATGCTCAAGAAGATATAGAATTGAATTCCTGGCCGAGCGATCGAGGTTCTATCTTTGGGTTCGCACGTCCAGAATTGCTTTTCATTATCGTGAAGAATGGGTTTTTCATTATGCAGCGACGAATGCATTGATTTGTAATCAGAAATCATCATGTTTCTTGCTAACGCCTCTTACAAGACGAGCATGCTAGTGCCATAAACCTCCAGTGGTAATGTGGTAGATTTCTAATCTGATTTGACCAATCAATACATCACATGGGTTGATATAGCAAATAAAGCAATATTACTTTCCCATGTTAAGAAATTTGTAATAAATCTTTCAAAAATAGTAATGAAAAAGTCAACTTTGAATAACTTTCAAGTCAAACGCGACCGAATTGATAACCGCAGTGATGTTGACTTCATTAAAAAAAATTCTCTGAAGCAATTAATTAAATCAATAATAAATTGCAATACAACCCATTCGATGCACGTGAACAGAACTATACAACAGGGATTTGCTTTAAGAGTATAAAATTGTGCTTCCACTTCGGAATATGGAAAAGTGGATCAACAAGTTCTGGACACGTTGAAATATGAAGAACTATGGAGGAGCATCCTATCGCAATATCAAGCAACGCCATCTAGCGGCCAAAGGCCTAGTCATCGATCGACTGTGATTCTCAAAACACCGAACACTTTCAATTCGGACTATATATTTTTTTCATATACAAAAAGTGTCCACTGCGTAAGCGACCAGCGTCTGCAGAGCAATGGAGAAATCCAAGAAGAAAGATAAAATAGAAATGGACAGTTTAGTGGAATCTGGCGAAAATTCCGTCAAAAATTCCCCGTCGGGAGATGACGAAAAACAGAATCTGCAAGTTCCCGTTTCCGGACAAACGTACGGAAGTACTCTGAGTATAGGACCGGAAGCGTCCACGGCAAATCTACTGAAGATTGACCTAGAAAAGAAAATTAGCCGACATACGGGTAAGAGGTATTACTTCTTCGCTACGGGGAAATGGAAAGGGGGTGTATTTTCTTGTTGACTTAGAAATACAGTGATTCATTTCAAAAGAGTCCTTAAGCTTATTATTGCAAAGTGAATTCAAATTTGTTCGTTGCTTTGTATCAAGCTAAATTAACCGAATGCATTATTATTGTTACTTTGTGATTTTCAATCTAAAGTTAAATAGTATTACATGACTTATTTGTCATGTATAGTTTTTAAACTTAAGATTAAAAATGAGTAAAGTATAACATGCTTACATGAACAAATTTCATTTTATGCACAAAAATTAAATATACAATTCTCAAGATACACGAATAAACTAGTAATTTGTAAAATGTTTTTCTTCCACTAATTTGGTTTTCCGTTTAAGAAAAAAAAAATCTCGACAACAACAAAACCGTTGCGTGACAAGCAGATAGTGGGGAGTCCTGAGGTTTCCCATGTTTGCGCACTCCGGAAGGAGACATTGATTTGCTTACGTTCTAAATACAACCACAGAGAGCCTGTAACTCAAACGTATTCATTGAACATCTAGGGTTTCCTAACCCCCAAGGCTGTAGTAGAATCAAATCACTTAATCCCATCATAATTCATGATATGGAAGGAACGAACTCTGTGGATATCTATGTAGTGCATGTTTCCCAGAAACAAATTAATTGAACATAGGATACACCAGTCTAGTGCCGTTTAATGATAATAAGAATTTTTGCTTTAAAACAATTTCCATTTGGGTTTTTTCCTTCGTACATCCATGTATTTCAATTTGGTTACGACGCCGTGCTTTATAATATAGATACACATCATCAGACTTTCTGCTCTCTGAGCGAAACATTTCAAAATGAATACTGCGTGTGTTTTTGTCAATAATGCACGTTGAACACCAATTTTCGTGGATTTCGTTGTTGAAATGATTCACGAAATTTAAAGTTTATTTGACATTCTAATAACACTGCATTGATAGAATCACTGGCCACGAATTTGCATATCCTTGAAAACTGACAAATCTATGAAAACTAATGTCAACGAATATTAATGAAAGCACAACAGCTGACGTAAACCAAACCATTTTTAATTCATCTTTAGTTATTCCTTTTTCTAGCATTTACAGGATTTTTTGAACTGCACAAACTCCAACTGTACAAAGTATCATTGAAAAATACTAACAAAACACAGAAACTACATGATGTAAAACTTGATATTTGACTACGTTTTCTATTTGACGTTTTTGGCGGAAAGGAGCTTAATGCATGAAATTGAGTGCATCGCCAAATGTCACGTACATATCAGTATACACACACACACACACACACACACACACACACACACACACACACACACACACACATATATATATATATATATATATATATATATATATATATATATATATATATATATATATATATATATATATATACACACACATGGAGAAATGCACTTAATTAAAACTACGCTAATGTGTTAAAAATCAATATCAACCAAAATACCATACACGTTAAAATATAATATGTTTACAGTAACGACACTTACAATGTATAGAATAATAATTACATGTGTATCTCCGCGTATAGGTGAAGAACGGGAGTCCTGGGATAGCAGGGCGGAGTTTCTCCTGTCTCTGATTGGATACGCTGTGGGGCTGGGTAATGTGTGGAGATTTCCATATCTAACGCAGAAAAATGGAGGAGGTGAGCAGTTACGTCACATTTTTATATAATTACGTCACTTATTAAAACTTACCATAGCTGTAAGGCAATTTTTGCCGTCCTACCTCCCCCTTTCAACAAGATCACAAGGTGCAATAATGTAGCAATCTCTGGGGGGTTTTTATCTGATATTTCCTCTAAAATATACGAGAGGCCTACACCATCGCAGCTTCCACTTCTATTAACGAAAATGACAACTCTTTCTTTATGCTCTGAAATTTCTTTGTTATCCCTGGGTGTTTTGCTCTTTTCCTAAACTGCATCTTGTCAATTTTTATTTCTGGTTCAAAGTAATGTGCCCAAGTTTTGTCACCTGTTAGAATTTCAGACAATCGTCCATCCATACAGTTTTAGAGGTTTTTTAAAAAATTGGTTGAATATTCTTACACGCTGTTGTTATTGTGTCTTTTGTCAAAACCCTTTGGGTATCCATCGCGCGTTAAGCTTGTTCAGTGTGAAATCTTCCTTTTAAAACAGTGTGAACCGTCAATGAAGAATGCATACTAACTATACAGCTATTTATGTTAACAGTCAATTGACCATCATTAAGAACAAGTCTCTGAATTTTAGCTACAAATGTATCATTGCAACAGTGTTGTTCTCAATTGAACAGAACGAAAAAAAACTTTGATGCCAATTTTACCTTTTTGGGATTTTGAAACCCACCTGTTCATTTGCCTATATGACAAAGACAGTTGCCTGTAAACATAACACATTTCGGTGAATATTTGTTTAGAATTCATACAGCAGCTTAAAAGAAGCAACTGCCTTCAGTGTTTTTACCGATTCTTTACCATTCATTTATAATCAGGGTGTCTCGAACAAACTTTGTCTTCCAATCTCTAACAATAAATGTACTTGAACAGTGTTGACTGTTGATATAGTTCATGTATGTGGTAATCAGTTGTGGAATGGCTCAGTCTAGCAAGAAACCATAGGTAATAGTCATCTGATCGTTATTGTTTATTGCATAGAGTTCAGAGCATATTTCTTTAACAGATCTCTCTCTCTCTCTCTCTCTCTCTCTCTCTCAACGTTTGCATTTGCTAAGATGCTATTATAATACTATACTACTATAAACGCAAAAAGAACAACTACAAATAACAATGTTTAAATTTGCTATTGCTAAGATGCTACACTCCTTTACCACAAAAAAAACACCCCAAAATCAAATAAATAAACATTATATATATATTCGAATCTAAACATACTAAAATAAAAACACCACTCATTGTTTATTCTTTGATGTCTGTTTCTCGAACGAAAAAAAACGAAAGCATGCATTTTTGAAACTTTTTTATCTTAAATCTTAAACCGACATGCTTTTCAGGATTTCGCACAGGAATTGCATAATATATCGGCACGGAATTCGATGTTTGTGTGTAAATATGAAATACAATCTCTATTTTAACACTTTATTTGGCCAAACTGCTCTTTATTTGGCCAAACTGCTCTTTGCTTTACTAGCGCATGATTACAGACAGATATATCACGACAAATAAGAGGGAATATATCTTTCTGTCACCGAAAGAAGCGAACTGCATAGCGGCGCGACGCCCGCTCTTCAGCTTCAGAACTGCCCATTAACGCCATGTACTAAATAATGCAAGAATAATTAATGTATCCTGACACATTTATGAATTTTGTGTATTTTCTCCAGCACAGGATTTGATTGACCGGTTTTTTATTTCATATCGTCACGCAAATTAACGCTCTATAACAAATTTAGATTATATGGACCAGAGCGGACCTGAAAGAGAACACCAAAAAATCACACTCTTGGGTGAAACATGAAGATAACTTTAATTTAATAAATAATTTTTAGATCAAGTGAGTAATACTGTCATAAATAGATGAATAAATCGGTTATTCTTATCTTAAGCTTGTACTACATATTTTGTTTGCTACAAAATGAAGATTTTGACGTCTTTAATACGCCAACATATTCTTATTTTTGACCCCGGAGGTTGTGAGCATGGAGGCTAAAATATGCATATTGTTTATTAGAAGTTATGTTATCTAACATTGCTTTAAGTAAACAAATTTCTTCAACAAAAGACTGCAAATAACAGCTCCGTATTTTCAATCTCAGGAGCTTTTTTGATCCCCTATGCAGTGATGCTAGCGATAGAGGGTATCCCACTGTTCTATCTGGAGCTTGCGATCGGACAGCGTTTGCGGAAAGGTTCGGTCGGCTCGTGGAACCAGGTCTCTCCTTATCTCCAGGGAGTGGGGCTAGCTTCCGCTGCAGTCTCTTTCAATGTGGCGCTTTACTACAACACCATCATGGCGTGGTGCATAATTTATCTGGTCCAGAGTTTCCAGTCTCCCTTGCCATGGTCCGAGTGCCCTCTTGTAGAGGGTTTCAATTCTACCGTTAAAGAACCAGAGTGCGAGGTAACTTTTACTTATCTACTTTCCGTTGCTTGATGTAAACTATACATTCTTTGCTTGATTTCTAAACTAATTTTTGAAACTTTCATTACATAAAACAGTTAAAACTGATTATCCAACTCTTTGTACTTAAATTTACCAGGAAAACTGACTAAAACATATGTGAATTTTGCGTCTTCATTTCCCTCCTTATTGTAAGCAAAACATTTCCTTTACGAAGATTTAGACTAAATTGACTGTATAATAATGAGATATGTTTTTTGCATTCTACTTAAACCGTAAGATTCGTCTACTTATTCTTGATAAAAAATGACGAATGTCATTAATAATAAAAAGTCGACAAAGCTTATTGTCTCTGATGAAAATCAGTCAAATTTCTACATCACAAATTTAAAGAGATATAAGAGTAATCACAATAACAAAAAAAGTTACCAAAATATCCAGCACTCATCATGTTCTTGACTTCTAACCAATAGGACTGCTAATGGCCAAACAACTTATGACATATGAGTGGTGAGAAAATATGTTAAATAAAAGTGTAGATATTTAGATCTACTGACAGACATTGAGAAGTCCATCTTCATTACTATTTATTTATATCGTAAAATGCTTGTAATCAACTTCGTCTTGACATACTGTACTAGTATATTCCAACAGATCTGATGACGTAAAGATTGGGAGAGGTTTGTAGGGTTAAACTGATTGTTTTTAAAACTTGCATGCATCTATATTTGGTTGTTATTGATGTCTTTATTTTTGTCCTTCCTATAAGAGAAGTGGACCTACTACGTACTTCTGGTACCGCGAGACCTTAAACATAGCTCCATCCATCGAGTCCTCAAGCGGCCTCAACTGGAAGCTGGCGGTGTCACTCCTGGTCGCTTGGATCATTGTGTATCTGTGTATGGTCAAAGGAATCAAATCATCTGGAAAAGTAAGGCGCTTCTGTTATTGAACCCGTCGACAAATCAGGGGAAACATCAATAAGTTAGGCCGCCATCGAGAATTAAATCTGATATCGGTCTATCTTGATTTTTTTTTCATTGTCATTGACGCCAAATTTCTATGGTTTATTCTTTTCTTGGATTTAGTTTTTTGCAGATTGCATTTTTATGGCATGTAGGAGGTTTTTTAATCACTTTATCGGCATTGGTTCCAGTAGTAGATGTTTTTTAATGAATTATTGAAGCTGTATTGGTTCTCTACTTTCTCGAAAGTTTCAAAGGTTTTTTTTTTAATCACAGAATCGCCAACTGATCATTGATTTTTCTTTTGAAATGTTGCATGTTTTCAATGGCTACAATATCTAATAACTTTTTTACGGATATTAGTTTGATCTTAATAAACTTAATGATGGTATCGGCCAATTTTGTTCTTCAAATAAGTCACAATAAAGTAATTGTAGCTGTATTAGATGAAATGCTATATACACATAACAATATACCGGTATAACGACAAATTTTAACAGTTTAAAATAGTAAAAGTATATAGTTATAACATATTTTGGGTTTTCCCTTTACATCCGTTGGTATACGAGATCTTATTAATGTCCATTTTCAGGTTGTGTACGTGACAGCTACGTTCCCCTATCTAGTCCTCATAATATTTTTCTTTCGAGGGATAACACTGCATGGATTTGAAAGAGGATTAGAACATTTGTTTGTTCCGGAGGTAAAAATAAAATCAACAACCAACAAATGGGTTGAATGTAGAACTGCCAAGATTTGCTGTCTACGCGAAATTGATTTGAGGGGTCATCGTGTGTTTCAGAGAAACTTTATTGCTATTACATCTAATGTATTGGTTTGATATCAAAACGTCTTTAAAACGTCATTTTGATATAGACATATGATCAGAACTCGAGTTCTTGAATATTAAGTTGGACGAGCACCATCATAAGCGTATTGTCAGAATTGGAAAAATATATGTTTATCTTGAATATTTAGTTAGATCTTGACTTGGAATTTGTCTTATTTTTATCTTCAGTGGAGCAAGTTGTTTGAGCCGGAGGTATGGCTGGACGCCGCCACACAGATTTTTTACTCCTTTGGCCTGGCTTTCGGTTGCTTGATTGCACTGTCATCCTATAACCCTATCAGAAACAACTTTGCCAAAGAAGCCCTGATCGTCACCATCACAGATTTCTTTACTTCCATCTTCACCGCTTGTGTGGTTTTCTCCATATTGGGTGAGGGTCACTTATCAAAGTAAAATTTTCAATTCATTTATTTCTTTAAGAATATATTACATATATTGTTTAGATTATTTTGGTTAAACGTAGACAATTGTCGTATACTTCTTAACTGTTGACAAACCATTCACATCACTTTAATTTCGATATGCTAGATTTTTTTCTTCCACTTCTCCCGTTGTCATACAACATAACAGAATTTCAAAAATATTACTTTGATTTTTTTTTATGAGATAAACCTAACTACTTACGTAACCAATGTCTTTCCAGGCAGTGCTTTGATAAAAATATTACAAAATATTGGAATCAAGAGAAATTTTTTTTAAACGTCTTAATAAAGAATGTTATGTAATGAAATTTACAAAATCAACGATATTGCGTCTTTGTGTAATACATAACGAACCTAAAATGGAACCTTATTACTCTACTCCTAAGCTCTTTTGCGAATAAAGTTATATTCTTGTTTTGATATTTTTTTTTCTATTGATCCATATGAGGAACTAATTGATGGTGAAATGTATGTTGATGTTAACATGAAGCAACACGAAGAGTAGGTAAATTAAATATTGTGCATGCAAAGGAACTCTAGATCCACATCAATCACAATTAGTGAGTGATTGGTGCCATGTTGTGTGGGTGTTTGTTGTTCCTTCTTCTTCTGGAGAATGAATCGATTGTAGATTATTTAGAAATACCAAAATATCAAATTTTCGTTGCCATAAGAACAGGCCATGTTTGAAAATAACCAATGTCATACAGCAATCAATAGTCTTGTTTTTTTTCTAAATACACCACCCGTTTATTCTTTTTTAAAAATTAGTTTGGTTACAGAGTGTATATGGATTGTTAGAATTAGAATTAAAATTGTTAGAATTGTTGGAATTGTTTCATTTTATTTGAAATCTCGGTTTAATTTAAACTATCTAATTTAAAAGATAGATACATATGTAGGATGGTATATTTCTTCACCACTTTTCCTATATAATTCATCACTTCCTGAAAGACAGTGAATATTTTCATGGATTATTAAAGTAATCTTACCACATAGCCGATTCTTGCAATAATTTCATTTTCAATCGAGACTTGAAGAAATAGATTTGGATAAATTTAGAAAGGATTGCATTGGCCTGTACTCTCAAAGGAGCCCCTAACGCTAATTCATTTTGTTTGACCGAGCTTAAAGTTGAGTCTCCAGGGGCATTCCCCTCGCGTTGATCGATCGGTTGCTATAAAAGGGGGTGCTTTACTGAAGATTTGTTCCCCAGTAAGTTTGTCTTCTTTTTCGTCACCAATTTCTAGATGGATGGAAATGGATCTCTTATGTTCACATTAAATATTACATGTAGCACAGCAAACAAGATAGACGAACGGATTTTCGATATTTTACATTACATTCAAAACACACTCTTTTCAAGTAAAGATAAGTGTAATTTTTATATCACCATTTTAATGTACATGTATATAAGAAAACCCACCAGCTTTCATTCTAACAAAACATTTTTTTTCTCTACAAGGTTTCAAAGCAACCATGGCGTACGAAAATTGTCTCACACAAAAGGAGAATCAAACATTAGCAAATTCAACAGATACAGTTTGTGATTTCAAAACCATCATATCAGAGGTAGATTTTACCATGAGAGCAGATATAACCATCCTGCTACGATCTTAACGTTTTTGCTCAATTCGTTAATTTTCTCATTTGTGAAATAAATGTGTAAAGAAACAGTAACATACACGATATATATCGAGCTTTCCTTTGAATTTTCATTCTGATAAAACCAATTTAGCTTGCCTGTAATTTTTTTTCTTTCCAATACAGTCGGGCTCGGGGACTGGGTTGGCCTTCATTGCGTTCACAGAGGCCATTAATCAGTTTCCCGTCGCTCCTCTTTGGTCCGTCCTTTTCTTCCTCATGTTGTTCACCCTGGGGCTAGACAGCATGTTCGGAACACTAGAGGGCGCCCTGACGTCCATTAACGACATGATGCTGTTTCCAAAACTTAGAAAGGAAATACTTTGTGGTTTGTACCCAACCTCCTTACGTTAAATTAAAAAAAAAACCCAAACTTTTATCCTAATTTAAAGCTCTTATAGTTCTCAACTCTCAGAAAATAAAAGCGAGATTTTAAAATCCACGAGGGGTGCTTCTCGCGATTTTACGCGGATATTACCAAAATGGTTGCCTTTCCACATGCAAACGATTGAATACTGAAAGTCTCTAAAATTGTCGTCTTATTGAATATTAATTTATAAAACAGTAAACACAAAAATCTTATGCATGTACTTTTGGATATTATATACGCAAGAAACCGTCCTTGCTCAAATGAATCGTAATGTTATCGAAAACTTACAACAACAAAAAAGCAACGAAACACAAAACATTCCTATATACATGTACATGTATCTTCTTGACGGTTCTGAACTTGTAAAAAGGGGAAGTTGGATGGGGTTTTTTTTTTTGCATCTTTCCATGCATTGTCCGTATTAGTTCCGATCTTCCTTGCCCATCTTTGTGTTCAATAACTTTTCTGGCATCGTCTTCCTAGCGCCCTCCCTGACCCCCCTGTTGTTTTTTTCTATTACAGGTATTGTCTGTCTGGTCTCTTTCCTAATCTCCCTGTGTTTTGCCACCAGAACCGGTTCCTACGTTTTCAGCCTGTTTGACTCTTTCTCCGCCAATATACCTCTGCTGATTATAGCATTCATAGAATTATTAGCGATGTCATATATTTATGGTTTACAAAGGTACTGTGCATCTTTTTAGAACCATTTTTTTCAAAACAAGAGCTTGGACTTTGTGTATAGTTGTGTCAAACAGCAATGTGACGTAGGCCTGTCTATTTCATTGCTGGCCACTCAGCCATGGCTCTTTGAAATCAACAAGATTTGTTTGGCTTTTGAGCTTAGACTTTGCAATGTGTGTATATTTCGCTTGAAACCAGTGTCATTTTTAACACGTTTTGATGCTATATCCTACCGAGAGTCCAAGCTCTTGTTAAAATGATTCTATCATAAGCGTACCTTAATGATATTCTATCTTGATGCGCATTTATATAAATTTAATAAGAGAAATATTGAAATAAAATGCTATTTTAAGAAAATATCATAACGAAACATGGGTTAGTGGTTTCAAAAATAAATCTGCTTACCTTAATGGGGATGTAATATGGGTGACCATAATTGTTATATTTATAGGTTATGTGATGATATAGAGCTGATGATAGGAAGTCGGCCTGGCTATTTCTGGCTCCTGTGTTGGCGTTTTATTGGACCAATAGCTATGGTCGTTATTTTTGTTGCAAGCCTCATAGAAATTTTCTCTAAAGGAGTTAGTTACGAAGTCTGGAACTCATTAAAGGTATGTGATCGGCAATTTATTTTTGGAACTGTGCATTTAATGATTCGCAACCAGAAGCATCTGGCCATAAATCAATTTTTAAAATAAAGGACCGTACTACAGCATTGTGCATGTGACATATTTTTGTGTTTTTTTAAACTAATATTGGTGAAACTTTCTGTCATTTTATGCGCGGAAATAGACAAAATGTACATCTATAGTGGAAGTGCCTATTTTGTTTATCATATACTGAATAATTTTGCAGCGCAACAAAAAACAACTGATTTTTTCCTGCCAACATTTCTATGAATCATACAAATTTCTAAAGATGTTGTTAATCCACCGAAATATAAAGAATCAATTTTTAAGATGAAAATAGACAACGTTAGTGTTACAAATTCATTTTCCAATTTAGAATGACTCAATTTTCAAAAAAATTGCCCAAGTTTCACAATGCCCAAAAATATTTGGCAGGAATTGACGTAAAGTGTTTTCTTGTCAGGGATACACAGAGTTAGCCCCATGGCCCTGGTGGTGCCAGGTGTTAGCCGTTCTTCTGATTCTGTCGTCCGTACTGTGGATCCCGGGAGTAGCGCTGGTCAAGTACTATAGACTGATAGACTGGAAGGAGGAGGTACCAGCTTATTTCCCGGAGGACGAGTTGATGGAAGAGAGACAGTTTCAGCCACATATCAGTAACCAATTCGAAAAAGTTCTATTTGGGTTTAAAGATTAGGCACAAGTATGATGATTTTTAGTTAGGTATAGTTGCAATATATAGGAAAGTAAAGAAGAACACTTACCAATGTGTATAATTCTTGCATATTAGGAAAGACCGATATGTGATGTTTTGTAAATCTTGATTGTTTTGTTTGGTCTACTATTGTTTGTTTATGTATTGTTATTTTAATCATTGCCAGGACATTTGTTATTATGTTATCATTTGAAATAATCCCATTTTGCTAACAAAAAAATAGATTGAAATAAATAAATATACCCTTGTGAATACTGATAAATCATCCAAGTGTCAATTGGTGCATAAGTGTTTATAGATTATCATCTTATCATTGATACATTTACGAGTGTATTGAACGAAAACACAAGTAAAGTAATACAACACGTGTTTTCTTTTTATTCATCAACAACAATAAAGTAACAACTTTATGTATAGTTCTGATGAGTATAGATATCACTGTAAATAGAAACTAGGTACTGAACACTTGGCGCCCGACGCCCCTGACGCTGTTTGGGCGAGAAGAGGCGCTGTTTGGACGAGAAGTAATAGACCCTTTTGCAGGGACAACAGACACATTATTTGAGCTGTTGTGTAAGCTTCTATAACTTCTATAATCTACAAAAAATAACATGAAAAGTTAATCCCTTAAATCTCTTTGTTTATTATTATCAATCTTGGCGAGACATTACAAAATGAATATTAATTTCATTGATTTAGAAGCTTACGTTTTGTCGTCTGCTGCTTGTCATTATATGACGTCGCTTCCTTGTGTGTTACAATGGCACTTCTAGGTCTGCTTAATTTTACCTACAAGAAAACGACATCATTTATACGTCTAATACTCAGATTCTCATGAAAATCAAAGGTTTCTTTCCATTAATTCTTGCAATCAAAACTAAGGATCTTACCCGTGTTGGTGTGTTGTCATGGTTACGTGTAGGCGAGCCATCGGTTACTTCACTGTTGACAGTTGACGGTCGCCATCTTTTCTGTGATCGTGAAATAAACAAGGTTGCTTTGCCATCCTGAGTTTGGAAGACAAGACATATATTTCAAGCATTTATACCAAGCAAATTGTGAATATTAATATATATATTACAAATGTTTCTTTCATTTTGGATTAGTACCTCTTTCTCCGTGTCTCCTTGTCCTTGTGAGTGATTATTTTTCTCGGAACCTTTAAGTTTCTCCAGTTTCGAACTTTGCACGTTTTCTTTGCTTTCTGTCGTGTATGGCTTTCTATTGATGCGAATTCTTTTTTGAGCGTTTAATTTCCGTTCTTTGTCAATGGCCGCTAGGTTCTTGCGTAGAAGGTTTATTCTCATTTTGTTTGCAGCTATCAGGAATTTGGCCTGGCTGTTCTCTGCGTGAACTACGGTGTTCCATCTAATTGTGAAAGATTGGAATTCATGAGTCAGAAAACAACATACGATCTCCTAAATAACATTTGTTATGCTCTGTCCTATATAAAATGATTAGATTCATGAAACAATTTTTGCTTTCATGCCGTTCAATTCGCGCAAGTGTTGTAAACGCTGTCGTTAATAAATGTTTTCGAGTAGTATTTCAATTGCGGACCTTATCGTTTTTTTTCTTTCATGGAAATATAAATATCCTATGTAAAGACCATTTAACGGTTTTATATATCAGCGGAAATATCAAATAAATAAAATTAAAATCAATATAAAGAAATATGCATCAAATTTTCTAAATACTTTTACTTTAACTTTAATTTATTTTTTTTTATTTATCCTAAAACTTAACGAATCAACAATAATAATGCATGTTATATAAGTTCTAATGGATTTGTAATCGTAAGGTATAAGTGTACAATTGTTCCTACTCTTTATCATCTTTGGCAGACCGCCGCCGTCGTTGGTGCGATACTTCCTTATCCGCCATCGCCATGGCTTTCCGTACAATGTCGTCTGAACCCATGATGGCAAGAATCCCATTTTTCTGCGACAAAAGTTTTGAAGTCAGAAACTCTTGTTGCATATGTTAAGACACCACTTTTATATACATCTATAAAACTGGTGTGTGTAAATTTTGATTACGACATATACCATAAACGATTCTTGTTCCGGTTGTTCGACATCTTGTGTTTCCCAGGCTTTCTTCAGATGACGCCCTATCTCGCTGTTCTCGTCCATAATATTCATAATACTATCAGCATCTAGATTCTAAAATATCATAGAAGGTTTTTTTTTAACTTGAAAGAGTAGAAGGGTATATCGAGTTTACTTAAAAAAATAAACAACAAATAAAACAATCAAAATTTGATTAACATGGTCTTGCAGTCTGATTGCCAAACAATATTTCAGCTTCCAGCGAGCACAGTCATGTTAGATGCCAACTAGACAGTTTTGTTTGTTAGTATGCATGCATATATACATTTACAGAAAGTTGTATCAAATTGATAGTCATGCAAAAGTGTCATGAAAAAATATACAGTAACATGTATACTAGAAAAGACTTAGAATTCATCTTTTAAACACTAGAAAACAACAACGTCCTGATATATATAGATCTTGTTGACAGAGTAACTGCATCACACACTACTACATGTATGCACTGCAATCAGTAATATAGAGTTCAAACAAGGGAGACAACTTTACGCACAGCTCGAGATCTCCGACCATTCCTTGTTTCGTGAGTCCGCTAAACATTATATGAATGTGTCGTCAGAGAATTACATGAAATGATTTGAACATTGATTACATTGCCCAGAGAAGATATAGAAAAGAGGAAACGTTTCCAAAGGGTATTTTCAATATACTAGGGATATCTTGTTTAAATGTACTAAGTATACTTGAAACTAATATACATGTATTCACAAAACTTTCTATGCAACACATAGACTACAGTTTCACAACATGATGACTGACAAAAAAATCTGCAACATGGCGACCAATTTTCGCGACAGAGAGCATGTACTTCGGGGGTGGGGGGGTGAGAGACGGTAAAAGTTGGTGACAGTTTTCACGACGTTAATTTTGAAATGTCTTGTACCATGCAAATGTTCTCGCGGATAATGGACATTGTTTTTAAAGCATTTATTTTTTTTAACCCCCAGGATCATCAACTATTCGTTTCAGTAGGATGCCAATGGGTAATATAAGATTAAAGTACAGTTCATTACCAAACCTTTAAAGAGGAAACACAAGTTACATGTACATTAGTCAAATTCATTAAACGCATTACTAAGAGTACTGATAACATTCTAATACACACATACATTGTACAACAATTTCTTATGGAAAATGATAGTAATAAATTTAAAGTGTGCCGAGTCATAAATGCTTATATAAGATATAATTTGTAAAGACAACACTATATATACTTTATTCCAGTGGCTTTTCATGCATATAGATATTGATAATACTTTGTTGTATACACGGACTACTTTTAAAACACATACATGTACATACAATATTTCATTTCTTCAAAAGCAATAGTCTATACGTGTGATATGATTTGATAACAATGTTGCCAGTGAGCCGTTTACCTTTTTTACGTGTTTAAGAAATATTAACTTTTCCTCCTGTCAGCAATAAAGGCAAATGCATAAAATATCATGAGAAAAAGATGAACCTCAAATTCATTGATTAAGAATAAGTACAAAAAAATGTGTATGATGAAATAATTTATGTAGTTTAATGCAGTCCTTTTTTTATTAGTAAATAACCTTAACTTTCTAATACGCGGTGAAAATAAATGAGACATTCTTACTTTTGTACATAATTCATCTAAGGTTTTGGCCAATTTTGACGTCATCAGCTGTTTGTTTTTAGTCTCTTCGTCCTCTGATTCAGAATCTAAAGAAAACGATTGAAATTTTGATTACCACCTTTTCGTTCCAAACCATTCCGTAAATTAACTTCAATGATATGAAAATTAATTTGTGCTTTTTAAAGTGTCCTAAATTTGTTTAAATGGGTCAACTTTTACAGCACCAAGATTACGGTTGTCAATTTCACCTGATTCGCTTTCGCTGGATTCATCCAGCCCAGGTGACGTCTTTTTGTGAAAATGTGCTGGAGCAGTGTGTGGCCTTGACCTTTGGGATTGGCAGGACAAAGGTCGAACTTGAAGTGGGGTAAACTTGCTGCCTTTCAGGACGAATCGATACATATTCTCTGTCGTCTGCTCTCTACAAGGTACACATATTACATCATTTATCCGAGAGTACACAAATCTACGGTGCGCGACGTTTACAAAAATGAAGATTAAAGCGAAATTGATTGTTCGAAATGACACTTTTATACATTTATGATTCTATTACAGTACTTATTTTGTTCGTAAAATCTTTTTTTGAAATGATTGCTAGTAAAACATGCGATAAGTCAGTAATGATTATGCAATTTGCCCTCACTCTTCGGTTGGCGGTCTGTCGGCCACTGGGTGTTCTCTCATTTTACACATGTATTTCAGTTTGCCCTTTTCTTTGAGGGACTCTTTGATCCTGTTGTGTTTGTAGTTGTTCCAGACATGATTTTTGTAGCCTCGGTCTCGAAGTTCTTCCTCGCTGACAAATTCATGGCGGTTCTCTTGAAGCACTCGTTCCAGTTTCTCCGAGTTGACTATTTTAAGCGCAGTTCTGTAGCAAAATATGCATTGAAATTGATTGAATATTACAAGTTTTGTGCAGTTTAGACTTGTCTTAGATTTTGTTTCTAAAAATAAGTAAATTCATGATTTTAATGGGTATGTACTGTAAACTTAGTATTATACGCGTGCAATAAATATCCGCGAGATTCACATACAGCCTTATTTGGCGAATATTTATCAATGCAGACAATTGTGCGTTTCTCTATGAGATAAAAAAGTGTAATACTTCGTTTACAGTAGCCTATTTGGAAACTATTTATATTGCATTATCCTAAATGAACGATGACTTTTTTAACACTAAGACTGATGTTCCTGAATTTTGAAGTCAACAGATATGTCAGATATGTATGTGTTAAGCTGTTAGTGTAGGGTGGTTACCTGTGGAACCTGTAACAGACGGTTGGGGTGGTGGTTGTAATCTTACAGTAACTTCCGTCGTGGTCCAGTACACCCTCCTCGCCGAAAAAGTCGTCTGCCATTGAAAAGTAAGAAAAAATATATTAATGCTTCATATTTCAATGCATTATCATAATTGCATTTCGATTGGTAAATCTTATATATAAAAATTAATGTTCCGAATTTCTTTTTAATCTAATATGACATTAAAATAAAATAAATCTTAATAGGTTGATATCAAAAGAGGAACCCATTATAAACTTTTCGTGTATGGCAATTACCTGTCAATTAGAAATGAGTTTTTGATATTGCTAATTCTTTAATTGTATTGGAATGATGTATATAAAGCATTAGTGGATTTATATCAAATATGTACCCTTCTCCCTACAGCAGACGTAAAATGTTATGCTGCGATCCGCTTCAGGGATGTACACCTCTCGATAGCACTGAACCCGACCTTTAAACCATAAAAGTACATTTCAATTATAAAATTTTCATAAACTTGTATTGAGAATGACACAAAAATATTCATCTGTAAACCTTCAAAAGAATTGGTAGTACTAGTCTATTTGCAATTTCTCACATTAATGGGAGTTTTACATCTCTTGTACGGCTTTAATCGTAATTTAATAACTATATTTTGAGGTTTCCGGGATTTCTTTTTACTTTTGCAAAGGTGTTTGCTGCAATATGGTTTCAAGATTCATGGTATGGCTATTAATGGTTACCAATTTGCTATCTATATAAATGTTGTATGTAGTTTTTTTATTCAGCGTGTATTCATGTACGCGAAATCACTGTTGATTTTGATTTTGTTTGCAACATACTAGTGCACTATGATTATGAATGATTATAAGAAAGGTCCCTGGCTTACCTGATACTATGACGTAAAGGTACTCCGTCTCCTCGCCCTGCTCCATCAACGTTTTGTTTGGTGGATACTCCTAACAAATCAATTTTTAAGACACAAAATGAATCTCTTTCCCCTGATTTGAAAGTTTACATTTCGCCAATCAACAATTTAAATTGAAAGCAAATGCGTTCGAAAGAAAATAAACATGCTCTTAAATTGTTTGCTTTAACGCTAAATGGCCCAAAACAAATATCATACTGAGAGAAATTCGATTCCAAAAGCATTAACCTTTTAAGTGATTTTAATGTTTTACACAGATCGATGTGGTACTGTCTAATTTGGAATGACAAAACTCTTAAATTGGAATCTTACGTGTTTTTGGATCATTTGTAGAATTTTTGCTTGCACGTCTTCGGCAAATATTGAAAGAATGCTAGACCCTGATTTAAAATAACGTTGAATCTCATTTTTCAATATCGTTTCTTCCACCTCGATCAGTCTATGGAACCTGTCCCTGTCTATACGAATGAATTCACACTGTTCCTTGGTATACACGGTTGCTGGAGGAGCAATGTCCTCATCCCGCCCCTCTGCACTAACAATCCCGAGGTATTCCGCAGTGCCGTGGCTATAGATAATGTTCGGTTGGTAAACGTTCCGAGAGGACGACTGCCCCGCCCCGGACATATCATACGTCACTTCCACCGCACCGTGTACGACGTAATAACAAGACAGTGTGTCCTCCCAGGGCTTTTTCTTCACGTACTGAAACGCGTTATAGTTTTCTAACGTCACGCATCGAGACAACACGTTTTTGATGTAATCCTGTCCCTTATGAATCAGCTTTAGTCCCTCGACAACTGAACGCATTGTCAACATCTCTGACTTCGTAAAAGACGGGTCCTCATTTGGAGAACATCTGGCGCTTCGCGCCATGACGCGCCTGGCCTCCTTGGTGATGATGACCGCTCCCTGTGTGACGAAGAGGCGCTTGTTGAAGACGGGAGGAAGATCCTTCTCCTCTTTCTCTTCTTCTCCGTCGTGTTCACGGTTCCGTTCCATGGTATCGTAGAAACTTTTAGAGTTGGTTGCATCTTTCACAACCGTTAACATCCTCCTGAAAGAACATGGCAAAGTGGATGACTGCATGTAGTATTCAAAACATTTAAAGGACCTGTAAACTATGTATAAAATAAAATCAATCCAATCAGATGAAAGTAGCAGTTTTTGGTTGATTAATAAAATTCGGCTTCATTATGCTGTTTTGGGGTCAACATTTTTACGGTGCAATGTTTTTCCGATAATGAAGATGTTGTTGACATTGAAAGGATTTCCATTACTGAATCAACAAACAGAGTTAACATTGGTTGCAATATATTTTAATTAATTTCACACAATATCGTTATTGCTTGATTCACATTCCTCTTATTATGCATAAATTGACCTCTTTTTTGATAAATTACCTACATGTATTAGATATATTTTTATTTATTTATTTTAAATAACACATATATTCTTATTTCAATTAATCATAAGATATACGATGTTTTAAATTTACTCTAAAGAACATGCTTTAAAAATTTACCGAACTTATTTCTTTTTTTTTCAATTATAAAGAACTTACTTGCTCAGTCAGCACATAAAACCCCACGGACACAAACAAGAGTTAATATTACAGAAACGATGAGAAGATCACTTTTATATATAAGTGTAAATGTTATAGAACACGTGTAAAATAGATGGCGATTTACAGCGGTCATAAATACTGTCCGTTTTCATTTAAATATCTCCCTCTGTATTGATATGCATGTTTATTGCAGTTGACTATACGACAGATAGCGTATACCTTTGTATGCACACAACAAAGGCTTTATTTACGTGCGTTAATACTACCGGGATTACCTTTTCTTTTCTTAGTTAAGCCTTCCCCCAATGGTATCGTCCATCATGATTAAGAGTTATTGAACGTTGATGAGACTCTGTTAGATTTAATTGGAAACTGATATTGCTGAGCAGACCGCGTTCAAAGCTTTTTTTAATAAAGAAAGGAAAATTGTAAGTTTATCTGTGGAAACACAATGGACGGAGCGCCCTTCCTTTCATTCAAATAGCGGTTTCCTAATCCAATTTCTATTTCGTTTTTGGGTTCATTATCTTGAAAAAAAAAATTGCCAAACATATTTCTGGTAAACTCTCTCTTAATTAAAGAGCGTGATTTGCTGGAATTTCAATAACGAATGCAGTGATGATATATATCAGAAATATATTTGAATTGTGTAGGTCTAAATTAAAAAATTCTGAATTACAAATGAGGTAAAATTTGCCAGTTCACGTTTCAATATTCTTTCTTAGGTTTCAATAACATGTACTTCTTGGTATTCTTCAAGGGCTACTCCGATTAGGATTCTAAATCAAATTGGTAAGCTTGAGTAAGCGGATGATTCCTAAAAACCAAAGAACTTTTAATAGAATTATGATAGCCTTTTTGGAGTATTCCGGGCGAACAAAACATCTTCAAGTGTTCGCCATTTTCAGTCCCTAAGTTTTTTGAAATTGAGAATGTTTACATGCGCTTCGTGTTGAAGTCCTTTCATTTGAGATGTATCGATTCGTTTGCTCAAACTCTCATTCCACCGTCATTATCCGACATCTTATATCATCGTTATATTTCTGCCAAAGACCCAAATGATTAAGTAATTTCGACTCACTTAATCGTTTTTTTAAAGACTGGTTTTTCTACCCCCATTCTTCGTTGCACATTCAAGAAAAAAAATATGTCAATGCATAATAGAAGTGCAAATATGGAAATCATAAAAGGATCTAATAATTAAATCTCAGCGGATAGAATTACAATTACAAGATTTAAAGACCCGTGCAGCTATCTTATACAGACCGTGTAATTCGAGTGTATTTGAATGGTAAGTTTCATAATTAAACTTTGGTCTGGGGGTATAGAGTGAAAATGATCTTATCTTAAAATTCCTAATGGCATTTTGTAATTTGGAAGAACTTAGTTTTTATTCTTTTTGAAAGAGAGAACACATTGCATAATGGTGCTAGAAATGACACTCTATAAAACAATTAAATCCATTTTCAAAAGAAACAAACGCACGGATTTGTAAGCAACGATATATCCTAACATGGAACCTTGGATCTTATTGCTTTTCTCGTCCTTCTTTGTAAAAGGGTATCAGAGCGTTAGAAAAAGACATCAGGAAAAAAATATCGTCATCTTTTTTTCCCTGCCCAAGGTGCTTCGTTTCGTTAAAATCTGGTTTATCAAAATCATAACACAACAATCTATACTTATAAATTAAGACATTTTGCCAATAAACTACGAAATGCCTGTACCAGAGTAACTGCTTACACCTTCGATATTTCATCACAAGTGAGTTGATGTCCGTAGGCTATAACTGAATTTTGCATGATAAGTAATTATTGAGAAATAAATTTAAAACCTACTTTCATTTTCGATAAACCAACCCGAAATAGCAAAAATGAGAGTAAGGTGGTGGACACGCTTTGGCGGATCCAAGTCAGTAGGAATTTGCATCAAAGTATATGCTTGCAATGAGATAATATTGAATGATTACGTAAAGAGTGAATATATTTACTGGGAACTTATTTAGGATATACATAGAAATTAAGGTATGACAAGTATTCAATAAATAAAATGAGCCAATTCATTTCTTGAATGCACGATTTTAGTTTGATGGATAGAACTTTCCAGAACGTGGTAACCAAGAACGCGGGTTGACTAATTACTGTCATGGTGGAAAGTGTAGGGCGAGTTAATCATTGGACAGTTACCTTGGATCTGACAACTCTGATTTTAAGATATGCAAAAAATGTACAGCTCTACATATGTATGGATAGATGCTGTATGCATAAAACCGGGAAGTTGAACTGGTGGGGATGACATTCATTTTTTCTAAATTCTTATTTGGGACCGCGATAAAAGCTCTATTGAAATTTGACCCAAGACCAAAATTTATAAAAGATATACGACGCAATATACACCCACTTCCTAATTTGAAATTAAAAAGTTTGTAATAGATTTCAGTAAGCTGCACCAAAAAGAATAAAGGTCATGTACACATGTACATAATTCATTGTTTCATATTAATGTATAAAGCAGCAATAATGCCCGCGCTTGCGCGGGATACTATCTAGTATCAATGATAAATGAAGATATTGATTCTAAATTCATTTTTTTTTTACAAAACCTTGATTGCTTATTGAGGTAATGAACTTTATGTTATGCACAAGTTTGGATTGAAGATCGATGTACGTTATTTATGGAACAATAAATACTGAAATATGATACATAAGACTTCAGATATATTAATTTAAATCCTTGACAAAAAAAAAAGAACCCTGTTGATTTTTGTTTTCCAAAAACACCTGCATATGTGGTGACTGTGGCATTTTCCTTTATATATTATCTGATCATGGTGTATTCGAAGATAAATATCTAATCCAGGTGTCCTAAGGATTCAATTCTGTCATCTTAAGTGGTTTTCTGGAGTCGAGACTCGATGCATTCCTCTACGGGCATACTGCTATGTACTTAGAGGGTCACCAACGAGTATTAAAGGTTATATAGTGGTTATTGAAGAAATGACTCTATTGAGACATTATTATATTGAAATGAACTTGCATAAAGAATTTTCAAGGCGACCATTCCTCAAACACTTAAGACCCGTAAGAGGGTTTAAGAGGGCCCCACGAAACGATGTGCGTTGGGAAATTCTGTCGTTATTTTATTTGATAAACTGTGTGTTTATAAAAAAAAAATACTTGTGTATTGGACAATTCGGGACTTATAGTTTGTTCGTGTGTGCGAAATTTCATGTTTAATGAATGCGTGTTGGAACCGCTATAGAGACACGAGTGTTTGAGGAATTCATATAGGAATTTCCCCCAAATATTAAAATGAATTTTCAAACAAATATACATTGTAGATGGAAAATGGGTTTGTTTAAACAAAAAATGAAGATTACCTGCGTAGGTCCTCCTCTTACAATCTACAGTGTACTTAAAAAAGTACGTCCAACTTTTAAAAAAAGAAAAGTTTAATTTTCAAATTGAAATTCTATTCCTATAAAATTTCATACATATTTAACTTCGAAAATGAACTCTTCATGTAAACATTATAAAAAGTTTTGATTATGGCAAAAAACTGGAGTCTTAAATCATTATCAACAGAGATCGGTATGTAATGACATATTCATGATGTTTTTTTGTGTACATGTACTATGAAGCCAACCAATAATTCTCATTATTAACTATTAACTGTCTTCGTTTGAATAACATACAAGTGTTGCGCAATGGCCAATAGCCATTTGTTGAACAATCTTGTCTGTTCGTAGAAAAATTACATACATAAATACAAGAACATACTTCCTCTTTCAGTGGGTTTCAGTACAGCAAAAAATTGATTCAACCTTTGATATATAGTCGCTTAATTAATTACAAGATATAGATGAAAAGGCCGACTTACTCAGAATTCTCCTCGATTTCCAAGTCCGACATATTGTGCCTGTCTCTGAGTAATAAATATCACTATAATCACCCGTTACTAAGGTAACGATCCAAGATTTTCTTATACACAGTCTCTTCTACTTTCCTTTGCATCCAGTTCATTAAGAAAATATCAAAAGATCGCTTTAGTTATGCCCGGAATCAATGTTCAAAAATCCGCCTGGCAATATCCTCTTTCAAATAAATACCGGACGAAAAACCATAAATTAATTAAATGACGGAGGTAATTGAAATATATCTCCCATTTTTGGTCACAAGGATTTGCCGATCAATTGGAAATCGGTTGTTATCGGAGACCCCCGTTGTCGATTTTTCAATACACTCAAAATGTCTGCAAGATGCTACACACCGATAAACTATTCGATACCGTCAATACATTTTCCCAAATATTTAAGTCTACATTGAATATTTAGTAAATCGTCGAAAAACAGCGTTTAGTTCCGCCACAAGTTGCACCTTGGTTTTTAAATGTATTTTTTAAAAAACGAGTGTTTCTTGGGTAGGTATAAACGTACGCAATATAGTTTTGACATAAAATACACCCACAAAAAATGATCTTGCTCTCTCACGCTTTTTCAATAAAACTATCTATTAAAGTCTCTTTACAAATCATCGACTTGAATGGAATTAATCCCGTTAAGTACTTTACTATAACTCAAATCCTTCCATGCACAGAGCAACGTCGTTCTTTTCTTTGGAAAACAACGAACATCGGAGCCAATGTCGCTTTCGAGCATTCAATAATCGCGCCGTCCACTTTTGAAGGATTCTATTAGAGAAATGAAAGTCATAACATCAACAATGTTCTCAATGAA
The DNA here is from genome assembly GCA_020458035.1 of Magallana ariakensis. Taxonomy (NCBI): domain Eukaryota; kingdom Metazoa; phylum Mollusca; class Bivalvia; order Ostreida; family Ostreidae; genus Magallana; species Magallana ariakensis. The sequence continues at coordinate 22,473,423 of CM035814.1, read as the reverse complement.
AAGAGGGGAATTACGACCCTATCCTAAGCACGCTAACGCTTTTAAAAGCTCAACCCCCAAAGACACCGAAGTCTGTATTGTTATTGTTTAAATACTGGACTATATATCTGATCGATATCAATATCTCATGTCCACTTGATTGCTCTGTGATGACCTTTAATCGGGATATATGGACATGCAATTGCAGTATCTACGTACAAGTACTGTAGCATTATTATTGCTATCGTTTATTATCACTATATCATTATGTTATTTTTTCATATTCAGTACAAGGTTTTTTTTCCATACATTTGTGAACATACAAGCTATTGCAAAAGACCAAAGAGATTTAATATGTGGTCAATTATTAATTTTTGTTTAGGGGTGATGGGGTGAGGGTGAGATGTGCCCTAGTTAATATACGTTTATTTGATGCACTACAGTACCTGAAACTGGCATTGAATAGGAGTATACGTACACAAGAAAACAAGACTGTTGTATTAGAAGGAGAAACGGACACGTAGTATGATAGAGCGTATTTGGAGTAGAAGATCTTCTTGAGAAAATGTAGATATTGCTCATGTATGTACATGCATTTGCTTATGAAGCAAGTCAATTTAAAAAAAAAAACAACATATTTTGTTGACATTCTGTTCTTTTCATATAGATATTTCATAGAACTAGTAAACAAAATTCACCGAATTAATTTTATAAATACAGGTATTTCGTAAAACTAGTTAACAAAAGTCACTAAATACTCAATAAAACATTTCACCGAGATGAACCCGCCGCCGTAGAACCAATTTGCATTTATGTATTAATACAAATCACAAAGCAGAAAATGGTCTATTTAAATCAAATCGTTATCAGCCGCTTCATCATTATTGAAATAGGAAATTAAAACTCATTTTTAGATCATTTATAAAAGCAGCCGATGAAAAAAGCTGCCAGATATTGCTTTTCGATTGGGTGTAATAATACACCTCGTGAATGGGATTTGACTTAAAATGGCCATTTTATTAAGTCTGTCCATCATAGTGTATTTCCATTACGTTTTTGTTCGTGTGAGAGAAAGGCGGTGTAATTATAGGGAAGAGTATTCCAAGCTTTTCTTATTTATTTGTTTAATTTGATCACAAACAAGAGGCCCATGGGCCACATCGCTCACCTGAGGAACAATAGGTATGATAAAATCAGCTTAATGGAGTCATAATAAAAACTATCTGGACAATGTAGTATAATACATGTAGATCCTGTATAAATAAAAATCAATTTTTTCAACTGGATATTCTTATGTTTATTATCATTAGTCCCTTTTGTAACAGGATAATTTTATAGTAATATCACATGTTGAGCATTGCGGCTCTCAAAAAGATCCTAAACAATTGTTTATAAATGGGATATAAACCTACATCAAACTCTGAACCCCTTGTGAGACCCAATTGTCCAGGAATCATCCAGAACCTAAAATCTAAACATAATTAAATAATCAACTGGCTGATTAGTTTCTGAGAAGAAGATTTTTAAAGATTTACTCTTAATATTCCTATTTAAAAATTCCACCCCCATTGTGGCCCCACTCTTCCCCCAGGAATCATGATTTTTTCAGCTTTGAATCTACAATACCTGAGGATGCTTCCACATAAGTTTCAGCTTTCCTAGCTTATTAGTTTCTGAGAAGACGATTTTTAAAGATTTACTCTATATATTCCTATGTAGAGATTCGATCCCCAATTGTGGCTCCACTCTACCCCCGGGGGTCATGATTTTCACAACTTTGAATCAACACTACCTGAGGATGCTTTCACATAAGTTTCAGCTTTCCTGGCCATATGATTCTTGAAAAGAAGATTTTTAAAGATTTACTCTATATATTCCTATGTAAAAAGTTGATCTCCCCCATTTTGGCCCGACCCTACCCCAGGGGGTCATGATTTTCTCAACTTTGAATCTACACTACCTGAGGATGCTTCCACATAAGTTTCAGCTTTCCTGGCCAAATGGTTCTTGAGGAGAAGATTTTTAAAGATTTCCCCTTTATAATCCTATGTTAAAAATCAACCCTCCATTGTAGCCCCACCCTACCCCCGGGGGTCATGATTTTCACAACTTTGAATCTACACTACCTGTGGATGCTTCCACATAAGTTTAAGCTTTTCTGGCCAAACGGTTCTTGAGAAGAAGATTTTTAAAGATTTACTCTATATATTCCCATGTAAAAAGTCGACCCCCCCATTTTGGCTCCACCCTTCTCCAGGGGGTCATGATTTTCACAACTTTGAATCTACACTACCTGAGGATGCTTCCACATAAGTTTCAGCTTTCCGGGCCAAATGATTCTTGAAAAGAAGATTTTTAAAGATTTACTCTATATATTCCTATGTAAAATGTTGATCTCCTCCATTTTGGCCCGACCCTACCCCAGGGGGTCATGATTTTCTCAACTTTGAATCTACACTACCTGAGGATGCTTCCACATAAGTTTCAGCTTTCCTGGCCTAACGGTTTTTGAGAAGAAGATTTTTGAAAATTAACTCTATATATTCCTATGTAAAAAGTCGACCCCCATTGTGGCCCCATCCTACCCCCGGGGGTCATGATTTTCACAACTTTGAATCTACACTACCTGAGGATGCTTCCACATAAGTTTCAGCTTTCCTGGCCAAATGGTTCTTGAGAAGAAGATTTTTGAAAATTTCTTGAAAATTTTCATTAATTCCTAATTATCTCCCCTTGTAAGAGGGCTTGGTCCTTAATTTTCACAACTTTGAATCCCCTTAGGCTAAGGATGCTCTGTGCCAAGTTTGGTTGAAATTTGCCCAGTGGTTCTTGAGAAGATGTTGAAAATGTGAAAAGTTTACAGACAGACGGACAGACGGACGACAGACAAAATGTGATGGATAATGTGCCTTTTACTATATAGTAAGCTCTTTTCGGCAAGTGTTTTACAAACATGACAACCAATAGAACCACTTGTTTGTACAAAATAGATAAAACTGAACCAGTCGTCGCTGCAAAATGTTCCATATTTTGTTTGATGGTACACATTCGCTAGCCAAAGCATTTCAATCTTCTCTTGGGTGGACAGAAAACCTTTGGCTATAACGAAGATGTGCCACGACGATGCAGTGATGTGAAGATTGTTGTACCGGGATGGTACTGTATCGACAATGCCTGTCACCATAAGCGTGCTGGCCCTAAAACGTGCTTCTATACATCTAAACAAAAAACTAAGCATTGTATCGTGCAAACCGTTGAGCGTTATGTACAAACTGTCATGCATCGTGCGTAGAATCGTGCAATTTTTTCAGCATCGTGCAAACACCATACCGTGCAACTGGCGAAGTGGCATTTTTTTATGGTCTGTATATATACAATCGTACTGTTGTCTGTACACATGTTCTACTGTACTTACATATCGTTGCAAAACGATGATTGATTTTTCGTCACCATTTGGCAAAAGCGATTCTTTGCTTATAGAGAAATTACTTACCTGCATAAAGGGGAATTTGACGTTTCATGACGTCAATATTATCTTCAAAATTCTTTTGTGACGCAAACAAGGCCAAAGTTATTAATCCTCATGAGCCATTTCGCTCAAGTTATAATAACCAGAGCAATGCACATCGATATTTCGAAACATTCTTACATCTTACTTAATTTCTAGATGTAAAACTGATGAACATAACGCACATTTAAGCCACATTTAAATCTCAACTCAAAGTGCATAAGATTATGGTAAAAATTAATAATGTTTTTTGAAAAGATAAGCGGCATTATATGCACCCAAGACATCTGGCCATTGTCATGCCTCATATTACATCATAACCTCGTTTTTGTGCTACTCATCTTCAAGTGAATACCCAGTGTTAAAATCGTCTATTACATATGATTCTGACAGAATTCAATGTTGATTGATTATAGTCAACGGGGTTCGAATTCCCCGAACCGCACAACGAGGATACTGAAAACGTTGAAAATGAACGATCGAAGTTGTTGAACTAAAAACATTTGCTATAGACTCGCATTCATTACGATCTGTTGTCCAAACCACAAATTGTAAAAAAAATTATTTGAATTGATGTAAATTGGGGGAGGGGGGGGGGGGGTTCCAAAGAAAGGGAAAAACATCTTTGATAAAAAGAAACTGTAATTGAAATCAATTTGTTTGCGGATCCCCCCCCCCCCGAGACCAAGGTTTAAATTCTCACTAAGATAAGGTTGAACAATATGCTCCCCTTGATACTGGGTAATTTTTATACTTCATTGGTAAAATTAAATCGCCAATTTTGAAATCTGTTAAAAGGCTATAAATTTGATTTAAATTTTATGGGTTCTTTTTCAAATCCCTTAATTAGCGCTTAATTTGAAATTTTAATTTAATTCGTTATACAATGATTTAAATTGTACAAAAAACGTGACTTAAGGACATCCGGGTGAGTTATACAACAACTGGTTTTTGTAATAATATAACGGCGTTCATTCAACAATTGACTACCCATAAATGAGATATGCCATTAAAAGTTTCTGAGGGCGAGAATTTGGAGACTGGATAAAAACAACCTCTTGCTAAGTTAAGGTTCGCACAATTTAGAACTCAAAGCAATAAAACTTACCGGACCAGTTCCCATGGTCTTGGTTCCCCAAAAACTCGATTACGTGATCGCGGCGTAGGGGTCGTCCGTCGAAATCCCGGGGGTGGGGTCAGAGATAATCGTAACTTCATCTCAGCTTCTCCCTCAACCCCATCACCCAAGTCACAAATATCAGTGTATCTCCCCATATGCTTCGATTTCTACGGCCGTTTTCAGATTTTAGCTGTTACATGTACATATAGTGTTTCGAATTTTAGCTGTCTTGTCCGGCTGTCACCATAACAGCTCTGTTAAAAAGATTATCTCGTTATGCAAGGACAACGCGGGACCAAAGATGTCGCAACATTTCATTTTTGCTGTTGGTAGTATTTACTTAGATTAATGTAAAATCTCGGGTTTGTTTATGGTTTGGTGTGTTAAGCTAATTTGTGACCATTGTTAAATTTCAAAGCATTACCGCAATTTAAATCAAACATAGGTTATTCAAGGCAGTGATTCCTTGTCCGAGTAAACACAGTTATAACATTGGGTAATTTGTGGATTAGTATTATAGTTGGACTAACCTCTTTCGACTCATAGTTTTGATCCACTCCCGCATTTCTGCTTTGGCGTTGTTCAAACCAAGCAGACGACTTCTTGCCGATCCGCGCCGAAGTAACTCGTCTAACACTTCCTCGGGTTTTTTGGACATTGTTCTCACCAATTACTATTCAAACGCACAGAAGTAACTCTCCGAAAGAAAATTCCATCCAAAATTGACTTTCTTCAAAGTGTCCTTCTATCCAGATTTAAGACTTTATCGAATGTGTTACGAAAATAGTATTGAGCATCTGTTCATTATTTATTGTCCATCTCACGGATAATATAGAGGCATAGTGGAGAAATAGACTGTGTATTGGCACCTTAATTTATAACCCCCTGCTTTGTAAACGGTTTTTAGTTTGCCTTTTGTAATTAAAGGATTCGGGTGTGTTTACTCTCACCAAAGCTAGTTAAAACTTCAAAAAGTCAGGATACAGGTGAGGGATTACCTTTAATCGCCATGTTCGATTGTCTTGACACATATCTCCAATTATCTACGAGCGACTGTCAATATGGATCTACTAGTGCAGTCCTGGAGCTTTATACATATTGTTGAAGTCAAGCACACCCTTAATGTGCAGAGATTTCTACAGCCCTTGCTTTCCACTTACGACCCACACGCTGTCGGTTCGATTCGTTAGACCTAAGACTGTTTAAACTGTTTAAAAAGACAATGCTAATTTATGACATAGACGAAACCCATTTTGCCCAAAGCTTTGCAAGAATTTATAATTTACTACAGGTTCTTTTTGGGGAAGTACTGGATTATGTACATCAAATCTTTTTAGACTCTTGTGAAAATGATAATGAAGGGAATCACGCGCGTCTAAAACACCTTTACTTCACGAACTATAAAGTGTACGACACTTGGCGAACCCTCGTCAACATTCTGATATCCGTTCTACGTAATGACTTTTGCAATGTCTAACTTTTGAGTGAACACCCACTTTAGAATATTAATTCTATTTTATTTATTAAGCAATTGCAACGTCATCCAGTGCGTGTTCATGAATTAGTATGTAAATAATCACGACAGCAATGGTTTCTGGAACATCCATTCGATTTGATTTTAGTTGGAGAAAACATCCGAGTCGGACGCGACATTAGGTGGCAATAATCGGAGTGACATATACTATACAATTGTATAAACATATTAATTGGAATTTTACATGTAGATTGGATATAAGTACGTATTTTTCGTTTCAAATTAAAACACCAGTTTGTAAATTGATAAATTTAAGATGAAAAAGTCTAAACATAAGCACGTCTTTTTCCTTATATTCAATCTACATGACGTAATAAAGGCCTATTTATACATGAACATTATATGAATAGTGCCTGTTTGGGAGGATAACAGTTGAAACTGACACCCCGAGAAAACCATTGTCAACCGACGCGAAGCGGAGGTTGACAATGGTTTTCTTGGGGTGTCAAATTCAACAGTTACCTTCCCAAACAGGCATTTGTTTATTTTTTTATACTGAATGTCTTAATTTTAGAGAAAATTTTACTGCTTTTATATAGAAATGACTCTACGACGAACCGTACGCGCATAATTTACGCGCATGTAACAATTCGTTGTTACCCGTTGCCAAGTGTGTTGCTAAGGCTGAGGGTAATAGAACCATTATCAACTGCTTCGACACCAATCAGATTTCAGTATTGAACATGAAAGTATAATAATAAATATCGGTAAATGGTAGATAAGTGAAACTATGTCTGTGTTTCCATAATTTTTGTTTATTGAATTCGGAATGATTCCAGCACCAAGAAAAAACAAGTACCAATAGCACTACAAGATGGAATACTAGAAGTCTACTGCACTATAAGTAATCTAGAATCAAACCCCACAGTAGACAGTGCAAAATTAAAAGTTCATACATCATCAACATGCCATTAGTACAAGTATATACCATAAATGAACATTGGTGTAGTATTAAGGATTTCTAAAATATTTTGCACATCTGAGGGTGTACATTTTAACATTCTACAATATACATGTATCATTGTACAACATACTAAGAACAAATGATTTCCCTAACAATTGACATCCCTATCAAAGTGTCAATGCTTGCTACTGTATACAGGGTTATTTTCGCCCTGTGTAATTTTCGCCCTTCTACACTTGCAAACAGTTTCACCCCGACTTGAGTTCGCCCAGACACAGATATGTTTAAAAAGATAAGAATTTGAGACATTAGAATTTGCTCAGTCTTAAATTTGCCCTCTGACAACAAGGGTGAAGGGGCGGACATAAAACAGGGGCGAATGTATTCCTGTATATAGTATTACTTTCAAATTACTTTAGAAGTACATGTACATGTATGTGATTGCTTCTATTTTAAATCTAAATAAGTAGGGATAAAAAGATACTGAATGCAAACTTTTAAAGAAGTAAACAACATTTTTCTTATTAAACATGACATAATCTCAGTAATTATGTACAATGTACTTCAGAATTTACAATTACACAATAATGTTAAAGCTCATGGCTTCTCATAAGACATTGAAATACATGTTAATGAAATACCGTATATGACAAAGTAATCTCAAAGTAAATGAGATATTGAAATAAATATAAACACATATGACACAATTACTACAACTTAATCCATAGAGATCAACATAGAAAATAATTGCACTTGTATCACAGCGAGATTGCTCTTTGGACAAAATAAAAGCAGCAAAAAATCCTTTGGGAAATGAAGTCCATATTATGCATGTGTCTGAAATATTTGAGGTAGTTAATCACATGGCATCAAAATGGAATTTGTGGGCTTCCTGCAACTTTTCTTTCTTGTCTTCAACCTACAGAAAACAAGAAGACAAGGATTAAGTTGCAAGTACACTTGCCAACAGATTTACCTAAAAATTTTACTGCTGTGTGAATGACTATCCAGATAAGGAAATATAAATCAAGATTAAAATGCATGCACGGATCTAGAGGGGAGGGGGGTCCTGAACCCCTCACCCCCGAAAAATTTTCTGGATCTGTGCATGTAATGCACACATATTTAGCATACAAATGATACAATGCAAGAAAAAATATTACAAATACAACTTTTTTCTCTTGACAGTCTAAAGAATGTTATTCATAGCAATAAAATTTATCTCTTTTTTTCAGAGAGACATGACACTGAAATAAAATTCAACTGTGATATTAATCCTATCTATGGTTTTCGTCATATAAAGCAATTAATATGAAATAAGAACATATAAACTGTATAGAGTACAAATAAGGTAGATACTTTACTTACTTTTTCCCTCCAATGCAATATGCCCACCAGCCCTGCAATAAAACCACACGTCCCCAGTAAGGTAGCCCCTGTCAACATGACCATACGACTCGGGGTCACAAACAGCTTGTACTTCCAACTGCAACAAACACAACAGTGAAAATGTATAAAAAGACAAAAAAACACATGATCTTTTCAACCAATGACTGTTACAGAATTCTACTTGTACTTCCAACTGCAACAAACACAACAGTGAAAATGTATAAAAAGACAAAAAAACACATGATCTTTTCAACCAATGACTGTTACAGAATTCTACTTGTACCTGATTATTGATACATGTACCATGCGTACCCAATATAACTGAATTAAGGAATAAGGAATCATTCTTTGAGTATCATGAGGTGATCAAACATGGTCAGGTGTGATCAAACCCAATAAACCCATTTAATTCCCATCACTTGGGGTCAGCAATAGTCTGAGGATTAGGAATAAACTAAATAATAAACATATCCTCCTAACTATACACTTATTTGTTTTTGTTTGCATACCTGCTTGGATCATCATTGGGATATGGAATAATAATCAGCTGAGAATTTGGAATAATGGAAGACCAAGACTTTTCACGTATACCCTGAAATTAAAAAAAATAGTTACGGTAATGAAAATATATTTTTCTAACTTTCTTTAAAGATTTAGAAAAAAGACAAACATTTTCAAACTGTATAGATTCATGCATATCCGTTTATATTAATTTAAAAACTATGACACACTCACAGTTCCTGGGGGATTGGGAATGCCTGCTTCAATTTTGTCCACAAAGTTTGGAGTTTGTCCCAGTCCAAATACAGTGTACGGTAGCTGTAGAGGTGTGTAGGCTGATTGAGACAGCTGAGTGGCTGAAAAAATGTATCCCAGAATTCATTGTAAATAGATGCACCCATCAATTTAAAAATCTCTCTCATGCTTAGAACATACTTAAATATGGAAATAGATATGTTTCATATGAGTTAATAGGTTTCTGGACTTGAATTGCAATTAAGTGGCTTTTATTTGACACCAGTACAAGTAGTACTAATGTACTTACAAGTTCTTAGAAATTAACAAACATCAAAACCAAACCATACAAATACAGCTATCAAATAATCATACACATGTTTGATGAAAGTTTCTTGTAAAATTGTAGAAATCAAAATCTTTAAGTGCTTGGTCATAACAAAGCTTGCGGTTCATATACATAAATAACTGGTAAAAATTATTTGTTTTTTTACTTAGCTGCAGGTCTGTAGCTCCCGGTCTGAAAAAATTTGGATGGACAACCTGGGAGCTACAGTGCCACCCATTGAAAAAAATTGTATATTTATTGCGCAGAAAAATGTGCGCTAGTTTTGGACTAATTACCCTTATTTATATGCAAATTCTGTGAAAACAATTAGTACCATTAAATTCTTCATGCACTTAACACTACTGATATCGTCTGTTTACTTGGCTCGGATATTCTTTTGAACACCTTCACCACCCCATAAATTGAAGTGGTGCAGTTTGTTTACATGTAAAAATGGCGACTCTCGATCTCGATGTAAATTTAACATACTTGATTTTCCGAGGTCGTTAGAGTGTTTCGGAGAAAGTCTGAGGCAAGTACAGAGACGATATCAGTAGTAAAGTGCATGAAGAATTTATTGGTACTAATTGTTTTCACAGAATTTGCGCATAAATAAGGTTAATTAGTCCAAAACTAGTGCACATTTTTTCTCTGCGCAATAAATATACAATTTTTTTCAATGGGCGGCACTGTAGCTCCCAGGTCGTCCATCCAAATTTTTTTAAGACCGGGAGCTACAGACCTGCAGTTTTTTTTTACTCTGAGATTGATATCTCTTTTTCTACCTTTTATAACTTTTCTTTTCCACCCTGTATTTCCTACCTGTCCCTGTGATTGTTTTCCCCTCCACATCCTGAGTGGTGTACTTAACAACTGGCCCATACTGGTTTACTCCGTAAGGCTGTAATCAAAGAAATCCTCATTAATAAAAGTATCCCACGGAGAACTGGCCATTTCAAAAGCCCACTCAAGTAGCTAGGAAAAGCCTTAACAGTAAGAGTTTATACAGATGTACATGTTTGCATCTGATGAAACACATATATATGTGTAACCTTTGGTCTTAAATGACCATGCTTATCTTACCTCTCTATTATTAGGACAATTCCCAAAACACAGTCCACTTACAACTGAAAATGTAAAGAAAAACGATTTTAGAACTTTAAAAGACGAATTAGCAGCAAACAACATTAACAATTATATGATATTTGAAGCAAGTTTATCCACAGCTGTAAGCCTGGATATGTGGCTTTAATTTACACTTAAAAAACCCCCAAAAAAGTAATTCAATATTCATCAATTAACCACACTTGATTTTACTATTTTTAATCTTTTACTTTCATTTTATTAATGCGTTTCATCTATTTGCTATGCAGCATCAACTAAATATTAAGATACCCATGATTTTGAGGAAGTTTGCATCTTCTGAAAACTCTTGCTCCAATAAATGAGTATGGTATTTCTTGTCTTTGCTGTATGTAGTCAAAATTATGTCCAATATGCCCTGAATAAAGATCAAAATGTATGCAATACATATTGAAATATCAAAGTACTATATACTAATAAAATCGACCATAATCTTCTTCATCAACTGATTAGAATGTTCATAAGATCTTAGTACATTTGAAATCAAGTTTTTTTATATACCAGTATTTGTTACAGTCATATATTAGAATTTAATTTGCACTTAAGACCCAACAACTGTAAGATTGTCACATTTATTATGTACATTAATTCTGTATTTTCTACAAGTATTTCAAACAAAATTGCTAAGGCGAATAAATACGGCAATACAGACACTAGGTTTACAAGAAGCCTTACATTTTCTCTGTAGTCAAAGAATGCTGGGTAAACGGCTAAATCGGCACTGGAATGGAGGGACAAATCCCACCGGACATTGAACGAGCGACCCAGGCCATTACAGGCAGCATCACTACAGGGAACGTTCTGTAGGATAAGGGCCTTTCTGGTCAGGTTCCTGAAAACAAATACAGAGATGTAGATCCCTATGCATGTAACATTTGTACTGTGAACAGATTAAAACCTACAAGTTTAAAACAGCCATATTTTTTTAGAAAAAAATATTTACCATATAAGTACTGCATGTTCATATAAGATATACATGTATCTATAGGTTATTGACTGAATATCAAAAACTACGTCTGCCTAAATGTTTTGTATGGTAAAGGGTACTATTAAAGCTTGTGTGGTCCTTATTTACATGAAGACCAAATCAATGATGCTTTAAAGAATAAAAAACAATACACTTTATTCTAAGTCAATAATTATTACATTTTTAAATCCATGTAAATGAGCATATTCTACATTTCTAGTGAGAACAAGCCCTATTTTCTACATGCAATTAAAGTAAATGCAAGCCCCTACCCTTTACTATCTGAAGATTGTAAAACAACTAGCATGTCTAGAAATCCATCCAGGTTGTAGTCCCCAGTCCTGAGAGTGATGGGGGCACCATCCAGACCCTTGCTGGGAGGAACAAAGCCCCAGTCCTGGCTCCCTGCCTTAAAACTTATAGGTAACTTTGTCCACTGGAAAGAAAAAGCAAAGCTGTAGAACCCTGTTCTAGGTTTAGGAGCTTGTTTGATATTTCAAAACTGAGAAAAGATTTCAATATCCAAAGATGCATGAAGATTGAACTACCGACTCCTCATTTTTAATTAACTGCAGATATGCAGTGTTCGAAACATCAATGTTTGAAACACAAAGTTCAACTGCATATCTATTACCGGCAGTTGTGCTGGTGTTCATAAATATTGGCAATAATATGCATCATAGTATGCATTTCATAGATCGACTCAACCACCAAATCCACAAAAATTACCATTCCTGGTTCTTCTTTTTCTATATACCAGTGTCATATAATATTTTTGATAACGCAAAATATTGAACCCGGTGTCATATAATATTTTGATACCGCGAAATATTGAACCCGGGTTCAATATGTTATGTGATATAATAAACCCAGATTCAATATATCGCTGCGAAATATTGAACCCCCCTATAAAATATTGAACCCCGGGTTCAATATATTATGGCTGCGATATATTGAACCCCCCACTAATTTTTATTGCAATTGAAGAGGGGGTTCAAAATATTATGGCTGCGATATTTTGAACCCCCCTCTAATTTTTATTGCTATTGGAGAGGGGGTTCAAAATATTATGGAGGCAATATTTTGAACCCCCTCTAATTTCCAATTCCCAATGGAGAGGGGCTTCAAAATATTATGGCCGCAATATTTTGAACCCCCCTCTAATTTTCATTGTTATTGAAGAGGGGGTTCAAAATATTATGGCTGCGATATTTTAAACCCTCTCCAATTTCCCATTCCCATTTGAGAGGGATGTTCAAAATATTATGACCGCGATATTTTGAATCCCCCTCTTATTTTCATTGCTATTGGACAGGGGGTTCAAAATATTATGGCCGCAATATTTTGAACCCCCCTCTAATTTTCATTGTTATTGGAGAGGGGGTTCAAAATATTATGGCTGCGATATTTTGAACCCTCTCCAATTTCCCATTCCCATTGGAGAGGGATGTTCAAAATATTATCCCCCTCTTATTTTCATTGCTATTGGACAGGGGGTTCAAAATATTATGGCCGCGATATGTATTGAAACCCCCTCCTATTTTCAATTCCAATTAGAGAGGGGGTTCAAAATAATATGGCTGCAATATTTTGAACCCCCTTCCTATTTCCAATTCCCATTGGAGAGGAGGGTTCAAAATATTATGGCCACGATATTTTGAACCCCCCTCTAATTTTCATTCCTATTGGATAGTGGGTTCAAAATATTATGGCTGCCATATTTTGAACCCCCCTCCTATTTTCAATTCCAATTGGAGAGGGGGTTCAATATATTATGGCTGCCATATTTTGAAACCCCCTCTAATTTTTAGTGTTATTGGACAGGGGATTCAAAAAATTATGGCCGCAATATTTTGAACCCCCCTCTAATTTTTAGTGCTATTGGAGAGGGGGTTCAAAATACATGTATTATGGCTGCCATATTTTGAACCCCATCCTATTTCCAAATCCCATTAGTGATGGGGGTTCAAAACATTATGGCCGCAATATTTTGAACCCCCCTCTAATTTTCATTGCTATTGGAGAAGGGGTTCAAAATATCACAGCCATAATATTTTTCAATTCCCATTGGAGAGGGATGTTCAAAATATTATGGCCGCGATATTTTGAATCCCCCCCCCTTTTTTTTCATTGCTATTGGACAGGGGGTTCAAAATACTAGGCCACGATATATATTGAAACCCCCTGCTGTTTTCAATTCAAATTGGAGAGGGGGTTCAAAATATTATGGCCGCGATATTTTGAACCCCCCTCTATTTTTCATTGCTATTGGAGAGGGGGTTCAAAATATTATGGCCACGATATTTTGAACCCCCCTCTAATTTTCAATTCCCATTGGAGAGAGGGGTTCAAAATATTATGGCCGCGATATTTTGAACCCCCCTCTATTTTTCAGTGCTATTGGACAGGGGGTTCAAAATATTATGGCCGCCATATATATTGAAATCCTCTCCTATTTTCAATTCAAATTGGAGAGGGGGTTCAAAATATCATGGCCGCGATATTTTGAACCCCCCTCTATTTTTCAGTGCTATTGGAGAGGGGGTTAAAAATATTATGGCTGCGATATTTCGAACCCCCATCCTATTTCAAATTCCCATTGGAGAGGGGGGCTCAAAATATTATGGCTGCGATATTTTGAACCCCATTCTAGTTCTAATTCCAATTGGAGAGGGGGTTCAATATAGTATGGCTGCATTATTTTGAACCCCCCTCTAATTTTTATTACTATTGGAGAGGGGGTTCAAAATATTATGGCCACGATATTTTGAACTTCTCTCTTTTTTTCATTGCTATTGGAGAAGGGGTTCAAAATATTATTGTTGCGATATTTTGAACCCCCCTTTTTTTTAAAGTGCTATTGGAGAGGGGGTTCAAAATATTATGGCTGCGATATATTTGACCCCCTCCTATTTCCAATTCCCATTGGAGAAGGGGGTTCAAAATATTATGGCCGCGATATTTTGAACCCCCTTCTATTTTTCAGTGCTATTGGAGAGGGGTTTCAAAATATTATGAGCGATATTTTGAACACCCCTCTCCAATGGGAATTTAAAATTGGAGGGGGGTTTAAAATATCGCAGCCTTAATATTTTGAACCCCCTCTCCAATAGCAATGAAAATTAGAGGGGGGTTCAAAATGTTGCAGCCATAATATATTGCACCCCCTCTCCATCGGAATTGGAAAAAGGAGGGGGGTTCAATATATCACGGCCATAATATTTTGAACCCCCCTCTCCAATGGGAATTAGAAATTGGTAGGGGGTTCAAAATATCACAGCCATAATATTTTAAACCCCCTCTCCAATGGCAATGGAAAGTAGAGAGGGGTTCAAAATGTCGCAGCCATAATATATTGAACCCCCTCTCTAATGGGAATCGGAAATAGGAGGGGGTTCAATATATCGCAGTCATAATATTTTGAACCCCCTCTCCAATAGCAATGAAAATTAAAGGGGGGTTCAAAATATCGCGGCCATAATATTTTGAACCCCCTCTCCAAAAAGAATTGGAAATAGGTTGGGGGTTCAAAATATTGCGGCCATAATATTTTGAACCCGGGGTTCAATATTTTAGGGGGGGGTTCAATATATCGCAGCGATTTATTTTGAACCCGGGTTCAATATATCGCGGGGTTCAAGATATTATATGACACCGGTACATGTATATACCAATATACTTACAGGTGAGATTCTGTTGCTGAGGTACAAATATATGAAACTTTTGGTGCACAAGTCATCATCACAAACGGGAAGAAGGATTTCAATGTTAGAATCTGAAACCAATATAAGGACATGAAAGAAAGACAATTGCACAAGAAAAATGACTAATTTTTTTTAACTACAAAAAATTGACAAAAAAATTATCACCTTGATTTCCAAAATCGGCAAAAACTGGTTGTCCTATAACTTTTTTATCTGCAAACTCATCCATCGTAATATTATTGGTATTTGTTAATTGTCCATTCTAAAAAATGTATGATAAAGCTTGTTTTTGTTAAATCACAATTCAAAATGTAGTACCGGTAGTTTTTGCTTTGTGCGCTAAAAGATTTTTCAGAGTAAAAATACATACAACATTCATCCACACTTCAAGCTGCCTTTTACCATCCTTCTGAGACATCACACAGAAATCTGCAGAAACAATGACCAAGGGTACAATGTGTATACAAGTATTTGATTATATACGAGGGTTGTTCGGAAATTATCGAGACATTTTCTCTTATTTCCTTGGGAAAAAAGATAAATCCTTGACATTTCACCAAAACGTACTCCAGGATAGAGTTTATCAATGTGAAAAGTCATAGGTCATTCCTGGTAAACTGACCAACTTGCCTTCGTCCAGTGACCCAGCGCAACCGCAAACTTACCGCAACGTCATCTTAACGCTTCTCATTGATCGTATGTTTTAAACAACTAACAAACAAAGGGAAATTATAATTAATTTTTCATTTCTAACTTTTGTTTACATTTCAATATGTAAACATTCACATATTCTCTCCATTCTCGATTTTGTGAGAAAAAAAACTGGGTTATTTTTAACCGAAAGTCAAATTACTGTGAAATGTCTCCTGCAGTTCTGTGTTCATATTTTAGAACTGTTGACATCAGTTAGTCTGTGAAAAGTTTTTGATATTTAGTCACTTTGTCTGCATTCTAGCTAAACAATTAGTGAAAAAAGACGATAAACTGAAGCCATTTATCCCTTGCCATCGTATATTTTATGTTTAAGCAATTGATTGCCCTGAAAAGGGTTTATTTCCAAAATTTCCACCAATTTGATATCTATTCGCTGCGCCGCCTTTACGTCAAAATTCAATTTACCGTCGTTGTAAGATATCTATTGCTTGGTAAATATATCTGTACCATATCCGTATTTCAACTCGAACACAAGTGAAACTTGATCAAAAGTCAGTAACAATGAATAGCAAAATGAACATATATAATCTGATTTCTTTTATTATAAAATGTAAGTTTGCAGACACTTAGATAGACGATGTTTTAGTTTTATTATTCTCTGAGTTTATGCTTGCGCCGGGTACCCCGACCACCGATTTGTTTATCTACCATTGTAAACAAAATATTAAACATTTTTTAAATATTATTTTGTTTAAATATTTGTTAAGGTTTCAATAATGTTCATGCCAATTTTCACTCTAATTCGTGACTTAGAAAGGGAAATATCCATGTTGTCTCAATAATTTCCAAACAACCCTCGTACAGTTGAACATTATTTTTTGAAACTTGATTGAACAGAGAAAAAACCCTTGCAATTTATTGTAGTATTCTGTTCTGTTATATTGAAATAAATAGTAGTTGGGATATCCAACTCACTGAGACATACCCATTGTATATGAGACATCAATATTCATGATATCAAGTTTAATTGTTACTGAACTTCGTTTTCATTCCATACCTGCTGCCAAGTTTCCATCAAAGTCCACAAATGCCCCTGCTGTTGGATGAGTTAGAGCTGGGAGGCTGCCAGGTACTGGCTGCACTGTATAATTCTTGGTGTCTTTACTACAAAAAAAAAAACACTCCAAGGGAAATCCATCTG
Organism: Magallana ariakensis; assembly: GCA_020458035.1. NCBI lineage: Eukaryota > Metazoa > Mollusca > Bivalvia > Ostreida > Ostreidae > Magallana > Magallana ariakensis. The sequence continues at coordinate 22,456,257 of CM035814.1, read as the reverse complement.
AATAGACTAAAAAAATTTGACTGGGTTGGGGTCTTGAGGAAGTTAACTCAATACTTTATGTAGTTAACAAATAATTTACATCACGTTTTCATATCAAGAATCAAAATGAATAAGAACAACAAACTGTATACGGCGTATAGGAGATTGGTATTTATTAGATCCAACTCACATTGTGTTGAAGGCAAATTACATGCACATCATATTCATATGATATTCATATGATATTCATATGGGTGCCAACTGCCATGTACATGTATGGCAAAATTTTTTTGTGCCAATCATACTTTTCACACATTTCAATCAGAATTCATGTAAGTATTTGCTTTAGAAATTGACTTTCAGTCTCCTCATCAAAATAAAATAAAACTCACTGAAAGATCCAGTACTGGCGGATTCCACCAGAGTTCTCTCCCATTAAATCTGGAATCATGTCTCCATTCATACTGACAAAATAAGTCAATGAAAAGAAATTATTTATCTACATTAAACTTTATTTTCTTTTTATCCTGACAACCCAAAATGTAAGATAAACATAGTTACTATTATTGATTTGAAAAATTATAAACTTGGTTAACTAACTTTATCATTACTTTCATATACATGTATGCTGTAAACACTTTCATATGATTTAAATTACATTTAATTTGTGGCATTTTTATTCACATGTAATTTCTAAATTCAGGAGACTCAAAACTTGCTTAATTAAATCACATTTCTGGATTTACCTTGCAGGTGGTGTTTATAGATAAAGTTTACTTTCAAATGAACTTACTCCAATACTGAGGGCTGGTCATTTAGCAATTCACTGATGCATAGTTTATCACTGTGATCTGAAAGAGAAAAGTATTGAAATCTTCTGGCAAGAAATATATGGATCCTCATAGTCATACACACTCAAATAACATGAGTAATCACTGGTCATATTCCATGTATTATTTTATATATCATCAAGTGTAATTAAAATGTCTCTTGTATATAAATCTCCTCTTTTGCAGTCAGGGGTGGGTTGTCAACCTTCATGGCCGATGCAAGGTATATTTACCACTGTAAAGCAGTGTGAGACGTATGTAGTAAAGAATTTTTGCTCCCAAAATATACATATGCATTTGCTATTATGATCTGTGATTTAGTTCCTTAAAATAAACAGACTAAAACAAAGCATTGCATATTTTAAAAAATATATTTCAATACTATATAAACATGGAGTACACAGGAAATTAATATTTGTACAGGCCATTAGTAACAATAAGGAACTTTTGGTCTACTCAGAGCCTCTATAGTATATAGCACAAAAATATGTGTAACAGAGATTTATATATCATATAAACACTTCCACAATGAAAACTGCACCTAATAAACAGCTTTCATAAAATGTGAACATGTGTGACATCTGTTCTAGATGTCAGCTATAGTAATTTGATTTAGCATAAGTGGGTAGGTTTTTTTTTTTCATGTACCTAATATGCTTCCTTTGGACAAAGAGCCCCAATATACACAGCCATTAACTGCAGGGTTGGAGGCTGGCAGCTTTTGAGTCGTTACAAACAAGTCCATCTGTGTATCTCCATTGAAATCTGCAGGCACAACACTAGTGAACACATCCTCAGAACTCGACGTTAGGAGTACTGTCTCGGTAAACTTAAATTCTGTGGATGTTCTGTCTGAGGTAGCAGTGAAGAGTTTGATGGTTTTACCTTGAATGAGTTTAAATCAAAAGAAAACAAAATGTTTCAGATAAACGTTTAAGATGTTTATAGGCATTAAATGATCACATTACAACAAATTTATTACTGGCAAACTCATAAACCCTAAAAAATAACAATTACATGTATATTCATTATTTATATCATATTTATTTCACATTAACATTGATATGAACTGGCGTGCAACCAGTTATCACCAAGTACCATTTTTCTCCAGTGCATTGTTACGTCATTTTATCAACACATAAAACTATATATATAAAAATTACATAACAATGCACTAGCTGGCATGAAATGGTACTCGGCGAAAACTGGTCGCACTCCAGTAGTCAAGAATTTATTTATCATTCTTTTTTAAATGTACATGTAACATAACATTTTTAAAAAGAGACCTCCTTCCAAAAAAAAATAATTCAGAGAAATAAGCAAAAATACACATTTTTAAGTGGGTGTATTAATACCGAGCGCAGCGAGAGGCGGGCTTTGCCTGCCTCGCGAAGCGAGGCTTAATGGTAACAAATAAGGGCTGAAAAATTTTCTTCCAGCTCATGGGCGCCTCCATTTTGTTCGACAAAGTTAACTCATTCGTTAAATGAGTGGTGCTTTTCTATGTTTATTGTCCATTAACTCTATTAAAAACTTTTCAATTAAAAAAATTCCTTTCAAAGGAAATTAAGTACTATGCATACCAGATAAGTTATCAAAAGTGCTTTAATCAGAAGGTAAGACTAGTCTTACGTATGTCTCATCAAATTATTAGATGGAAAATAAAAACATTAACATCAAGAAACCGATCTTTTAGATATTGAATAAAGTATAAATAGAAAATTTATCATTTTTTAAATGGATAAGCATCAAAAGAAATAAAAAATTCTCGGAATCACATACTTTTCTTCGGCTATTTCCGAAGACATAACTTTAACGTTTTATTATGAAACATGACGTCATAATGTTGACTGAGCACACGACGTTTAGTTTACCTTTGGCTTACGATTTGAGTAGAAAGGCAGATCCTAGTACTGTCTGCGTATCAAACCTTAAAAATCAACGCTCGGCCCAACGGTAACACCGTTTACATATTAAACAGGGATACACATAAGAATGATTACCAATTTTGATTATTTGCCTTCAGAAAAAAATAATAACAGATGTAAACTATCCAAGAACCATGCTCTTTTGGTGCTTGGGTCTTAATCTTTGCATATGTATGATATCTTATATACATGTACGTATATCAAGTATCTTTGACTTTAACACCCAAGCAAATGTGGTCCAGAAAGCAGGATGGATAAACATTTTTCTCACCATCATCAGACAGGGTAAAAATATCGGTATGTTTGTCGGCATTGAAATCACCAAAGGCTGCTAACTTTCCTTGAACAACTGCTCCAAATGCCGAAGTTGTAACATCGTGTATAGAGTTTGCATAACAGCTACGAAACACTAAAATAATCAAAACAATTTGCTTCATGTTGTCACCATCATATGAATCATCAACGTATATTCTTTCCTCAAAATCAACGTTGACTTCATGCGCATTCAAACATTTGTGTGATTAAGAACGATTGCGTTTACGACAGTTATTTTTTTTATTGAATGATTTTCTATATTGTTTTAATAATTGTTAAACATCATTTTTAATTCTAAATATCAAATAAGAAACAATATTCTGTTTATTTTTATACTTTGGATGTCAAATTTACGGGATGTCGTAAACTAAAATAACAGAGGCATGGCGAGTTTGATATGTAAATTTTCAGGATGTTTGCAAAGCATTTTACTGAGAGAAACAAGTTGTTGCAGCAGGTATTTTACTAAAAAAAAATCTTTACAAATATATCGATCAATGCAAATTAATGCTGCGTAGACCTGCGTTTGTTATACGTCGCTGGGTGAAGTATAGCTCGAATTTGCTCTAAAGTCAGCAAGAAGTGAATCTTAAATCAATACAAGTAATAGCTTTCCAAAAAGCTTGCCTGACTAAACATATTTATTTCATTGCAAGAACTTGGTTATATGAATTTTAATCTGTCTTTGATTTATAGTTCGTTCTTCTCGCAGTCTTCCAAATGCGCGTCTCTAAAGTTGGACTATTTCAAATTATCTTTACTAAGCGGGTTTTTACTTTAAATGAATTTTACATATTATTAATTTTGAACTAAAAATATTTTGCGTACATGTAATTTTCTCTTAAAACTTTATTTGCCGCCAACAAAATTAAAATATAGCAATTAAAACTTAATTACGAACACAATACAATTTTTTGAATAATGCTTAGCTTCCCATCATGGATTATTCCACTGTAGTGGCGCGTAAAATTATGGACTGCTCCTAAGATTGATGACAATATGGCGCGGAGTAGAATTAATCCTGTGCCTCCTTTTATGCAGATTTGGATTGCCCACCGAGTGCATCCATAATACCCGTATCTGTGGAGTCAATAAAATGATTTTTTTTTGGCATTTGTTTAGTAACAGCTTTTACTTGTTATATATTAATTTTACTTAGTTTAGCAAGAATCAATCGATAACTATGCACTAATTATTTACATTGAGTAAAACACGGAAGTTACACCCCTTTTACAATGAATGAAATCCCCGGTCAAAGCACAGTAAACGACCATGTCCGCTTCGTTTCTCTAATGAATATTAAGCTAACGTAACAATATTTAGTAATACTTTAATACAAGGTTAGCTTTTTAAAAAGCTAAGAAACTCAGCCAGCGGAATTTTACTTTTAGGGCAAAAGTGAATACACAATATTAATCTTTTAAAATACTAGGTAAATAGTTTCCAGAACAATATAACAAGGTTAGCTTTTTAAAAAGCTAAGAAAGTCAGCCAGCACAATATTAATATTTAGGTCAAAAGTGAATACATAATCTCTCATTAAGAGAGTTCAGGAGATATGTATGCGAACTCCAGGCCGTGCCTGCAGACGATACCGTGGATGTTCTTCTAGAGGCGTCACTGACGATGCGCAGTTTGACCTAGAAACTGACCAGTTTCATAACTTATTCGAATTTCTCAAACACGGACTGTCTAATTCCTTCCCAGAATTCCAATTCACGCAAGCGCATTTGAAGTTTCATCCTAACTTAATTAGTCAGCCCGTGGGCTGACTAATAATATGCGGGTTCACATTTAGTTTGCAGCCTTATTTTTATGGCTGTACATGTAGGTGACGAGATAAGCGTGTAGCGGTTAACATGCAATGTATGACTGCACACCTACTTAATTCTTATAGTTGTAATTTGTTGACATAGCTCTCTGATTTTTATGGTTTGGTGGCAAACTACTTCCAATATATTTACTTTTCAATCTCACTAAGAGAGTTGGGAAGATATACGCGGAGTCCGGACTGTGGCTGCAGACGATCTTCCAATACATTGATGCGCAGTTTGACCTAGAAACTGACCGGTTTCATAACGTCTTCGAATATTTCTAACTCGAACTGTCTAATTTCTTCCCAGAGTTCCAATTTACGCAAGCGCAAGTGTAAACTTGTGTAGCACGCCCTCTGGTGAGAGAATGGCGCAATTGAAGTTTCATCCAACTTAATCATTCTCTCACCAGAGGTCGTGCTACACAAGCTTCGCTTACACCTCTGTCAACGCCCGATGTACAAGATTCTTGTACAAACGTAAACGATGGGCAAAATGTAATTAAAATTTTTGTAGTTATTCCTTTTATCTATGAATATGATTATGAATAATTCAATATAAATCTTTAACGCCTTTATTTATTTTTATTTCAACGTTACTGGGAGAACTATTTTGCGGAGGTAAAAATTAAAATATGATCACATGATCTAGTTTGACAGATGTTTGAAAAATCAGTTTCTATACGCTACCGATTTATCGATGATTTTACATAAATCAGCAGCAATGTCATCTCCTGTGATGTTTTTAAACGTGTAGTCAAAGTCTTTGCCCGTCGATGACTCCCCTTCAAGCTGATTGTAAAGAAGAAAGGAATCAACAATGCCATGTGCTCGCCATGCTTGTTTTGATCATGTGACAGACTATTTTTTCGGCGTTGACAGAGGTGTAAGCGAAGCTTGTGTAGCACGACCTCTGGTGAGAGAATGCCAACTTAATATAGTCAGCCCGAATTACACACGTGCACAGTGAACCTCTTTTTTGCTTTAAACACTTGCTCACTATTGCTTAATTGTTACATCTATAACGTTTTCGTTAATTGCGAATTTGAAGGTCGTCGCATTATTAATATGCATTAATAAATCTTTTTTTCAATGAAAAATGATATTGCTAGCTTCCATTATTGACTGCACTGTTTCAGATGTTGTAACTTTTAAACCTTAGATATGCCTGACGTCATGACGTCAGGCAATGAAACTGATGACAACATGACATGTTCTTTTCTATCGCAATTTTAAAAAATTATACATTACCATGTGTGTAAATTGGAAAATTTTCAATGTTGAGTTTTGTTAAACTGTTGATCCCAATTCTGGATCTTCATACCATATATACTGAGACTTTCCGCTTTAAGTACAGTTAGGCCCTAATTCATTGTAACTGGACCAGACATGGATTTAACACGAACCCCCAAAATGCCCTAGTTAGGTGCCCTACTAATTAAGCTATATGACTGTTGCATTCCTCTCCCCTTGAATGATCTTTGGTTTGCCCTCAAAGATCCACAACTTTTTTTTTCAATTCAATTCAATTCATTTCACTTAGTCAAGAGTTTAACCTGTCAGTTTCAAGGATTGGTCACACCACCAAAAGTAATTACAGGATTGAAGAAATAATAATGGACCAGACTGGTTGAATTGCAGTGACACCAGATAGCTAATTCATTATTGGATAGAGCACTTTACTAAAACTTTAGGGTTCGAACCCAGTCTGGTCCGTCATAATTTTTCCCAACCCCTTACAACATTTTCAATATTGGTAATACATGTATACATGATATTAATTGGGGTACATCCACTCACATTATATTATGTGATAAAAATGTTAGTAGTTTATACTGTTTAACTGTGATAAGCTGCAGTACTATAGTTCTAATTGGGAAATATGGGGATACACTAAAAGCAGTGTTAAACATGCTAAAAAACTAAATTAAAAGACATTTTCAAAACTGACTTACAGTTTACAGTTTTTAAATCTATACATGTATTGTATTATATCACATGTGTCAGTCTGTGTGAATCATTGTTAGTTTGATTATATTATGATAATGCCTGATACCATGCCTCCCAGGGTACTTGACTGAATATGGTGGGAGACCAAGTTTGGTCTGTCATATTTGTTTTTTATGTCATTCCTGTACAGAAACACTAAAAGAGATATGTATTATTTCACAGAATTCTTATAAATCATGAACAGAAGAGATACCGCAAAAGAAGCAGAAAGCCTGCACCATGGTTTGAAGCAAGGAAAACTGGAAAATTAACATATGGAGTAACGGATGAAAATGTCGCAGACTTGCAGCAGCACGTATGGGAGGATTCATTTAAACCAGATTCTCCTATCAGGGCGGAATTCTTGGAAAGAAAAGGCTTGACTGATAATATGATTGCCAGCCAGTATCAAGTTGACAAAAATTTCAAGTGGAAGTTTAAGTGAGAACACTATTGATAATGTGTTTTGAAGTGTTATCATGCCAATTAAATCTTTATCATCAATTGTAACATGACATCGATACTCAAATTAATACAAAATTATTGATTCTTATAAATGTATAAATTTAATTGCATTTCACAGCACTAAAAGAACAGGTGTTATTGCAATCAAGCTAGGAATGATTCCACAGTGGACCAAGGAAGGTGAAAAGGTCATGTGTACAGTTTTACAGGTGAGCATTTATTTTGTCCACACATTTATTATATGCAAAAACTTATGATGACCATTTTCATTCTACTGTTCTTGATATTCTGAGAAGTTTCAATTTTGAACCAGCAACTAATACATGTGCAGTGAAATGTGCTTATTGTGAAGTGCCTTGGGTAACAACTTTTGTGTTTTGCTCTTTACAAACATAATATTTATAACTGTTTGTTTTAAGACAATAGGAGGAATAAAACAAACTTGTTTTTATCTTGATTTCAGTATAATTATGCATATTTTCTGTAACTGTGGTTTACTGCATGTGTAAACATCTGTAAAATTGTAAGTTAATTACCAGACATATACCGGTACATATGTAATAATTTTTTCTTCAGTAAATGATTCCAGAAAGACTAAAAGCTACAAGTATGAAAAGATTGGAAGAAAAATCTGCCACTTAGTTTTATTGTTTTTTTGTTGATTGCAGGTACTTGATAATCATGTGATTAGATACACCCCTCCTGAGGATTTTCAGAAATCGCAAGGATTTCACCCCTGGTTTCCAAAGAATGTAGGATCCATGGTGGTCGGAACACTCTCTTGTAGCCCTCTACTGGTTTGTTTTACTTTTACATACTTTAATTTTTACATAGAATGTGTCGCTTTAAATTTATCAGGCTATTTTAAAAATAGTACAGATGTAAATAAATTTTAATTTTTATAATGTAGCATATCAGTTTAAACTGGTATATAAATGTATTGTATTTTATTATGAAAAGAAAACATTTCGCTGCTATATCTTGAACTTTTAAGTAACTGTTATTATAATGCAGTAATTATTTTAATAGAAGTTATATAATAAATTTAGTATTTAAAAGTGTAAGTGATTTTAGGTATCAACGGTGATCCACGGGTCACAGAAATTACCTATATTATTGAGAAGAAAATATCTAGTGTCTGGACACCATTTTGCTTTTAGGGTTCATTCTTTACTTGATATGTTATTTACGGTACTTTTCATACACTAGTTCTCCAAAAGATACAATAACTTATTTCTGGAAGCTGGTGTTGCGCCTAAAAGGAAACTAACCAGATTTCTTGTATCCCCAGAATGCAAACTTGCGCCAGGTAATGAATTCTTTTATATACCCAGTAAAGACATATAATAAAATTTTTGATTTAGTCTTAGGTTTGGTTTATGAAATTCAGTTATATTTGTGGAATCCATTTTCTGTTTAGGTACAAAGCTTAGAGCATGCCATTTCAGAGTAGATGACTATGTCGATGTCAGTGCCAAGACGTAAGTTTTTGCATCCTCAATTTTTTTATTGTGTTCAAATAGTTTTGTATATGAACTTTTTTGTATATGAGTTCAAGTTCTTTCATTGAAAATTTAAGAAAAAATGTCCATTAAGGTGTTTGATTTTATAGCATTGGGCATGCATTTCAAGGAGTTGTAAAGAGGTGGGGGTTCAAAGGTCAAAGTGCGACACATCGAGGAGGTAAAAGTTGGAGGAGAGCAGGAGCCACAGGAGGAGGAAGGGTAAACCGATAGATTGTTATTGACGTTTCTCTTAACCAACTTTTTTTCCAGTGATGTTATGTGACTTTGGGATTTACTAGTGATGCAATTGTTCAATGTGACTAATTTTCATGACATCCAATGCTAGATAAACACAAACAAATACATTAAAGAACTACATGTAGTTTGTGGTGGGAAATATTTGCAACTTGGATGAATCTTGCAAAATTTTCTATATGCAATTAAAGGTTGGTTATAAGGACCAGTATTTTAAACGTGTTCTTCAACTTTTGTCCAGTTGAAAGCTGTTACTTTTTTCGTTTTTTTAATTTAGATTTTGTTTGTGTAATGAATTAGTAATGTGTTAATGCAAGATTATTATGACATAAAAAATTCTGTCAGATATTTCTTTTAACTATGACGTTTTAATTTTCCAATATATGTGTAAATATTCTGTTGACATGTATGTGGATCTCTATCGTCTGACCCAGAAAGTTGAACCAATTGATGATTTGCTTTTTTTTTTTCCAAATAGTCTCAAGCAGGGACAAGGCGTGGCAAGAAAATGGCGGGTCACATGGGCATGGACTGGAACACCCAGAAAGGACTCAAAGTACGTAACTCTAGGCGGTGGTGTTGATTTCATGTATACACTGTAGATTCCTAAATAAATGTGAGGAATTAATATCCATGTAAAATCGCAAGAAGCACATATAAAACAAATTTTAAAATCTCACTTTTATTTTTGAGACAGATGTAAACTTTATGAAATTATAATTATAAAAATTCGACATTTGCAAATTTATGCTCTCGCGATTTGATGGAAAACGGTAGAATCGCAGAATGAAGTACATTGTCCTTACGTAAAATAAGGAATCTACAGTACATATTTGGGTATATTCCAGTAGAACATGTACATTTTTATTGTTGAACTCGCCTTGATTCTGGGCTCTACATGGAGCTTTATATAAAGGTCTTCATTATTGTTTGGACATTTGATCCTCAATACACATCCATTCACAGACATCTAACTTTATATACATTATTTTGTATTAATTTGCATGACATTTCAATAGTATTTTACGATATGAATGCAAGGTTTAATTCAGTTGTAAAATTTTGCTTCCTCTGATAAGTACCAGTAGGTTTCGTTCTTATTTTCATTCTTTAAAAAATGCTCTGCTTACTTATACAAGTTTACTTGAGCGGTTCAATTCATTACTTGTAGATTTTAAGGATGGACAACAAGTATGATGTCATATACGTGAAAGGAGTGGTCCCAGGGCCAGACCACTGCTACGTCAGAGTTATGGACTCTGTGTTAAATCATCGTAGGAAAGCCCTGATGAAGAACCCTCCCTCCTGTCCTACACTGCTTGAGAACTCTGCTGAAAACTTGCCGAGTGAAGTTCTGTCTAGTGACCTCTTTGATTTCAGAGACGATTCTATTTCCATCAGTGCAGAATAGATTCAGCTGATTGGAGAATGGGAAAAAAATTATATATTGTACAAAAAAAAAAGGATCAAATATTAAATGTATGTGTATGCATTCCATTGTTTTGATTATTTTTAGCTCACCTGAGCTGTAAGCTCAAGTGAGCTATTCTGATCACATTTTGTCTGTCGTCCGTCTGTCCGTCTGTGCGTCTGTCTGTAAACTTTTCACATTTTCAACATCTTCTCAAGAACCACTGGGCCAATTTCAACCAAACTTGGCACATAGCATCCTTAGCCCAAGGGGATTCAAAGTTGTGAAAATTAAGGACCAAGCCCTCTTACAAGGGGAGATAATTAGGAATTAATGAAAATTTTCAAGAAATTTTCAAAAATCTTCTTCTCAAGAACCATTTAGCCAGGAAAGCGGAAACTTCTGTGGAAGCATCCTCAGGTAGTGTAGATTCAAAGTTGTGAAAATCATGACCCCCGGGGGTAGGATGGGGCCACAATGGGGGGTCGACTTTTTACATAGAAATATATAGAGTTAATCTTTAAAAATCTTCTTCTCAAAAAGCGTTAGACCAGGAAAGCTGAAACTTATGTGGAAGCATACTCAGGTAGTGTAGATTCAAAGTTGTGAAAATCATGACCCCCTGGGGTAGGGTGGGGCCAAAATGGGGGGGGTCAACTTTTTACATAGGAATATATAGAGTAAATCTTTAAAAATCTTCTTCTCAAGAATCATTTGGCCAGGAAAGCTGAAACTTATGTGGAAGCATCCTCAGGTAGTGTAGATTCAAAGTTGTGAAAATCATGACCCCTGGGGGTAGGATGGGACCACAATGGGGGGTCGACTTTTTACATAGGAATATAAAGAATAAATCTTTAAAAATCTTCTTCTCAAAAAGCGTTAGGCCAGGAAAGCTGAAACTTATGTGGAAGCATACTCAGGTAATGTAGATTCAAAGTTGTGAAAATCATGACCCCCTGGGGTAGGATGGGGCCACAATGGGGGGTCGACTTTTTACATAGGAATATATAGAGTAGATCTTTAAAAATCTTCTTCTCAAGAATCATTTGGCCAGGAAAGCTGAAACTTATGTGGAAGCATCCTCAGGTAGTGTAGATTCAAAGTTGTGAAAATCATGACCCCCTGGGGTAGGGTGGGGCCACAATGGGGGGTCAACTTTTTACATAGGAATATATAGAGTAAATCTTTAAAAATCTTCTTCTCAAAAACCATTTGGCCAGGAAAGCTGAAACTTATGTGGAAGCATCCTCAGGTAGTGTAGATTCAAAGTTGTGAAAATCATGACCCCCGGGGGTAGGATGGGGCCACAATGGGGGGTCGACTTTTTACAAAGGAATATATAGAGTTAATCTTTAAAAATCTTCTTCTCAAAAACCATTTGGCCAGAAAAGCTGAAACTTATGTGGAAGCATCCTCAGGTAGTGTAGATTCAAAGTTGTAAAAATCATAACCCCCTGGGGTAGGGTGGGGCCACAATGGGGGGTCGACTTTTTACATTGGAATATATAGAGTAAATCTTTAAAAATCTTCTTCTCAAAAAGCGTTAGACCAGGAAAGCTGAAACTTATGTGGAAGCATACTCAGGTAGTGTAGATTCAAAGTTGTGAAAATCATGACCCCCGGGGGTAGGGTGGGGCCACAATGGGGGTCAACTTTTTACATAGGAATATATAGAGTAAATCTTTAAAAATCTTCTTCTAAAAAACCATTTGGCCAGGAAAGCTGAAACTTATGTGGAAGCATCCTCAGGTAGTGTAGATTCAAAGTTGTGAAAATCATGACCCCCTTGGGTAGGGTTGGGCCAAAATGGGGGGGTCAACTTTTTACATAGGAATATATAGAGTAAATCTTTAAAAATCTTCTTCTCAAGAATCATTTGGCCAGGAAAGCTGAAACTTATGTGGAAGCATACTCATTTAGTGTAGATTCAAAGTTGTGAAAATCATGACCCCCGGGGGTAGGGTGGGGCCACAATGGGGGGGGGGTCGTCTTTTTACATAGGAAATATAGAGTAAATCTTTAAAAATCTTCTTCTAAAAAACCATTTGGCCAGAAAAGCTGAAACTTGTGTGGAAGCATCCTCAGGTAGTGTAGATTCAAAGTTGTGAAAATCATGACCCCCGGGGGTAGGGTGGGGCCACAATGGGGGGTCGACTTTTTACATAGGAATATATAGAGTAAATCTTTAAAAATCTTCTTCTGAAGAATCATTTGGCCAGGAAAGCTGAAACTTATGTGGAAGCATACTCATTTAGTGTAGATTCAAAGTTGTGAAAATCATGACCCCCGGAGGTAGGGTGGGGCCACAATGGGGGGGGGTCGTCTTTTTACATAGGAAATATAGAGTAAATCTTTAAAAATCTTCTTCTAAAAAACCATTTGGCTAGAAAAGCTGAAACTTGTGTGGAAGCATACTCAGGTAATGTAGATTCAAAGTTGTGAAAATCATGACCCCTGGGGGTAGGATGGGACCACAATGGGGGGTCGACTTTTTACATAGGAATATATAGAGTAAATCTTTAAAAATCTTCTTCTAAAAAACCATTTGGCTAGAAAAGCTGAAACGTGTGTGGAAGCATCCTCAGGTAGTGTAGATTCAAAGTTGTGAAAATCATGACCCCCGGGGTAGGGTGGGGCCACAATGGGGGGTCGACTTTTTACATAGGAATATATAGAGTAAATCTTTAAAATTGTTCTTCTCAAGAATCATTTAGCCAGGAAAGCTGAAACTTATGTGGAAGCATCCTCAGGTAGTATAGATTCAAAGTTGTGAAAATCATGACCCCCGGGGGTAGGGTGGGGCCACAATGGGGGGTCGACTTTTTACATAGGAATATATTGAGTTAATCTTTAAAAATCTTCTTCTCAAAAAGCGTGTAGATTCAAAGTTGTGAAAATCATGACCCCCGGAGGTAGGGTGGGGCCACAATGGGGGGGGGTCGTCTTTTTACATAGGAAATATAGAGTAAATCTTTAAAAATCTTCTTCTAAAAAACCATTTGGCCAGAAAAGCTGAAACTTGTGTGGAAGCATCCTCAGGTAGTGTAGATTCAAAGTTGTGAAAATCATGACCCCCTGGGGCAGGGTGGGGCCAAAATGGGGGGGTCGACTTTTTACATAGAAATATATAGAGTAAATCTTTAAAAATCTTCTTCTAAAAAACCATTTGGCCAGAAAAGTTGAAACTTATGTGGAAGCATCTTCAGGTAGTGTAGATTCAAAGTTGTGAAAATCATGACCCCCGGGGGTAGGGTGGGGCCAAAATGGGGGGTCGACCTTTTACTTAGGAATATATTAAGTAAATCTTTAAAAATCTTCTTCTCAAAAACCAGTGGAAAAAATTGATTTTTATTTATACAGGATCTACATGTATTATACTACATTGTCCAGATAGTTTTTATTATGACTCCATTAAGCTGATTTTATCATACCTATTGTTCCTCAGGTGAGCGATGTGGCCCATGGGCCTCTTGTTATATTGGTGAGATTGAATCACTAACCCAAGGATTGGTAAAGCTGTTGTGGATTTAGATTTCTCTGATTTCAATTCTTGCTAAGCTATTGTATTGATTGGTTACAATAATGGTCCATGAAGAGTAAAACTCAAAATGTATAAAATAACATTATGTTTTAACAAACGTAAATAATACTTTATTATAGATACATGTATTTGTATAAACATTTAGCAAAAAGCATGAACCATTTTAAAACAAGATTTTAAATACAGTGGGTTGAAAAAGGTGTTCACTTTTCTTCTTACATGTTCTTAGTTGGCATATAGTAGGCAACACATATGTGGTTTTTTTTTATCAAAGAAATATACATGGAGGAGACGATACTTATAGGGGGTACATGTACATTAACAAACATGCTTTCAACCATTACATGAAATTAATGTATTGTAGTAATGTTCACAGACTGCAAATCGATTTTCATGCAATGCCCCCAAAATTGGCTTTTTGGAACATAAAGATTTTTAATATATATAATAAATGTAAACTTGTAATATTTTGCATCTTATATTGCATTCATGGAAGTTTTAAATAAATACACCCGCAAAGAAAATATCCAATTTTTGAAGCAGTTGGTATACAGTGCATTGTAAACTTTTCAAACTTAAAAGATATAATTCTCACACAATTTATATAATGATACTGTGGAGTTATAGGATTTGCGGTGACTCAATTTTCGTGGATATTATGGGGACCTTTTACCCATAAATTAACATCACACCAACAAAAAAACCCACACACAGTCTGTTTATCATTATAATGCAAGTAAATCCACGAAATTAAACACCGACAAACCTTTAACAATCCACCAAAACTGTACTAAATGTGCAACGATGTTACACTCTTTTGTAAGTGATGAGGTATTCTGGGTAATTCTGATGGTGGTTATACGTGACAAACTCTCGGAAGATCCAGCTTCCGTCACCAACCACGCTGTCACAGCGCTCACGCTCGGAATGTTCACAAGAGTCCGATGCACATCCGTTCTGAAAGCACGGCGGTCTCTGAAGTTTGTTGGCTGTTTTGGCTAGATGAATTTTTCCAAGACATGATCTGACTAAGAACATTTTCTTTTCGTTTTTACTTCTTGCTGATTTGTCGTCTAATAATAAAAAAAATGAAAGCACATTATAGCTGTTACAATTTAACTATTGTCCTATTGTCGCAATGCATATTCTCCCAGTTTCATCTGCTGTGCAGCAAAAGCAACGAAAGTGTATTTTAACGTGGATTACTCTATAAAAGAATATCAAAGTGTTCATATTATTTTCTTTCTGTGTTGCCTTACCTGTGTATTGGTCAGCTTTCGTGGAACTCTCTGCAAGGTAAACCCCTTGTCCGAACATTCCATTTTCACCGGCCATGCGGAAATCTAGCCCCTGAGATAGAATCTTTTTGTATGTGTCCGGTTTGGTTCCATGGAAGAGAAAATGCTCGTTTATTTCATGATACAATTCACTTGTAAGGACAGAGTCTTCTTTCAGACTCTTAGTTGTAGCTATGTCTCCGGTACTTTGCGAGATCGAAGCCAATTGTTCGAATATTCCTAGGTCACCAGCTTTGTGGAAAAGTCGTGCTCGGAAATGGGAGTAGTTTTCGTAGACGTCAATATTTTCCAGCCTCTGTACTTTCAAAACTTTAATACTAGTGTACTTTAATTCTGACAAGCCTTTAGCATCACGGCCATGACCAACTTTTTGAGACTGCCATGTGGATTGGACAAGTTTCTCCACAGCTTTGTGTGTGGTGGAATCCACATCCACCAGTTTATGATAACCCTTGTCGCACTCGGTCTTCCAAAGCTGTAAGTCGATATATTTATTGATGCATAAATGTGTATACATTGTAACACAAAACTATTTACTTTAAACGTACATTTAAGATAACTTCTAATATTTTTTTTTATGTAAGCGCTCCAGTTTAAAGTATTCATCGTCACGTGATGCCGCATTTGTCACAAAGTATTCTTTTAAAGCAATACAGCTCGTCATACTGACAAACTTTGTGGTTTGTTTCCAACACCGCAGAAATACCGTTAAATATTTATAAAATGTAAAAAAGATTCTTATTCTTTGAGTTCATCATTTTTTGGTTGAAATTCAACCTATTTTTGGCTATGGTTGTTCAGTATCTCCAGAAATCTGTTCATCAAAGTCAATGATCGCATTTATATTTTTTATACATGTACGTAGGGCCATTTACCACATGTCTAATAAATCCATTTTATTTGATCACCACGGATAAAATTTATACCACAGATATATGCAATACCTTAACAGATTTATCTGAAGTAAACTCCGTCCAGTATTCAGGAGGATGGAGCTCTCTGTGGTACTGTTGGCGACAGAATTCCTGGGTCCCTCTCTCGGGTCCTGAACACGCCCCTCGGTATGGGGCAGACTCGTCAACAAACGCCTACAAAAATATCGAATTTGAAAACATTTTATCGCAACGTTGAAACCCGAAGCTATTCTTGCATTGAACCCCCCAAAGCATAGCTTTCTTATATAACAACCATAATTTTGGACAGCGGAACACATGTATTTAATACATGTATGTTGCTTTATGACATCTACACGTGAAGACACCGAGTTTCGTTTAGAAATGACAGAACACCTAGTACCTTTGATATTTCCACATGTTGGTCCCCATAGATTACAACAATAACTCTTTTCACTGACGACTGGGTGTGGGATTTTGAGAACTGGTCGACTCCTTTAAGCACCCCCTCGGCCGCGATTTGCGCCGGATAGCTTTTGTAGAGGGTCCCAAGAGCCGGAAAGGCTACGCCATTACATTGGTTTTCATCGGCCTTTTCCAGGCATTTGATTACAATATTTTTTATATCCTATCAAAGAATGGATATGATCTTGAAATTTTGCAAAAGTATTTTACATGCACATTTTTAATAAATATTGATATACCCAACTGTTTAGACTGCTAATAACTGCGATTTCAAAGTGAGAGGAAAAATTTAAATAATGAGAATCAACTCGTTATAACGAGATATTAACTCGTTATAACGCGATAATTACTCGTTAAAACGAGAAACTTGCTCGTTATACGAGATAATCATCGGAGATTTTAAAAATATTTTTAGCCATCAACCAATTTTAAAATTTTGACTAAGCTTAAGAGTAGAAAATTAATCATCTAAATTTTTTTTAATTAAGCTTAACAATAATAATGTAATAATAATGTTACATTAAAGTTTTAAAATTCATAGAATTTAAAACTATCTATAACAATTTACATTAAAGTTTTAAAATTCATAGAATTTAAAACTATCTATAACAATTTAAATTGTTATAGATAGTTTTAAATTCTATGAATTTTAAAACTTTAATGTAACAATAATACTCGACTTGAATTTTCATCATAATATACATGTACTATTCATACTTATATATCCTGAAAATATTTGTAATCACCGTTTTGGAAACGCTTTTGTCATTCTGATTGTAAGAAGGTACGCATGCGTGACAAATTTTCTTGCACTTTAAATTTCCACCGGAAGTGACGACAACATTTCCCTCAGTGACACCTGACGGATGATCACGTCGACATTCTTCTGCAATTTCTGAACCAGCAGCCGTTAATAAAGCTTTGGATAGAGATCCTTTGTCCAAATTTAAGGTCTTATTCACACTATTGACAATCACATCGATCTTTTAAGAAAGAAAAAAAATCTTTTTTGAATTTATTTTCTAAACTAAAGAAAAAGTCAAATCAAGCTGATGATGACTTTTCATATTTTTATTATTATCATAAAACTGTGAATACTAATGCTTAAAAAATAAACTAATATACAAAATGTAAAGTTTTGAAACCAACCTCTTCCTCTTCAATCTTATCGACTTTGATAAGGACGGTTATCTGATTTATTAGAAATCTACACACAACTTTTCTTTCGATTTCTAAAAATGAAAAATATTATCGACTTTATATACATTTCAAATTAAGATTTATCCCTGATGTTTCATTTATTACTCTGTGTTATTCGAATCATGAAAGTATCACAAACATAGTTAAGGAACACATATTATTTGAACATTAAGCACATGTGAATATTTAATTAAAACATGGTTGCAAAATATTTACCCCGATTAGGGCTTAAATCCCAAGCTTGAACAGCATCACAAAAAGCCTATAAAAGAAACGAGAGAAAAGAAAATCACATTTATGTGCAGGGAATTGACTGATGCCAATAACATATTTTAATAAAAGTCGATATTTCAGTATTTCCGTACTTTAAAATTATTTTATGGTATTGAGAAATATCCGCCTGTACAGATAAATCCTTTTAACTTCAAGTGTCCGAGTACGTGTATATGGTATTAATTTTTGCAAAATTAGAATTTTGTATTTAAAATCGAATTCGAGAAAAATGTGAAATGAAATTTAAAGTTTATTGTTATTTAGAAGGTACAATGGTACAATAAGCTGAATAAATGTCTATGGACTCTTATTACTAATGTAATGCCTGTTTTTACCTTGAATGTCTCTTTGTCTTCGGGATGTATAACAAAGCGCACTTCCTTCAGACTTGTGTTGGGGTTGTTGTCTATGTATTGGGCAATTGCACGACATGCGTTTTTAGATGCAACGTTCTTAGGAAACTTATGAAACCCGGTTGTTAGACCAGGGAAAGCTATTGAAGAGAGCTTTTGACTGTCTAGCTCTTTCAGACATTTGGAAATGAAGTCCATATGTATCTGTAATTGGAATGGATATATCAATTAAAAAACTTCTGCTGTCACATTTGATTTATTTGAAGTTTCAGCAATACCAGAAACAACTTCCCTCGCAAGCTATTCAGTTAGTAGTGTGCTTTTTTTGTCGGGGAGGGGCATCGATTTGTGTTTTAAAAAAGACGAAAACAAACCTTTTCTGCGTCATTTGATCCATATTTCTTGAGACACCCGTGGCAGGCGGATTTACATCTAAGTTTTCCCGGACCAGTTACTGCCACATCACCCTTGGAAATCCCTGTGGGGTACTTTTGGTCACATTCAGTCTGTAGCCCCGTCCCGGCGGCTTCCAACAAGGCTCGAGACCCCCTTCCATGCCGTAGCTTTAACTTCTCTGATGTACTGTTTACAATGACGTCAACCTTAAATAAATAAGACGTAATCAAAGTTACTGGGTTATATTCTTTTCTTTTGAAATTTCAAACCATGTAGGGTACTAAATTCACACAATGCATCTAAATGATCATTTGTAGGTATTAAATAATGGATTATTCTTTGATAAACAGTTATATTATTTTTATCGCTATTAAAACATTCTTTTTCCACAAGGTGTAAGTGCAAAGAGTAGCTTGGAACAAGATCAAAACATTTTTTTGCATTTTAGTTTAAGATACATAATCTTGAAAATGTAAGAGACATTTGAAAATCGTAGCACAAGTTCCTTTAAAAAGTATCATATCAAAATTATATATAGTTTGAATATTAAACTATATATATTTAATGGAAGTAAAGTAAGAAAATATCAAATACTATTATACATTAAGAAATGACTTAAATGTATTAACCTCTTCCTTCTCTAAAGCGCCTTCTTTAACTGATATGTTGACATTTTTGTAATACTTTGATACATCACTTTCCTCGGTATCTGCAAAAAAGGAATGCCCGTGAACAGTAACGCTAGCTTCAACTTAATACACACTACCAGATTTATTAATGTTTAGTTCTTCAAAAAATATTGATCGAGACCCAATTGTCATACATTTATTCAATGTATTTTTTATCAAGATATGCGCACCATTAATTTTTATAATTTGTACCCACCTTTCAGCAAATTGTTACTCTTAATGATTTGTTTTTAATATCCTTATTCAAAACTAAGTGACCATATCAAAGCGTAGATCATAATATGAGGAGAGAACTATAAATGCCACCAGTTTTTCATTTGTTCAAGGAAGTTTTTCTGTTGATTGATTTTGTGTTTCGAGTTTCATTTTTGGATAACAACAACCGGAATTTAAATCAGCTAAATATAGCAATGCCCATACCATTAGTAAATACAATTTCCCTCAATGTTTTAAAACATATAAAATCTGTCTCGCGATCGAGGAGATAAATATGCTATGCTCGACTTGTGTCCATATTTTAAGGCAATGCTATTTTCTCCAGCATTTTTAGATTTAAGATTTCAGAAGTCTGCAATATCTATTTCGCAATGTTCCACAACAACATTTAATTTAATTAAAACGATAGTAAATGTCGAAATATCATAAACAGTTTTTGATTAGAATAAAAATAGGCTTTTAATACTTCTTACCTTCATCTGTGCTTAAATCAGACTCTGATGAGACAGAATATACAGTCAACTCGCTGTCCGACATAGTCACAATGAAGAAAAGAAAGAGAAAATAGAATCTAAGCAGGATTTTACCCCGGGTATTTCTTCTAAAAATAGAAAAAGTCTCGTTTTATAGGACGAGGGTATATTTAAAATACCGATTATATATGTCACAAACAGTCATGCAACTAATGCATTTTTTGCTTATGTAAAGCGGAAAATGTATGATTAAAAAAAAGATTCCGCCTTTTCTAAAACAACAATTTGAAAATGACGCACCGTATATAAATAAATATTCATGCTTTTCATAATGGTCTGCGAAAACTTTTCTCTCCATAATTAAGATTTAAAAAAAACCATGTTCTTATTTGAAATATATCAGCAAATTTTCTTCAATCAATTTTTTTTTAGTTTTTTAAGTGTTATTTTTTTGCGATTGATATCAAACGTTTGTCCAATTGTCAATTCATCTTCATATTAAAAAAGCTATTACTAGTATTATTACTCATAAATGAAAGTCATCTTTTGTTGATCTACATACATATCTGTTTTGTCAGACCCGAGAGGTTGAACTCCTTTATCCATACTGTATTTTCTCCTAAAATGCAAGCAGGGAAAAACGTGACGAGAAAACAAAAAGCAGGGGAGTCCAAAGATGAATCTTACTGTATGAATGAAACAAAGTGGTCGTCATTTGTTCAGCTTGATAACATGCAAACGTATTTATAGTACTAGTTTAAAACTGATTTGATAAAACAGATTTACAGTTCAAAATTCGTTGTTAAAGACCCATTCACGGGCATCTAATTTAATCAACATATAAACCCTGAATTTATTTGCTTTACATTTGCTTGTCATTTCAACTGCAATCTATGTTAAGACATTATAGAATGAAACAAAATTTGATTTAGCGAACAACAACAAGAAGTAGCTATAGATGTTTGATATTCCTTTTACAATTTTAAAACATTAGAGGTAAGCCCTACTATAGTACCATCCCTCCTGCCCCATCCTGTATGAGTACTCTACTCAGGACTTGCGAGTGAAATTTTGTTACGGAGGCCTATTTGGTCAACAAATTAACCATCAGATCTAAATGTACGTGAAATTTTAAGATATAATATGTTTAGCTTAAACTATTATTTAGTATAGAAAAAATCTATGAATTTTATCTTTTAAATTTGGGTATTTTCTATATTTCATATAGCTCTTTTTCCTAAAATACAGTCCAAGAATGGCCACAGCCATCGAATCCTTTTAACGCTCCCATTTTAATAAGTATATGCCTAGTATATATAACTGTAGAATAAGAAAATTATTTTAGAAAAAAATATATACTAGGCATATACTTATTAAAATGGGAGCGTTAAAAGGATTCGATTTACAATTTGTACAATTAAAAAAAATATTTTAAAACCACTATTTTTTCATGTAGCCCGTGCTATGTATTACTATGCGGCGCAGCCAATACCGTTTTTCGATTATGCAGTAAGACACGTCCATTTTGTGTCACTCATATTTTATGAAGTTATTGGGCTATAGGGTTCAGAATTTATTTGTAATGTTATCACAAACAAAGACAGTTCAAAATTTAAATATATGTGTTAAAAATATACCATTTAGGCGACATGGTAGATTATTCTATTAAGAAATACTATTATATATACTTGTAGAGGATACAACCTACGCATAGGGCGTAAATATATACAAACATGCTTTCAACTATTACATACAAAAAATATATTCTATAGTAATCACTGCTAACAGATTTTCATGCAACGACCCCGCAATTGTCATATATTATCTTTATTTTTAAATAAAAAGAGCATATATATATATAATAAATGTAAAACAATTTCTAGTAATATTTTTGCAGCCCATGTTACATTCATGCCAGTTGAAATACAAACACAAGGGAAGATATAAATTATATTTTACAGTTGGCAAGTAATGTAAACTTTGCAAGCTTTATAATACAACATTCATGTTACACAATTATGTTGGTGGTATTCCTTTTCTCCATAAATTAACGCTCAACGATTAGTAAAACACAATATGCAATGATATGTGTTCATTATATACGTACATACTCGTACATCCATGTGAATCCACGTAATACTCTCCCAACAAGCCTTGAAATCATTGACAATCCACAAAAATCGTACGTGTGTGACATTGTGTTTAGGCAACACTACACTCTTTTGTAAGTGATGAGGTATTCTGGGTAATTCTGATGGTGGTTATACGTGACAAACTCTCGGAAGATCCACCTTCCGTCACCAACCACGCTGTCACAGCGCTCACGCTCGGAATGTTCACAAGAGTCCGATTCACATCCAGCCTGAAAACACGGTGGTCTTTGAAGATTGTTGGCTGTTTTGGTGAGATGAATCTTTCCCAGACATGATCTGACCAAGAACATTCTCTTTTCGTTTTTATCTCTGGCTGATTTGTTGTCTGAGAATAATAATAGTAAAACAAAAAGGAAATATTCAGCTTTTACAGCAAAACCAAAGCGAAATCCATAAACGAGCATCATCTGTGGTTTTGCAATAAAATGATGCCGAAGTTATGTCATCTTATACAATTTGCATGTTAAAAAATACCCTATTTCATTATGCTCTCTCTGTATTGACTTACCCGTGTACTGGTCAGCTTTTGTGGAACTTTCAGCGAGATAAACTCCTTGTCCAAACATGCCTTTCTCTCCAGCCATACGAAAATCCAGCCCTTGTGACAGAATCTTCTTGTGGGTGTCGGGTTTGGTTCCATGGAACAGAAAGTGCTCGTTTATTTCATGATGCAATTCTTTTTTAAGGATAGAGTCTTCTTTAATACTTTTTGTTGTTGCTATGTCTCCGGTACTTTGCGAAATAGAACACAATTGTTCGAATATGCCTATGTCTCCAGCTTTGTGGAAAAGCCGTGCTCGAAAATGGGAGTAGTTTTCATAGACGTCAATATTTTCCAGTCTCTGTACTTTCAATACTTTTAGGCTATTGTACTTTAATTCTGACAAGCCTTTTGCATCGCAGCCATGACCTACTTTTTGAGACTGCCATGTGGATTGGACAAGTTTCTCCACAGCTTTGTGTGTGGAGGAATCCACATCCACCAATTTATGATAACCCTTGTCGCATTCGGTCTTCCAAAACTGAAAGTCGATATATGTATTGAAGCATAAAAGTGTATACGTACTTTGTGGTCAAATTGCATGAAATGATCAGGTTTCAACTTTTCAAAATTAAAATCATAAATATTGATGCAATATTGATGCAGATACTGTTTTATAGCCAGCTACGTAAGTTGTAAACCCAAAACCAATTTTTGTGGATAACGTTGTTTAGTCTATCCACAAAATCAAATGTTTATCGAATTAAAACGAAAAGAACGCGGAAAATTATTTAAGTAGGAAGGACCATTTCCCACAAACCTACGAAGATGAATCCTTTACATAAATCATCAAAATTTGATCCCCGCGAATATCATTGTACCACAGAAACTTCTATACCTTGACAGATTTATCTGAAGTAAACTCGGTCCAGTATTCAGGAGGGTGGAGCTCTTTGTGGTACTGTTGGCGACAAAATTCCTGGGTCCCTCTTCCGGGTCCTGAACACGCCCCTCGGTATGGGGCAGACTCGTCAACGAACGCCTACAAACATATCAAAATCCAGAACTTTTCTAGAAAACTGCATCTCTTCTGGCATTTGCTTATCGAAGCCTTCGACCTTTGTTAAGAAAAAGCAATTCACGTGTATTTATTTCGCTTACCTTTGATATTTCTGCGTGTTGGTCACCATAGATCACAATTATAACTCTTTTTACAGACGACTGGGTGTGGGATTTTGAGAACTGGTCGACTCCTTTAAGCATCCCTTCGGCCGTCATTTGCGCCGGATAGTTTTTGTATAGGGTCCCAAGAGCCGGAAAAGCTACGCAGTTATATTGGTTTTCATCGGCCTTTTCCAGACATTTGATTACAATACTTTGTATATCCTACCAAAGAACGGAAATATTTTTGATAGTTTGCAAAAATGTTGTACTTTCAGTACATATTGATATACGAAATGTTTAGTCTGGTAGTAATTGCGATTTCAAAGTGAGAGGGAAATTATATTCTAAAAAATTTTTTGAAATATGCACCGCTGAAAATGTTTCGAGAAGTTGATATCCACATTTATCAAGACATTTATTAAGACATTTATCCGATGTTATCTTTAAGCTTAACTTATGCTTGCTTCACAAAAATAATACTTTTTAAATTACTTTTCATATTTGTGTGTGTA
Organism: Magallana ariakensis; assembly: GCA_020458035.1. NCBI lineage: Eukaryota > Metazoa > Mollusca > Bivalvia > Ostreida > Ostreidae > Magallana > Magallana ariakensis. The sequence goes on along the minus strand of CM035814.1, from coordinate 22,431,660 downwards.
TCTTGAAAATATTTTTTATCACCAATTTTGAGACACCGTTGTCACTCGGATTGTAGGGAGGTACGCATGCGTGACAAATTGTCTTGCACTTTAGTTTTCCGGCGGAAGTGACGACAACATTTCCCTCAGTGACTCCTGACGGATGATCTCGTCGACATTCTTCTGCCACTTCTGGACCAGCAGCCGTTAATAAAGCTTTGGATAGAGATCCTTTCTCCAAATCTAAGGTCTTATTCACACTATTGACAATCATATCGACCTTTTTAAAAGGGAAAGAAAAGGGGATTTAAATAAATAGATTAATTTTTTTCATATCTTTGGTACTTAAAAAATGCAGTTTGTATTTGTTTTATATAATATATCAATGGAATACCGAAATACGACTTTAAGATGGAAAAGACATGGTTACCAATGCAAACTATGTAATAGGCGTACTAAGCCCTACAGTTTTTGGTTCGTGTGTAAATGCTTATATCCTGTCTAAACAAGTTTATAAATTATCAAGTTATGAAACCAACCTCTTCCTCTTCAATCTTATCGACTTTGATTAGGACGGTTATCTGATTTATCAGCAATCTACACACAACTTTTCTTTCGATGTCTAAAAAGGAAAAAAAACCACTATCGACTTTATACATTTATCTGAGTTATTTTACGAATTACTTTGTGTTTTTCTTTTCTTAATAATGAAAGTATTAGCAGCAGAGCTTGGTAAAGGAATACATACATGGAATAGATGTGCAAAATATTTACCGGGATTAGGGGTCAAATCCCAAGCTCTAATGGCATCACCAAATGCCTACAAAATAAAGAGCAAAAAGGCAACCCAAAAATTCCTTTTGGTATAGGAACTAGACGTTATGGCTAATATGTCTCCGTGCTAATAAATCATTTCAGAACATTAATTTAGAAATATAATTGTATGCTTGTAAAGAGAAATATTTTGAATGTTCATTGTCTGAATAAATATGAATTTAGCAAAATACGAACTTAATGTGGATAATTCACAGTGATATACACGTGAAATAAAAAAAGTGTAAATACTTTTCGTCAGATGTTTAACGTAAGAAACAAATATCAGAAGCCGTTGATTTTTATTTGAAGTCTCATTACTAAATCGTTGCCTGTTTTTACCTTAAAAGTATCGTTGTCTTCGGGATGTATAACAAAACGCACTTCCTTTAGGCTGGTGCTGGGGTTGGCGTCTATGTACTGTGCAAGTGCACGGCATGCGTTCTTTGAAGCAACATTCTTTGGGAACTTGAGAAACCCAGATGTTATACCAGGGAAAGCAATCGAAGAGAGCTTTTGATTGTCTAGTTCTTTCAGACATTGGGATATAAACTGCATATATATCTGTGAACAAACAAATGTAAGTATTATTTTTTTGAAGAGCGGAAGGCATCAAATTGTGAAAAAAAAACACCAAAAACTCAAACCTTTTCTGCGTCATTGGATCCATATTTCTGGAGACATCCGTGGAAGATGAATTTACACTCTAGATTTCCCGGTCCAGTTACTGCCACATCACCCTTATGAATCCCTGTGGGGTACTTTCGTTTACATTCAGTCTGTAGCCCCGCCCCCGCGGCTTCCAACAAGGCGCGAGATCCCCGCCCGTTTCTCAACTTTAAGTTCTCTGACGTACTGTTTACAATGACGTCAACCTTAATAGAATAATTAGTTCTTTTTCTTTTGAATTGTTCGAATATATTATCCTTTTTATTAGTCAAACAATACATGTCGATAATTATTTGTAATGATTTTTCATTTATTTTGATGAACAGTTCCTTGAATACGGGTATCTTATAAATTGCTAAATGCATTTTCTTTTTCACTTAAAAAGTATAATTGGCAATTATAATATTAGAAAAATTGAAATTTTTGTGATTTAAAGGGACAAGATAAATATTGACATATGGGAATCATTGTATGGGTCTGTCAATAGCTAAAAGATATTACGTCAATTAGGAAATGTGAACACTTAACTTATTGGGTTGGGAGTAATGTCAGAAAATACTGATAATTATTAACTTGAATACTGTATACAGGGAAATATTCGCCTCGTTCAATTTTCCATTCTTTCGCCCTTGTTGTTAGCGGGCAAATTTAAGACTGGACAAATTCAAAAAAAAATTAATAGATATGTTAATTAAAAAAAAAGTATTTCAAACTGTGTCTGGGCGAATAATTCAAGACGGAGCGAAAGTGTAAAAGGGCGAAGAATGCAACGGGGCGAAAATAACCCTCTATACAGTAATGATAGCATTCTCTCACCAGAGGTCGTGCTCACAAGTTTCGCTTACTTGTGTAGCACGACCTCTGGTGAGAGAATGTAATGATAGGATACTGTTAACCTCTTCTTCCTCTAGTGCGCCTTCTTTAACTGAAATAATGACATTTTTGTAATCTCTTGAAGTAACATTACTTCCCTGGACATCTGCAAAAAAAAAAATGCTCGTGTTCAGTAAGGTTTAACTTACTAGCTTCTTCCTAAAACCACATTTAAAAGGTCTAAGAAATATTGATTGATCCACAAAGAGGAAGTACCGTTTTTCCATGAAAACATTATGTAGTTCTGATCTAGACATGGATTTCAATATAGATGGATGTACATGTACTATGAATTAGAAATGGCGATACATGTGTATGCTTTTACATATCAGCAACCTTGTGGTGTATTATAAAACCATTCAAAGTTGAAACACTTTAATTATAAATATTTATGAATTAGAATTGGATTATTAGAAAAACATATTTACCTCCGATTGTGCCCGACTTGTCCTCTGATGAGACAGAATACTCGCATGATTCACTGTCCGACATTGTCACAAAGAAAGAAGGAAAAATTGGAATTGAACGGAATTTTATATCCTCTAAAATTAGATGAAGCCTCGTTTTGTTCGTTTAAATTTTAGACATCAGGTAGAAGGTTATCTATTTATCGTTGTAAGTAAAGAAATCAATACAAAGGTATAGGTATTTTATAGGCCAATCTTCTGAAAATACAACATGGCTGACTCCAAATGGTTCCCTGGCAGTTTTTTTTTATTATTATTATTAATCGGCCTTTAATGCACTGTGCATCTTGCTGCCATTTCGACTTCTTTCAAGCTTAAGAATTGCTTCAACCCTCTGTTGATGGACTCCAGGTCCATTTCCAGTAACGGCAGTCTGGTTTGGGATTTAAATGACAAAAAATGTTTAAACCTTCGTTGATTTCACATACATTTAGATGTTTATCGTACACATATTCAACCTTATTTATGTAGCATCAATATTCCTTATTTACATGTTTTAAATCTTCTGCTGAAAAGATCGCTGACAAGGAGGTTCAAACGTCATAGACAATATAATTTTTCTTATTTTAATCAATAAATTTAATTATTATATTTCTTTAATTTAAAAAAAATCCCTGTTGAAGTTTAAAGTATTAACAATTGGGTTCTTAGTCAAAATATTTTCAAAAAATCTTACATTCCTTAACTGTTAGTTATTAAGAACAGGTTTCCCTTTCATTGTTGACTTATTTTTGGCAATTTGGCTTACATAAATAATTTGATATTGATAATATCATTACTGGTCAAGATGTCTATACACTGTATGCTTTTCTTGCTCTGAAGAGTGTTATGATAATCCTTTGGTGCTAACAAATTAACGTTTTATTCTGCATTTGTAAACACATACTCACATTCAACCAAACTTCATAGAATTGATACTTAGTAGTCTTGTATTTTGCATTTATTTACTTAATTAACATTTTTATCCGATCCACGTTATAGTACACGACGATAAAGTGAAAAAAATCTTTCTCATATGATAAATATATAAGTAGAGGACTTCTTTTACATGAACAAAAACACACTATAACAATTGAATTAATATTTTTCAGGTTTTTATTATTTTTTGAAGCTTAAAGTATGATGTCAACAAGTATAAAATCATATATGTAAAAGGTGTGGTTACTAGGCCAAATACACTCATTTAGAATTCTGGAAGTAATGTTAACTTTACACATCGGAGGAAAGTCACGTTCAAGAACATTTCCTTCTACCCTACACTGTAGCGATCGCTTTGATTTCAGAAACCCTTTCATATACATAAAGTTCTTAATATATTCCATAAAAACAAATTTTAAACTGGTTTATATTCAACTGTAACCAAAATCAAATAATAAGTAAACGATTTACCATTATTCTATTCAATTGCTATCTTTTAATGCCCTTAAATGGATACCGGTATGTTGTATCCAACTACGCTTATCTAAGAATATGCAAGCTTTCAAACGCTTCTGTTTGATAGTCTCTCTAAGTACAATTACCAAAGAAAGCATCTTGAATGCAGTTGATAAGTTCGATATAATAATAAAATGAGTTAGAAACTTAGAAACACAATTTTAAAATTGTGATGTTTGTCATGTCATTATACTCTATTATAAGTGATGAGGTATTCCGGGTAAGTCTGATAGTGATGATACGTGACAAACTCTCGGAATAGCCATTCTCCTTCCCCAACCACGCTGTCACAGCGCTGACGCTCGGAATGTTCACAAGAGTCCGATTCACACCCTGTCTGAAAGCACGGCGGTCTCTGGAGTTTTTCTTTTTTTGTTTTTGCAAGATGAATCTTTCCTAGGCATGTCCTGGCCAAGAACATTCTCCTCTCATCTTTATTTCTTGTTGTTCTCGGATCTGGTAATGAAAGAGCATAAGTCAAAGCCTTACATCGTCGCAAACCAATGTTCAAATTTACTTTACTTTCTCATGCAGTGAGTAAAGCATTATGCAAAACGTAATCTGATACAATATATATCAAAGGTACTCATATTGATATAATGTAAAGACTTTCGAACTACTGACTCTCTGTGTTGCCTTACCAGTGTACTGGTCAGCTTTTGTGGAACTCTCTGCAAGGTAAACTCCCTGGCCGAACATACCATATTCCTTAGCCATTCGGAAATCAAGCCCCTGAGAGAGAATCTTTTTGTATGTGTCGGGTTTTGTTCCGTGGAACAGGAAGTGCTCGTTTATTTCTGGATACATTTCACTTTTAAGGACAGAGTCCTCTTCTAAACACTTTGTTGTTAATATGTCTTTAGAACTTTGTGAGATCGAGGACAATGGTTCGAACACTCCTATGAAGGCAGCTTTATTAAACAAACCCGCACGAAAATGGCAGTAGTTTTCATAAAGGTCAATATTTTCCAGCCTCTGTACTTTCAACACTTTAAGACTCGTGTAACTTAAGTCAAACAGCCCAAGAGCGTCGCGACCTTTTCCTAGTTTGTTTGACTGCCATGCAGATTGGACAAGTTTTTCCACAGCTTTGTATGTCGTGGAATCCACGTCCACCAATTCAAAAGAACCATCATCACAATCCGATTTCCAGGACTGTAGGTAAAAAGAACTAAATAATATCATTAATTGCTCTTCTTTCAATGCATACATTGTTCGTACCAGATATGAATTGCTTTTCAATGTTGGTTGATTTACAGCTAAGCTAGGTCATAACTTGCAAAATAAATTCAAAATAAAGGAATATTGAAATGTTAACAACTCATAACGTCGAACACTATTTTGTCCATGTTAAATCAATTGTTATTAATACTTCTCTATCATTTCAAAATTGACACATACATTCAAGAAACCATTTAACATTATTGTTTTTAGGAAACAAAAGTTCAATACTTTGACAGATTTATCTGAAGTAAACTTGGTCCAGTATTTAGGAGGGTGGAGCTCTATGAGGTACTGTTGGCGACAGAATTCCTGGGTCCCTCTCTCGGGTCCTGAACACGCCCCTTGGTATTGGGCAGCCTCGTCAACAAATGCCTACAAAGACACCCGTCTCTTCCTCATGATTAAATTAAAAAATTGTTTTGGGGTAAATGATCGTCTATTCAACAAATAATGGGATTTCTGACATCAATTTTTTGCTGTATACTTATTTTTGTTGTTAATTAGGTCGACCCACGTAATTGAGGTTCGTCGAAGTACGCGGTACAGTATCTGGAAATTTTTATACTTAGGACAAATTTTAAGCATGGCCACTGTATTTGTTAATGATTACAGTAACAATCGATATTTGAACCTCGCCTAATCCACAAAAGTTGATACCTACAAATTGAAACCACGACGTTCCCTCAACCCATAATTTACATCTGCATAATACGTAGCTTACCTACCTTTAATATTTCTTCGTGTTGGTTGCCACCATAGATCACAACAACAACTCGTCTCACGGAGGAGCGGGCGTGGGACTTGGAGAACTGACCGATTCCTTTCAGCACCCCAGCGGCGCTGACCCGCACCGGATAGTTATTGTAGCAGGTCCCGAGGGCCGGGAGAGCGACAGAAGTCAACTGCTTCTTGTCGGCCTTTTTCAAGCATTTGATGACGATATTTTGTAGAACCTATAAGTTGTTTTGACCTTTCTCTTTATTAACAAAAATTATTGTCATTCAGTAAATATTAAGAAACAAAACCGATGGGCGATGGAATAAGGCGCGAATGCCTGATGATTATATGATTTCTAATATAAAAAAAAAATGGTAAGATATGCAATATACACATATCTTATGAGCATTTAAACGTGTGAAAACTTATATTATTTCTATGTTAATCACTATTTGCGATATTATTACGAATATTCAACAATAAGGTTTTCACCTTTACAGATACATTTTTGTTGTCCTGTTTATGAGGAGGCACGCATGCGTGACAAATTTTTTTGCACTTTAAATTTCCGGCGGAAGTGACAATAACATTTCCTTCAGTGACACCTGACGGATGATCTCGCCGACATTCCTCTGCAACCTCTGGACCAGCAGCCGTTGTAATTGCTTTGGATAGAGACCCTTTGTCCAATTCTATGGTTTTGTTCACACTATTGACAATCATGTCAACCTGTTTAAAAGAGCAAAAAAAAAAGATTATTGTTCATGTATCCAAAAACTTGACGTCCAGATATCCGACTTCAATTGGTTTTTCGGTTTATAAAATCTTTGGACTAGAATTATATTGCACTACATAAATGGTTAAACATTGCAACTTACCCGTTCTTCTTCAATCTTATCGACTTTTATTGTGACAGCTATTTTATTCATATGGAACCCACATATTTCTTTTCTTTCGATACCTGAAGAAGAATAACATCAGTATTAATGAATCTGATATAATTTGAGTTCAACTTTAAAAAGAGTATTTCTGTATATTTACATTCTACTGTGTTTTTCCATTAAATTCTGTGATCTTCAAATGCCTCTAAATGCAACAAGTAGTCAAAGGTTAAAATGACACGAGTTTTATTATGACGTCACAAACGTTGAACGCTGTAAACTGCAACGTCATAAGCGAAAATCAAAGTTCACGCTTGTGGCTGTTACTGTGGCTCTTCCATTAATGTTAACTTACCCTTAGGATAAGATAGGAATTTTAAGGTATGAATCCAATTTGCAGACAAGGCAAGAAGTTTAAAAATGTAAATATAAGCATTAAATCATGATTTTTTGAAGTATACAGTCTCATAACTTCCGCGATGTGTGCATACAAATTTTCATAACGCGCTAACGCGCGTTACTCAATTTGTATGCACACATCGCGGCAGTTATGAGACTGTATACTTCAAAAAATCATGATTCAATGCTATAATATATCCCTTATATATTACTTATGTAAGGAATTATAGGTTTGACAAAAAATTTATTTGTATTTAATTTGTATTTTATAATAAATATAGTTGTGACTACATGAACATTAAATTGTCGTCATCACTTTCGATTTTTATTTTTTTTTTTTACCTATATTAAGGTTTAGATCCCACACTTTAATGGCATCACAAAAGGCCTATGAAAGAAAACCACACAGTTACAATTTAATATTATGCGTAACAATACGAAATATTTTTACAAAAATTGTATTACGTGTAATTGTGCCGCACGTGAAATTAATGTTAATAATTTTCGTAACAGAAAGGATATACATGTAATATAATTTTTGGACAGATTAAAGAAAATAAATAACATTTAGATTCAAATTGTAAATATCATGTGAAACGACCATGGGAGTGAAAGTCAGATGTGCTTTTCATTCCATTTATTTGAGGCATTGATACTTGGCTAGAAAATGTCTACCTCAAAAGTCTCGTTGTCCTCGGCGTGTATGACAAAGCGTATTTCCTTGATACTGGTGTTGGGGTTGGCGTCGATGTATTGTGCCAGAGCACAACATGCGTTTTTTGAGGCCACCTTCTTTGGAAACCTATGAAGCCCGGTAGTTAGACCAGGGAAAGCTATTGACGAGAGCTTTTTACTGTCTAGCTTTTTAAGGCATTTCGATATGAACTCCATATGTATCTGTGAAGAGAAGTGCGGTGATCATTAGTAATGTCAAAATCAAACATTTTACATATTGTTTAAAACACATGGCAATCACAGTTAAAAGCTAATATACATAAACATACATAGCTGAAAATTAATATCGCGATATGTTTACTAAGTTAACCTAATTGCAAAACATAATATAGATTTTTAAGATAGTCCACCTTTTCTGCGTCTTGGGATCCATATCTTTTGAGGGACCCGTGGAAGATAAATTTACATCTGAGATTTCCCGCTCCAGTTACTGCTACATCACCCTTTTGAATCCCTGTGGGGTACTTTAGTTTACACTCAGTCTGTAGCCCCGCCCCCGCGGCATCCAGCAAGGCTTTAGACCCCCGTCCATGCTGTAGCTCCAACTTATCTGACGTACTGTTTACAATGACGTCAACCTTAAACAAATAATTACGTTATTTAATTAAAAGCTCATCTGACGAGATAATGTTATTTTTTTTTTTTAAATCCAGATATTTCTGAGATATACATTCAATGGTATTGTTTTTAAATAATGACAGAGTATACATGTATATTTATTTACTAACCTGCTGTTTTTCTAAGGCTCCTTCTTTGACTGAGATTCTAACGGTTTTGTATTGCCGCGAATAACCAGAAGCAGTCGAATCGGTTTTTTCTTTATCTACAAAAAGGAAGTAACAAAATACAGCAACCCATTGAGCTACGTCTTTACACTGAAAATCTAAAAAAAAAAGATACCACATTATTTTACGCGATAAAAGAAATATAAAAATGTTTATTCTACTTTACTCATTAATTTCAATCTACAGTAAAAATCAGCGTAGAGATTCGGAAATGGAATTTAAAAACACATTGATCATTATCAAAAATTAAATTTATGTAAGATACTTGTATCATTGACAACAATAAAAACGGCTTTATCGCTTTAAGAAAAGTTTACTAATAAAAACAATTCAAGAACGCAGTTTATTTATGTATATAAGTCATTGAATGTTTGTAAGGGAAAATGTTTCGGAGTAATATAAACATACTGTTTATCATTTCAGAAAAAAAATGAGACTTTTGATGTAAGACAACAAAAATATTTATCAAAATGCATTTATACCCAATATGAAAAAAGTTACCTAAATTTAAAGATATAAAATAATGCGTTACAATTCTATAAAGATCTCATTTGCTTGAATGTTTATCTTTCTTAAATCGATTTATCAAAGTGGTTATGTACATGTATATATAGCTCAATGAATCTTGACAACGTCCATGTCGCTTATCTTTAGATATTTATGTCTATGTATATAAATACATGTGTACTTATACATACATATCACTGTACACCTATCTTTAGTTTTTTTTTTCAGAGGCAACAAACAATGCTCTCGTTATCAAATGATTATCTTTGTTGACAATACATGTCTTAGTTACTAGTATGTAGACTTATATCGCCAATCAAGTACATATTTTGTAAAGCTCGTTACTAGGATTTTACTCTCTCAATGCATATCGTTTATTTGGCGTTTTCATCTATTTTGAATGACCCCGAGTGTTAAAAGTATATTTATAGCTTACATTGAGTCTACATATACATTGTAAGTAAACTATATTGAATTACAACTGGTATACAGCAAGTATCTTCGTAAAATTTTACACTTTCGATTTTGATATTTTCATTAAATGGTAAATATTTTTAAGAAAAAAAAATTAATTAATTTGGCAAACATACGAGGAAACATACCTTCTTCCGTTTGTGTCTCAGTTAATTCGATAGATTCTAATAACGGTAATTTATCGTCAGACATAGTAACTAGGAAGTTGACTTCTTCAACAGCTGATCTTGGATTTTGTCTTTTCTAAAAATAGACATGAAATTGAAACTAGAGACATAACATTTATAATAAAGCATGTATGCTCATATACATGTAGGGTCATATATATATGCCAAGTTAAGCATGGCAATGATCGTTAAATACTTTATGCATTTTAATAATAAAATTTTGTACTGTATAGATCTACATGATGTCTTTCCCGGCTTTGCATTATTACCGGTATACGGAAGCCGGTTGGCGCATAAAAAATAGTTTATTTACAAACCACCACATAATATATATCTGGTGGATATAAAACCTACTACCAAATTGTGGTTGAAATGGTTGAAAAGAAAGACAAGCTTGCTGTTTCTGGAATCTATAAAAAATTATCAAAGCTATCGTTATTATATCAGAGAGAGAGAGAGAGACAGAGAGAGAGAGAGAGAGAGAGAGGGGGGGGGAAGAGAGAGATTGTGACGTCATCACGTTTATGACGTTTTCATAACGCGTCATAGATCATTGTCCTATGTTACCAAACAAATCGCAGGGCGAAGACAAGTACACAAAGAAGATGCAGAGAGTAATCAAAGATTTGAATCCCCTTTACTTTGATCCAACATCAGATGACCAAATGAAAATGGCAAGTATCGTAAACAAAAATTTACAAGTATATTAATTTCTTCAGCTTCCTACTTGTTAGTCTTTATATATCTAATCGACATAATACATTTAGAGGGAACACGTCCGTCACAAAAAGATCGCAAAGACAATCGGGAACCTCGAGAAAATAAATGCACAAAATGTGGATGTTCACGTAAGTTTTGAAAAATTTACTTACTCGATATTCACTATCCTACATGTAGCACAATTCATTTCTTTTTCATTGATCTTATATCGTTACACTACCTGATTTATTGGACTATGAAAGATCTAAAGACAGGCACGTAAAATCCTAATCCGTAAGGGGGGGGGGGGGGGTAGCGTAGTATGTACCCTTTAACTTCAATTACACTCTTAATTTCCTTATTTTCATTTCAATTTTTACATACTTTCAAAAAAGTGGAGGGGGGGGGGGGGCAGCCCACCTACCCCCACCCCCCGATGCTACGTGCCTGAAAGAGTTTTCCTATTACAGGATTTTCTACCCAGCTGGGCAACGAACGAATACTTTGAAAGCCTTCATGGAAAAAAAGCAAATGAAGAGGTTAAATTGTATGCCATTCTAGAAAATAAAAAATTTGTAAATATGATTAGAAAAAAAATATTTTTACAAACTTCGCATAAAATATCTACCGCTAATGAAATGCATGGATCTTTTACAGGCTAAGACAAAAGTTAGCATTGAAGAAATAAAGGTAAGTTACCAAAATAATTCTGGTTGTATCAACCCTCCCTCTTTTTTGTATTTCTCACTCGAAAAATACAAAATACAGAATGGTCATTTGTTGTTGTTGTTTTTTAAGATATATGTCGGAGAAATCGTGGTTAAGGCCCGTGAAAGATTGCTGGATGAGGCTGCATCTTTAAAGGTATATTTCTGTATAAATATAAAGAAAACCTATACACACCGGCAATTCTTCTCTTTTTTTCTATACGTTAAAATTTCTCCTATTATAATATCTTGGGTGTTGTTGATAGGTTTCTCAGAGTCAAGTTCCTCAAGATTCTGAACCTCTAAAAAAAGAGGAAAAAGGCATGGATGACAGAAAAAGGGCAATGAATGCGGTACACCAACAGCTGCTGGTAAGAATTAGATACTTGTGGATTTATAAGATAATTTTTTACAAATGTATATTTCCCTTCGCGAGTCTGTGTCCAGTTTTTGAAGTTTTATGGACAAAAAAGTTTGCTACAAATTTGTGATCGACAGTATTGTTTAAATTAATTAGCATTATTGCAAATTAATGTCATTATCCTTCCAGGCGTCATTCGACACGGAGAAAAGAAAACTGGAAAAGTTTGAAAAAAAGAAAGCAAAGCAAATGATGGCTGCCGTTCATTCTGAACTAAAGGTACTCTATATTTCGTATCGAAATTGGAAAGAGGGGGAAAGGGGGGGGGGGGGTGAATATGTTCTGAAAAATTATCAAAGATCAAAAGAACATATTCAGATAAGAATAACATAAATTTCTATTATTATTCTTCCAGACATTCGACTCGGAAAAAAGAAAACTGGTAATGGAAAAGCTTGAAAAAACAAAAGCAAAGCAAATGATGGCTGTTCATGCTGAACTAACGGTACTGTACATGTATATTTCGTATCAAGATTGGAAAGAGATGAAAGGGGGGGGGGGATTAATATGTTCTAAATGAATATGAAAATTCGTAAGAGCATATTCGGATAAGTATAAAACTTCGATTATTTTTCAGAAAATGGTGTTTCTAAAAGGGTTTGGTTTTGATGATGACGAAGACAATTGTTTCGTTCCTAGAAAATTGTTCTTTTTCGAGATTGATGGCTTCCGAAAAGTGCCACAGGTATGTATAGTGTTTATGTAAAAGATATGTCGGGGGATTTTGAATATATCAAAAAAATATTATATTTGTTTATCAATCTTCTTATCAAGCTTATCAAATTCAAAAGAGTAAGTCTAATTTTTCGCGTTAGTTTACAAAAAAAAACAACCCACCAAACAAACCAAAATTCAAAGCAACTATGTATAGAATGTTTACAATAGGATCATTGTGTTATAATTCTTTACCAAAAAACAAATACATTTAATTATGTCGAAGAATCATTTTTTTAATCTAAAATTAGACTGTGTTTTGATCACTGCTAATAACTAGTTCTGATTCGGACTGTTACTCTGTTAGCAGAATATGGAAACACCACTCGGGGATGTAGATCCGTCGAATACTAGTACCTCTGAGGAACCGGTGGCGGATCATTCAGTAGATTGTGTGGTATGTACAACTTCATCAATCATTTAATCATTAAATGGAGGTGATTTTTAACTTAAAAGACACTTACTCATAACTGGGTGTGTGATCATTATTTTCTTTCTTTACATTTTCAGACTCCCTCCAAGGAGAAGAAGCGCTCTTTGTGTCGACGCTTTCTCAGATTTCTCGGATTTCGATAAATTCAGACACTCAACTTAAATGCAGCACTGGAAGAAACCATCTTACGCGATTTATATCATTGAACTTGATTATGTTTACCTTTATTTGAATGAACTTACTTATTGCTTATTGCGAATTCTCAATTAAAATTCTATTTTCATGTTATTATATTTTTCTTTTTATTCTTAAATTTAACGGCATGTAGAAAAACAATATGAAGCTCTGAAAATCGATTTTGGCATTGCAAATTTCGTTTTATTTTCGACTTTAAACAAAACCATTTTACCGATAACGCTATTTTGAATTAGAAAAAAATATTTCGCATAATTTTGAATATGAATCTATATTGTTGAGATCAAACATTTCTTCTTATCGTTTGAATTCCTATTAGACATTTCCAGGATAGAGCGACTTCGAACTCGGACTCGTACTATGTACGCTGATAAATAAGGGGCCGTATGAAAAGTTAAAAAAAAATGTTGAGTTATACACGGATTTTTTGTCTATCTTTATTGAACAAATAACACATTCTAAAATTTAGTGTACATTGTTTTAATTCATCATTTGTTTTCTACTACATGACAAAGCGGCACAAATATTGACCGTTGCAAGGTACCAATAGCGCGGTACAGTTTCATTTCCCGAATAACATGTTCAACATTTACTCGGTATTTATTTATTTTCGTATTTAAATTTCTGCATTGCCTCTGCTAATGTGCAGGTCGTCTATTTATTTCTGCACGAGTGTATGGGGTGACAAAAGGATCTCTATTTGGGAAAATTTTGTCTCCGAGAATGACGCATTCGTTTGGAAAGGCCAATTCTTGATTTTGGCCTATTGCCGGTATAAAATTCAGAATTTGTGCATCATTTTGATGTCCGAGAAACCCACTTCTTACAAAGCGAAGTTTGTTACAATTATCGGTAATAACAATTGTGTGGATGCAATGATAATGTCTATGTCCACTATAATACAGTGCCTGTGGCTCAGTTTGAGGTCTGTAGATGTGGTGTATTGTCCCATCGATAACTGCGACAGCGTCGGGTAGTTCCTCCCAAATACCCCGCATATTCCTCCATTCCAATTCCGATGGCCACTGAATGTTGGCAACATAAGTGTTGTTAAAAATTGGAAGTAAAAAATCGATCTCAGAGCCTATGGTCGCGGGGGAAACATCAAAAAGCAAGGATAAAATTGAATAACATAGGTATGAGCGAAGCCATAGCATGAAAAGCATCACTCTGTTTCTGGGTGATAAATCGTGGTTATGATGATTTAAAGTACATCTTCGGCTGATATCTCTTACAATCTCTAGCAAAGATTCAGGTGATTCTCCCGTCGCCTCAAAAAATTCATAAGGATGTCGTGTAAAGATACGTAACACATTCCTCCCTAACCATGGATGACCAGGATCATCGAGTCGATGCCGAATACTGCACAGTCTTTCCGGGGGTGGCATTGATAAAACGACAAATAAATCTATAAGCAATTGCATGAAATCGTCATCACAAGGAGGGGGTGTAGAAATGATAGCCAATAGCGCCAAATCAGCGTTCATATCTAAAATATATATATAATCAAAGTACTGAAGTACTGACGGAAGTTGATTTTATCGATTATTATTTATTTTAAAATCAACGATATGTTATTTTGCATTGCAAGTTGTTTTCCATATGTATTTGAATTACCCACTTTTTTCATAATATGAATTCTCTAACAGGAATTTCGTGAAAACCCAATTTGAATCATGTTGTGTAATATTCAAAGAATTAATTTCATCAAACAACATATCAGTAGTCGAAATAGTTCAGAGAAATTGCATGGATCCAAGCAATATTGAACTCTAGTCTCGTTCAACCAGACGCTCGGCTGTCTCCGTTAATCTCCGACAAGCAAGAGAGACTCTATGCTTGTCGGAGATTTACGAAGACAGCCGAGCGACTATATTGAACTCTGGCGTATGAATACATACAATGTACGACTACAAAAAATGTCTTAATTGTTCGTACCATTTGAAATTTGAATATTTACAAGGTATCTATAAATAAGTTTCTTTGAAAAACAGTGCTTTAGAACACATTACATCGAATTTATCGATTAGAACTAAATGTTGTCAGCGGTGTTGTTTTTTTTTGCTTAGGTCCAAACACTGTTTCACTTTCGGTTTGCCCGAGTAACTGCATAGGAGAGTTGATTAAAATCAACTCCCAAAAATTAATCAATTACAAAACTCTTCACGTGAAAGAAGTGTACTTGCTGTTGGAACGAGAATGGAGCAAGGTGAGGTTTTTTCTCTAATCTACCAGTCAGCTTAAATAACTTTATTACCTTGAAAATATATAAAAATACTTACCTTGTGTAATCTCAAAATCTAATTGTGCATGTGGTGTTTTGTTTTTCTTTAATTCTTCATGGATGAACGGAATTCATGCGTGTACAGTCATTCGAACACGTTGCCAATAATGTTTATTGGGGAAAATGTTGACACAAGAAAATGAATATTCTTTTAAAACATTTTTCTTTTGGAGATGCCTATTATTTTGTTTTCAATTTTTTATTAGAAAATTGTTGTTTTATGGACCCGATTGATAATACAAGAAATATCAGAATACCGTTTATGTGCGGATCTAGAGGAGTGGGGGGGGAGGGGTCGCGGCCCCCATCAAAAATATAATCGAAACTTCAGTCCCGAATGGCAATTGTTTTTAATCCGCCCCTGACATTTTGTGTAATGGCCAGTTTGTTGTAATCTACCAGGGTACATTTGTAATCAAATGTTCACATAATAATAGAGGCTTTTCAAAACATTTCAGACGGTAATTTAAAAAAAAAGGTTTTTTATTGTTTTTTCACAGGTACAACTTTAATAAGTAAATCCAAGAAAGTGGTAGCTATAGGAAAAGAGGAAACCTTAATGTTACTTAGGGCTTACCAAAACCACCCATGTGTTTGGGGAGAAATTATTGAAGAATTAAAGGATTCTTAAAAAATTTCTTACAAAATTTCTTACAAAAACTGCCAAATGAAGCCCAGGATCTCTACAGGAATGCATCTCTAAAGAAACTGAGCGACATGCTAGGGGGGAAGTTAAGAAAACTTATGGCAGCAAAAAAAACAGATGACGACAGTGATATTTGGTATATAAAACACACTTAAGACAAAAAAAATCATAATTAATGAAGATTCACAAATTAAAAAAATATTTATTATGCGATATTTTTTATATAGCATCGAGGTTGAAAGAGTGCGAAAATTGGAAACCCGTCTCCAAGAAACGGTGGAGCCTGACCATAATCCTTCTACAGCTCCTTCTACAACTAATCCCCCGACTGAACCCACCAGGTCCCTCGCACGTTGTTGACAGCAGTAAACGCGAAAGAATGAGAATTCTAGAAGGTGATGATGAAGAGGAAAAGAGAGATGGTCCTTCAAAAAAACCAAAGAAGACCCCGATCATTAATTTGATTAGAGATAATCATATGAAGTACAACAAATTTATATAACTATATAAAAAAATGCCAAAAATCCTTAGGCAATTAGGAGTGGACTCTGATTCTGATTCAAGTGATTAGAAAACGTTCTAATGTTCCACTACATATTCGTTATAGATATTGTTTATGTAGAAATACGAATAATAAAATCCTTGAAAGAAATTTTCCCTTTTTTTTTAATTAACTAAAATAAAACAAAATAGATGATTTATTATTATCGCATCATTTTAAATTGGTCTAGGTTATCTTGTACAACCTGAACAAATAAAGTTTTCTACGAATTTAATTAACCTACATGTACCTCGTGCATTCATTTATTTTGTTCACAATGTTTGCTCTCTCTCTCTCTCTCTCTCTCTCTCTCTCTCTCTCTCTCTCTCTCTCTCTCTCTCTCTTCAATTAAAACCAAATACAAAAATAATAGAAAATCCTATGCTTGTGTGTGATAAAAGGACACTAAAGCTAATCTCATTTTTTAAAATTAGTGCATAATTTCATAAAACTTTATATCCGTAATGAGGTAAACATCGTTAAATTTCAGCTGGTTGAAAGGACGGATATTTGCTTTTAGTGTTGATTGCGATATCCTTAATCGAATGGTTTTTCCATTGCATAAAAATATTGATGTTTTTTAATTTATTTTTTAAAATCGTGTTTTGACATGTTCCCTGATGATCTGAAGATAAAAGTAATCGTCAGTGTCCGAGTCCGACCTCGATCTCGCGAAATCTGGAAATGTCTATTACTTGGTATTGGATTATCATTATTAAAAAAAATCACCAGTTTAGATTAAAATAAATATATTTTCATATAGCTGGAACATTTACTGGAGGAGTTTTATCGCATCGACAATTCGACATGATCATCTTTTATGTCGACATCATTATCTGACAAGTTGACAGAATTATCTGAAAAGTCGACATACTTATTTGATTAGACAACATAACATCTGACAAGTCAACATCATGATCTGACAAGTCGACTTATAATATGAATGATACTTTTCTTCAAACTGGTGGCCATTTTGTTTTTTCTCTCAGATAATTATGTTAACTTGTCAGAGCTTTATGTCGACTTGTCAGATAATTATGTCGACTTCTCAGATCTTTATGTCGACTAGTCAGATAATTATGTTAACTTGTTAGATCTTTATGTCGACTTGTCAGATATTATGATGACATGCAAATGGCAGTTAGCGGCACTAACACGCTTTGACAACAAAATATTGAGTTTATAGTCAATATGATTATTTTCTGACAAGTCAACATAAAGATCTGACAAGTTGAAATAAATATCTGACAAGTCGACATAATTATCTGACAAGTCGACATAATTATCTGACAAGTGGTGGCAGATCTATGCCACCATAGGTAACTATAACTCGCTCGTCTTATTTAATGTACATTAAACAAGTGTGTATGTTAATTCGATAGATTCCTTCTAAAGCATTCGGTGTAAAGTATAACATATATCGTTGTTACAAAACAAATGTAAAAAGATTAATTTGACCCCCCCCCCTAAAGGAACCATGATGAGTCCATTCAAAGCATCGGATATCTCATTCTTTGGTCGAAAGGTAAAGCAGGACTTCGCAACATAATGTCACATTCAGAATTTTTTACTCACCGATTAGTTGACGAGTCTAAATTAGGATCTTGAGAATACTCCAGAGCACATCGGTGAACACATGTAGCTTTATTTGAAAACAAAAACTATCCTATTATTTTGGTACGGTTGGAAATAACAAAAAAGCATTTGATTTTGCATCTTAATAATAGTACAACAAATACAATTTAAAAAGTTGACTGTTTCATCTTTCGCTTTCAAGCTTACAATTATTTGACACATGTACATTCCTAAAATAATTTTAAATAATGGAATAATTTAATTTCAAATGATATACATGCACATACACTACAGATCGAAGAAAACGACTTAATGAGGCTGGGTGTTAACAAATTAGCCATCAGATCTACCTTAACTTTGACATACGATATTTTTTGGCCAAAAACTAACATTCCGCAAAGAAAAATCCAAATATTTTAGTTTTAAAAATTTGCGCATGTTTCTAATCTTTATACAGAGCTCTTCTTCGTGAGAAGGTAAATATAGCCTAAAAATGGCCAGGACCATCCAGCCTCCTAATTAAATCCGCACGTTCCGTTTATGAATATATGGACAGCAGCAAAACTCAAAACTTTTTTCTTATAAGATAGCCCAATTAATACATATTTCCATTGAATAATTTTGTTTCGTTAGGCAAGCTTTTTGGAAAGCTATTAATTGTTGAAACAGTGAAGCACCATCATATAATAAAGAAGTATATCAACATACAAAGACAAAGTATCAGCAAATAATGAATAAATATCAGCATATTCATCATATAATGAAGAAATATTAGCATATTCATCATATAATGAAGAAGTATCACCATGCAATATTAAAGTATCAGCATTTAATTTTAAAATATCAGCATACGATGCTAAGTATCAGCATGTAATCTTGAAGTATCACCAAGCAAAGTTAAAGTATCAGCATTTAATTTTAAAATATCAGCATATGATGGTAAAGCATCAGCAGGTAATCTTGTGGTTTTTTTAATATAATTTTGAAGTATCAGCATATAATGATGTAGTATTGTCATAAAATGAATTTCATTTACATAATGCAGTTGACGCCAAGTTAAACATGGTGATGACCGATAAATACTTTATGCATTGTAATAATAAAGTTTAGTACTGTTGAATATAACTACATGGGATTTCCCGACTTTGCATTATTGTAAAAAACGCCGGTTGAAAATACTTTTATTATACGGCCACCACATACTTAATATTTTCAGCGGTACGGAGATTAGCGGAAAATAATTGTCTTGTTGATTTGAGTAGAAAATTGTATCCAATGAAATTCATAGTTACGAATCACGTGGTGACGAGTGTATGATTGGTGTTAGATTAGCACGAGAAATCAGTGCTAGCCCGTCTTCTGACAAAGATATCAAATTCATCAATTAAAAATTTCATTTGTTATCATACTATGATTCGAATTTTAGAATTTAGAATTTTGGTGTTAAGTATAATATAGATCGTTGTTACAAAACAAATGTCAAGAGATTGATTTGACCCCCTCCCCTAGGAACCATGGATGAGTCCATTCAAAGCATCAGATATATCATTCTTTGGTCTTCTAGAATTTCATATTTTTGTTGCAAAGTCCCTGCACTACCCTGGAGACGGCGCGCATTTGCGACTTTGACATGGTTTGGGACACAGGTTTCCAGAGATTTTCTGTTAGATAGTTTTTTGTTTCTGTTTTTTTTTCTGGCCGGTCACGTCGTCGATGAAAGAATCACATATTTTGTTTAAAAAGGGTGAGGCAATGATTTTTTTAAATACATGTATTATATGTACATGTACATGATACATTTTTGTACTTTCAGCTTAAAATAAACTTCCGGCTCCCACGTATGCAATCAGGGCTAGTCGGCAAACATATATTTGCTTGGTATTTTTGTTAGAATAGATAAGACACATACTAGTACATATATGGCGGCTATACCAGCTTCTAACAAATTATGGTTTAAATGATTGAAAGAAGATGAAAGACAGGCTTGCTGTTGCTAGAACCTCATATACATATATAATTTTTTTAATCCAAGCACTGCCTTGTTGTTACTGTAATTAATATAATGTCAGATAAATTCAAACAGTTTGATGATCTCAGAGAGAGAGAGAGAGAGAGAGAGAGAGAGAGAGAGAGAGAGAGAGAGAGAGAGAGAGAGAGAGAGAGACTCTCAGAGAGAGAGAGAGAGACTCTCAGAGAGAGAGAGAGAGAGAGAGAGAGAGAGAGAGAGAGAGATTGTGACGTCATCACGTTTATGACGTTCTCATAACGCATCATAGATCATTGTCCTATGTTACCAAACAAACCGCAGAGCAAAGACATGTACACAAAGAAGATGCAGAGAGTAATCAAAGATTTGAATCCCCTTTACTTTGATCCAACATCAGATGATCAAGTGAAAATGGCAAGTATCGTAAACAAATTTAAAAAGTACCAGTATATTAGTTTCTTCAACTTTCTACTTGTTAGTCTTTATATACATGTATCTAATAGACATGAATGAAATACTTTCAGAGGGAACACGTCCGTCACAAAAAGATCGCAAAGACCATCGTGAACCTCAAGAAAATAAATACACAAAATGCGGATGTTCACGTAAGTATTGAAAAAAAGATTTCTTATTCGTTATTCACTATCCTATCACAATAATCAATTTTTTCTCATTGATCGTGCTTGACGTTCGTAACACTAGCTGCTTTATTCGACTATGATAGATCTAAAGAGTTTTTCTTTTACAGGATTTTCTACCAAGCTGGGCAACGAAGGATTATTTTGACAACCTTAATGGAAAAAGAGTGAGTGAAGAGGTACATGTAGGTTTATAGTAATATCGGTAAATATAATTAGAAAGAATTGTTCTTATAAAATTCACATAAAATATTTAGCGCTAATAGATTATCTTCGTTTTACAGGCAAAGACGAAAGTTGACATTGAGGAAATTAGAGTAAGTTACCAAAAAAAAATTATGAATCATTTTCTCTCTCCTCTTGATTTTGTATTTCTCAATCATAAGAAAGTCCATTTGTTATTTAGAAATATGTCGGAGAAATCGTAGAAAAGGCCCGTGAAAGCGTGCTGCTTGAGGCTGCATCTTTGAAGGTATATTTCTGTATAGTAAAATTCAAAATTCTTTTAAACTGCTCTATGCCTTGTAATTTTACATATATAACATAATGGATGCTGTTGATACATGTAGGCTCTTCAAGTGTCTCAAAATTCAGAATCCCTTGAGAAAGATGAAAACGATGAATACATGAATGACAGAAGAAAAGCCATGAACGCAGTACACCAGCAGATACTGGTAAGAATTCGATACTTGGGGATTTATAAGATGATTGTTTACAAATGTATATTTTCCTTCATGAGTCTTATGTCAAGTTTTGAAGTTTTATGGGAAAAAAATTTAGCGTAAAAAATATTTCATTTCCTACAAAATTTGTGATCGACAGTAATGTTCAAATTAATTAGCGTTATTGCAAATTGGTGCCATTATCTATCCAGACGATATTCGACTCGGAGAAAAGAAAACTAATGATGGACAAGTTTGAAAAAATAAAAGCAAAGACGGAAGAAATGACGGCTGTTCATATAGAACTAAAGGTACTTTACATTTCGTATCAAAATTGGAGAGAGAGCGGGGAAGGGGGAGAGGGAATGAATATGCTCTGATCCTGGGGAAGGGGGTGGGGGATAATCAATATGCTCTGGTTAAGTATGAAAGATAAAAAAAAATTGGATAAGTAAAAAAGTACTTTCGAATATTTTTCAGAAAACGGTGTTTTTGAAAAGATTTGGTTTGGGAGATGGCGAGGACGATTGTTTCGTTCCTAGAAGATTGTTCCTTTTCGAGATTGAGGGCTTTAGAAATGTGCCACAGGTATGTATAGTGTTTATGTGAAAGATCTGTCGAGGAGATTTGTTTTTGTTTATCAATCTATTTATAAGGCTTATCAACAGGTCTAATTTCTCAACAACAACCCCCCCCCCCCCTTCAAATATAGAATATTTAAGACAATATCATTTTGCTTCAAATATTTTACAAAGAAAAACGTTTCTTGGTATAGAATAATTATTGTTTTTGTTCAATATTAAAACTGTGTTTTGATCACTGCATCTAACTAGTTCTGATTCGGACTGTTACTCTGTTAGCAGAATATAGAAACACCACTCGGAGATGTAGATCCGCCAAATACTAGTACATGTATCTCTGAGGAATCGGTGGCGGATCATTCAGTACATGTAGATTGTGTGGTATGTACATGTACAACTTCACCAATCATTTAATTATTATATGAAGGTCATTTTTGTCTTAAAAGAAACTTAATTATTAATAACTGGGTGTGTGTTCATTATTTTCTTTCTTTACGTTTTCAGACTCCCTCCAAAGAGAAGAAGCGCTCTTTTGGCCGACGCTTTCTCAGATTTCTCGGATTTCGATAAATTCAGACACTTAACTTTAATGCAGTACTGGAAGAAACCATCTTACTCAGTTTATATCGTTGTACTTGATGCTGTTTACTTTTATTTGAATTAATTTTAAAGTTATCGCTTAATGCGAATTATCAATTAAATGTCCATTTTCATGTTATGATCTTTTGTTATATATTTTTTGTGTTGTAGAAAAACAATATCACGCTCTAGAATTTTAAAGATTTTAGCATTATAAGCTTCGCTTTATTTTCATTTTGTTCAGCAAATTTTTTTTTACAAATAGCTTAATTTTTGGAAAAATTAATTTCAAGATCACGCATAATTTTATACAGTATTTTGTTGAGCTCAAAACCTTCTTCGAATTCCTATTATTGAATTACTCCTTACTGATAGGAGGGTACCGAGTTCAACATCAGATTGTACAGAAAAAAAACTCAAAAAAAAAATTTCAGTTCAAGTCATGCGGTTCTTCAATCGATTTGTGAAATTGAGTTGAAAATATTAATCTAAAACAAAACCCAGTCGTCACTTGATATTTTATATATCACTTAAAGGCAATGTCTGATTTCCTTCTGATAAAATGTTATAAAATCCCTAAAAATGGATATGTCAGTAGCAGGGATCAGGTTCAATATTTGTGTGCCCTAGTGGGTAAATCTTATGTAGAGACCCCCCCCCCTTTTTTTTTTTGCTATATCAACGTTAACACGAAGATCGGAAGTTACCTTTTATGTTAGAATCAGTATGGGGGTAGGGGTCATCTAATATGTTCTTTCAATTCAGAGACCTGAAGTTACTTTATGTGTTCAATTTTCCAATTCATGGACCGGGGGTCATCATTGTATTTGATCAAGTCAAGGACCGGAGATCACCTTATATTGTGTATCAATACGGGGATTGTGCATCCTCACAATGTCAGGGGTCCTGAGTCCACTCAGGACCCCTGACATTGTGGGGATGGGGATTGTGGAGCACTCAGTGTACTATCAATACAAGGTCATTTTCTGTATTCTATCAATGCGGAAACCGGGTGTCACCTAATGTGTTCTATCAAAGTCACGGACCGGAAGTCACTCTATACAATCTAACAATAGGTGAAACGGAGGTCGCACAATCTACTATATCCATAGACGGACCGGAGGTCATCCAAACGGGGGTCATCTTATGTGTTCTATAAAAACGGGAACCGGAAGTCACTTTAATTGTTATAGCTATTTGAATTAAATTCAATACGGTAAACAATACACTTAAAAGGGTTAAAAAGAGTAAAAGGAATGCTTATTTTTTTACATAAGCAAATTAAAACTTGTTCGATCGTTATTAGGCTTTGTAAATGGATAATTGAAACATTCAGATTCCTGTTGAAATAGTGGAGCAAATACTCATATAAAACAAAAGAAACGTAGACGTGCATGTAATTATGCTGCAAAAATATTTTTAATATGTTCCAATAATCATTATTATACTTTCATGTTAAATACTGAAATCTGGTTGGTTCAAACGCAGTTGATACATGTAATATGTTCTATTATCCTCAGCGTTAGCAACACACTTGGCAACGGGTAACACAACGAATTGTTACATGCGCATAAATTATGCGCGTACGGTTCGCCGTAGAATTCAAGTCATTCCTATAGAAAAGTAGTAAAGTTTTTTTTAAATAAAGACATTCAGTATAATAAAATAAATAGTGCCTGTTTGGGAGGTTAACAGTTTCTATGATATATTTGGTTCGGCTAAGCATGCGCGCATTTACAAACCTAATAAGTGTTTTGTTTTACGGGGGAAAAACTTTTTGTCTGATATTATATTGAAGAAAGAAATACAATGAAAAAACTTAACAACATATATGTTGTTTTTAAAATATGTTGCTTGTCGTTTACTGAAAAGTTACTTGTTAATTGCATTTCTAATTTATTTTCATATAATTATTACACGTACATTAAGCAGTTAATATCAAACATTCTCCCAACGTATACAGGACGACTTCAACAATTTGCTGACAATTTTGAGTTCTGGAAATTAAGTAATTTACCCAAGAAGAAAATCATTCTAACTTTGACATTAATTGATAAGGGGTATCTTCCAAGTTCCCCATATACCATAAAGTTTGGTGTTGAGGCTCTCAAGTTGTCGGGATCAATCTCCTAAATGGGATATAATAGCCTGATAAAATTTTCCAAATTAGATATTAATTTTAAGTGCAAAACTTAAAAATTTTGATTTTGTAATTTTTAAAATAAATCCGCAGAAATTTATAGCAACTTTTGGCTAGCAAGTTTTCTAAAATCATATATTTTGTCAGATTGATCCAGAAGAAGTTTTGGATATATCGAAGAATCAATCTCTGCAACATTTGGGTAACAAAAATTTTTTTTACCAAAAGTTGTAACATTTAATGTAATTTAATGCAAATTTGACTTAATTTTTGCAAAATAAACAAGTTCTCTTCAATTTTTTATCCCATTTGAGATACTCTATCCCAAACAGGTTATTATATCTCATTTGGGAGATTGGTTCCGATTTGTTCAAGAATGATTTTACAAACATTTTGATACGGTAAAACGGTAAGACATGTTCTGTACGAAATCCATTGACTTCGTGGTCAACGGTTGATTGCCCAACAAGTGTGTCCATGAGGATCGCTCACTGCCCAGTCGACCTCACTGCCCACGTGACCAAGAGCAAGGGCCACGCATTGTTCTGAGTAGCCTTCGAGGACAGCAGACGTTAATAAATCATGCAGGGTCTACAAGAACAGGTTCCCACCTGAAATCTCGTCTTAATTTAATATTTTATTTCAAAAGGTACGTAGAAATTCAAATATTTATGCAGTATGTGCTCGCTTAATAGGTCGTTTGATGATTTGTTTAAAAGTCTTTAACAGTCCAACAAGCGCCTTTTAACTTTACTTTATAGAACAGATGTAGAAGTAATTATACATCAAAATTTATTTCCAATAGCTCATGAGCTGATCACTTTATTTCCGAGAGGGGGGGGGGGTGTCCGGATCCCCCTTACACCCTCCTCTAGATCCACCTACAGCTATCATGACTATGAATATGCTCAGTAAAACTTTTATTAACATTTGCCTCCTTTCATATTACATGTAGATGAAATCCCTGCATTTGCTGAAAATGACAATGACGGAACGAAGCTAGGAAATGCCTGGGCACGGTCCGTTGAGGGAATACAGCACCAATACAACTCTTGGATCTTCAATAGTAAGTTGCATTGCTATAAATAGTTATAATCAAACAGGTAACATCAGGTGGGGATGGGAAGAGGCAAAGGCGATCGTTGATTTTCTCGATTTAACGAAAAATGAATTTTGAACAAACCGCCACCTTCAATCCTGAATTAATTAAGATTTTGATAATTGGCAACGTACATGTATATGGTTTGGTTTTTGTTTGTTTACCTGTAAAGATTCGGGGTAAATAAAAATAAGTTTGCTACAAGAAAAAGTGTGGGGGACCTCCCCCCCCCCCAATCCCCAGATGCTACGCGCCTGTAGTGTACATTAGATAGGAGAAAGCACGATTATTTTTTGCATAGGAATTTGAATCTGACGTCAGTTCGTGCAGTCCGTGATGTTGTATAAGTTGCAAGTATCGATCGATCGGTAAACTGGCTAGAACTGGATTCTATATATTTCGATCCTGTCAGTTTCGATAGACTAAGAAATAGATCTAGAGGAGAAGATACATGTACTACATGTGGATAGGGGTAATCAAATCCAATAAAGCTCAACGGGCTTTATGCATATGCGTCGGTAACACACACTCCCCTACTTTTTGCAAAATTAGACTAACCGTAAACAGAAAACCCTTTTTTTTGCTTGTCAAGATTTTGACAAGTCTAGCCCCCCCCCCTTCCCAACTTTCAATTTGCTTCCGACGCCACTTGATCACACCCGGCCTTTATTTAATCACCTCATAATATTCAAAGAATGATTCCTTATGACTTATATAATTTTCAGCAATTGTACAATTAAATAGTCATTGATAAAATGTACTGAACTATGCGTTACAAAACCGATTCTACGTGTTATCACAATAAAAGACACTAGCTGTGTTACAAAGCACTTCGAAAAATTACTCACTTTGAAAAAAAAGTTTTCAAAGTGCGTTAAATTTGGGACCAAATCAACGCACTTTGAAAATTTTTTGGACCAACGTGCGTTGCCACACAGCTGTCTGGTAAATGTAAATAACATACCAATAATATATTTATTGAACTTGAAAATACATGTGTATAACAAACATGTATTAAATATACTTTTATGAGCAGCTGCTACCAAATTCGGGCATATTTGAAACGACAATAAAAA